>SRHC01002716.1:92606-461538 GCA_004794325.1 Pomacea maculata
GTTTTTTTTCTCCTTTGCAAAATTTTGCGGAAAGTGGACATAACATTGTCATTAAAAATGTTAACTGCTCTATTTGCTACCACTTTATCAGGGTGATGTTGTTCAACAAAATTTGCGATTTCTGCCCATTTTGCACACATTTCGTGACTCTCTCCACAAAACGTTACTCTCTCTCTCTGCACTCACACTGATGACGCAAGCAAGGCGCGCTGGGTCGAAATGAACGCCATTCGGCTCAACTCGGCTAATCACGGACGTTCGGATGTTCGAGTTCCAAATATTTGTTCGGATTCCAAGACAAAATTTTCTCGAATTTCCTGGTCGAATACCGATTTGGTCGAAAGTCAAGGCGTTCGAGAACCGAGGTATCACTGTATTGTCTTGAAGCCACTGAAAGGTTTCTCTCAAAGGAAATTTGTCAGTTGGAACATACACCAAACTCATTAGAATTTAATTTAATATAATGCATAAGGACTTTTTTTTCTTTTGCACACATCAGTACTTACAATGCCAGTCTCCTTATCCTCTTCAATTATAAATTCGTCCCCAATCTGCCTATAGCGAGCGGCTGGATAGTTTTCTGTTTATATTTGTTACAGAAACAAGTTTTAATAGATAATTTCATAAAATTTTCTCATGCATATGTTAAAAAACAAAAGACTAACTAGTAAAAATTAAAAGAATTTATAAAGTTCTAAGTGATGTATCTTTGAGGATTTTAGCACTTATATTTTAAGAGACACTACTCCATAAAAGGTTTCAAACTTTACTATTTTAAATGAATGGAATACTTAAAAGTTCCAAATGTAACAATCAACCATAAGGCACAAAGGGGAGATCCGTAGGAGGAATTAATGTGAAGGTTTTCGAGCCAGATATCACACAGTAAAGATTCTCATAGTGATCACGATGCACTGCAAAAAAAAAAAAATATATAAATATATATCAAACAGCAATTATTCTGATTTAAAATATAATAATTCATTTATAATGAAACTACCTTGAAAAGGTTTATGCAAACTTTTATACAGAAGTGACTAAACTTGACCCGAGGTATTAAATTGCAAATTCCTTAATTAATCATATCAAAATTGTCTAAAATTTATCTAGACTGCTGTTATTATAGTGTTTCCATCATTTCCTTTTTAATGGTACGGAAAAATCTTTACTTAGTATGTTAAGATAATAAAAAAATGAACAAATGGCAAAGTTAAAAAGTTCTATGTTTTCCAGTACTTACTAGATGTCACAGCTCTACCATCTCCTATCCATAGGTTCACAGCATCTGGAGTTTTTCCTGAAAAAGAACCTTACTTAATGAACATTACTGAAAGATTTCACTATATTATTTTCTAAAGAAAATTTAGATTAAGAACAGTTGCATGCAAATTGCTTAACGTGTTGTCCTTTCATATAATTTAAAATGTCTGCTCCACTTACTGTACTTCACAATATTTGAAAAAAGGAAAATTTAGCTCAAACCAAATCAATATACTGTAAATTAAAGCTAACTGAGACACACTGAGCTCTCACTGATTTGGCCCAATCAGAGGTTACTCTTACTAAGAAAAGCTTAATTTCAAGAGTGGGAAAAAGCAAAATTAAAAAAATAGATACTATCGTTAATACTACAGTTAATATATTCTAAACAATAATCCATGTCTGTAATAACTAAGAACAATAACAGGATTTATATAGTGCACTTCCCCACATGGAGGCAAGCTCAATGTGCTTTACAAGATTTAATGGGCAGTAGTAGGTAGTGATGTGGTATGACATCAGCAATTATGATCAGTAATCATACAACAAACATGCACAGTGAACATTGCCAGGAAAATAAAAGAACATGGAAAAGAGAAAGTAAAAGGGTAAACGGATTACAGTAGGTATTTCTGGAAGAGATAGGTTTTAACTCACGACAAGAAACCATGTAGCATCTCCACTGCATGGAAAAACAGAGAAATGGGCCAGCAAAAAAGAAAGAGCAGCAGCCAAATCTCTCCAGTCTGATACACGGGACAGCGAGAAAACTGAGAAGGGCAAAACGAACTGCCTTCCTAGGCTTGTAAAGTGACACAAGCACAGTTATAGCTTCCATGTCATAACCCAAGCATTCAATTTATCAGTCATTTAACAACATTGCACACCAAAAAGAGTGAAATCTGGCTTAATTTTATGATTTGTTTTGATTCTTGAGTTTAAGTTCTCTACCGATAAACCAGAATCTGCTTTATTCCCGTGTAACAACTATTCATGTGCATTCATGCACACCATATACATGACACGCAGACAAGACATTCTTGCAAGACAAGTTTTTATTAATAGTTTCTTACCAAACACCTCTGTTCCCCATGCAGGTTGTGTGTCAATATCTGACATGATTGCCTGAAATTCATCTGTCAAGTTTGAGTTTTGCTTTTGGATGTAGAAAATACCCTTTGCTGAGTCCGGTGCCTCTAGAATGTCCAAAAATTTTGTGACAGTAAGGTGTCGTTCTTCTGGCATCACAAAATAACCTTCATTCACTGCATCTGCATATCCATTCGGTGTTACAGCCACAGTTACTCCCAAATCTCCAATTTCCTGTCTGAAGGAAACATAGAAATGGAACAGCAGCTCTTAAAGACTAACCTGAGTTATACCAGAAATTAAGCTCAAAGTTGCTGACTAATATGTGAAACTTGCAGCTCTGTCATCTTAAAGGACTAGTGAAGTACAAATTTGTGTGAAAAGATTGGGTGAGGCTTCCCTTATCTTCCACGTTTGCCTGGAGCACTATAGTCTGAATGTACACCTTAAGAGGCAAAACTGGCCCAGACTGAGTGTGACCACCCAGAGCAGACACATTTTGCAGGACTGCCCTACCCATAATGCAAAACACCAAGAGCTGTGGACTTTCACACCCAGCTCTGCAGGATGGGAAATGACTTCTACCACTCTGCCAGCTTTGTAGCATCCCTTGGGATGATCATAAATGATCATAGACATTAAATGCAACAAAAGACAACAAGAGGCGGTTGGGTGGGTGGGGGGGAATTGGTGTTTTACACCGTGTCAGCAACTAAGGCTATATTACGGCAAGCAGCCAGCCCTGTAAACAGATGCCAGGTGCAGAGAAAGAACAGCATGCCCGAGACGAGAACTGAACTCAGGGCAGCCAACCTTCACTGTATTGGTGACAGGCGCTAACCGTTGCACCACCGGACCGCTAGGCGGGTGGGTGGGGCATTGGTATTTTACACAGAGCGACAAGTAAGGCTATATCATGGCAAGGCAGCCAGCCCTGTAAACAAATGCTACATGCAGAGAAAGAACAGCATGCCCGAAACGAAAGCTGAACCCAGGACAGTCCACCTTTGCTGTATTGGTGACAGGCGCTAACTGCTGCACCACTTGACTGCCCAAAAGAAGATAAGAAAAAAGACAAAGGGGAAGAGGGAAGATAAAGCCCACTACCCTGTACCATTTTTGATACATGCCTACTAACATCACCATGCACAGAAAAGAGGTCAACACCACAGACATCAGGAGAGTGCATGGGTATGTCTTTATGGGGAAGATCAGTGGGAGAGGAGGAAACACATTAGTAAGACATACTGAATCTTGGTGTTACCTTCGATGCATCATTATCTTGAATCTCACACCAGTGCAGCAAGTCCATCCTCCTTAAGATTTTCAGGATCAGTCACAATCGACCCTTCCTGTCAGAATATGCCACCAAAAAGCTCATGTTTGTTTTTGTGTTGTTCTGGATGGATTACATTTGCTAATCTTTCTAATGGCCTACTAGGCAAACTTTAAAAGGGCTCAGGATAATGCCACTCTTGTTGTCTCTCATAGGTGAAAAGTGGACCATACTACACCCTCCTCCATGAGCTTGACTAGCTACCATTAAAAACTTGCAATAATTACAAGATCGTCACACTGTGCTGTTGTTGTTGTCATATGCCTTTGCCCCAGCATACCTACTTGAGCTACTGATGATGTACCACCTAAGTCAGGCACTTCAGTCTGCTTATATTGTTCTCCTCTCTGTGCCATATATCAGATGGGAGAAATTTGGTAGATGTTCCCTTTGCTTCTCAGGGCCAAGTGTTTGGAATTCTCTATGAACTTTGTCTATATTTCAAGCATTCAAATCAAGCCTCATCAGATCTCTTCTATATCTTGCATAATCAAGAGTATCTGCATTAATTGCATCTACATCTGCATTAATTGCATCTACACAGTTTCTTTTCTTTTTTGGTCATGGTGTCATCTGTTTGCTGATACTTGTGTAGTTCACTTAGTGTGCAGCTCACTGAGCTTGTATCCACATGGGGAAATGTGTTTTACAAATGTTATTATTTATATTGTGAGGTAATGATTTTGACCTCTTTCTGTGCACAGTAATATTTGTAGGCATGCACGTATATTTTAAAAACAGATGAGGGGTATTTGTCAAGATTTGGGAAAATAGCATATTGCACAATGCTTTACTCCATTATTAGAAAATAGTTTGCACCACAAATCATTTAAATACAGTATCATGTATTGGTTTTAAAAAAGTCAACAACGCCACCAGAATAGTGATTCAGCAGTTTTGCTATTAACTAAGTACATCATAAATTACACCATGTGCAATTATTTCTTACATAACTAAATGAAAAAGCACCTAAGATAGTCATGAGTCCACTTCCTGAGTGCAGGCCACTGTGTGCTGAAGTCTGACAGAACAACTGGCTTATTTGAAGATACATATTGTCTGTAGAACTCCACTGGAGATGGGGTGTGACTAAGAACTGGTACAGCAGTGTCCAGGTACAGCTCTGAAGAATAAGAATATTATAAGAATAGAAAAAAAAAATCGGTTCCTTGAAATTAAAAACCATTTAGTAAAACCTTTCTTTCAAGCAAGTATGCACACTGCTGATACAGATCATCTCCAAGATTTTAAGATATCATGTTTTATATTTTCGAGTTACATTGTCACACCTTGATGATTATAGTTACTACTGTACTCTTATATGTACACGAGCCGACACTATACCTCTTGCCTCGCTAGCCAGATCGTCAAAACATTGTTCCAGTGGAGTCATTTCCTGATAGACGAAAAAAATATTAAAATCTTAGGATTCCAACTTCTTCTGATTGGGTGAATAGTGAAATTAGCATATAACAAACGTAGTGCAACTTTTACTAAGTCCCTTGCCTACTCGTGTCTTTTTTTTTTGCCAGTCCCCGTCTCCTTCCCTCCTACTTACACAGCGAGTACCCTCGAGTCGAACGACTGTCGTAGAAATGCGACGTACCTTCCGCTCACCCATGATACTTTAGATAAATCGTTGGCATTATCGATCTAGAGCAGCTTCATTATTTTCTTAAATAGGTGTCTAGCACTAAATTTACTAATTGAGAAGAACTGTGAAGGTATGGGGAGAAGCATATGCGAGGTAGTTTAAAAACACAGACTGGAATTATTTCAGCGACGTCTTTTATGCAGCGACTCATATATCAAGCAAACAGTTAATACTTAACCATAATGCTTGGTTAATACCTTGCTATTAATTGCCACACTAACAGATTATTACTGTAAGTGTAACACTGAGCGAGACCGTCTGACTAAATATAGACTGTTTTCCGCAATCCCGGATATGTAAAAAAATATATGTTCAGAAGAATTGGAACCATCGCCTCTGGTCGGAAAGCTGTATGGTGTTCGGTCCTTAAATACTTCTCTTTAATGAATGCGTTGTCGTCGTTGCAACTATGACCTATATAATACACGTTAACACAGACGTTTTAAAAAATCTCAGGACATTTCGTTAGAAATGGAACTTTTACTCCTATCTATAAACTGCTGTTGCAAATTCCAATGTGGCATTTAGTTACTCATGAAAAAAAAAAATCTCTGTTCAACGAGCTCTGTTTTATAACTGCTGTTCTTCATGCTTAGACCAGCATGGACTTCAAAAGCTATTTCAAATCTGTAAGCCCAACCCTCAAACGGTCCAGATAACTCCTTTTCCTCCAACCTGCAGCAATTAGCGAATGGCCATACAGAAACATTACAAAAAGTTTATATAGATCATGAAGTGATGGAGAAGTGTTAGATAATTTTAAATTTTATTATGGAAGAAAAATTAACTTAGACATTTTCATTTTGCATGGTTCAGTACAGATGTACATTTACATAAATCTCTCTTGCAAATGTGTGCACCCACAGGATTGCACACCTTCCTGAAAAAGTGCAGGCAGGAGACAGAGGGCGAAGGTGAAGACAGCCTTCCATCATTTTCTTCTGTTCACAAACTTTATTCTTAAAAGTTAAGCATTATGGCAAGAAGAAATGTATCTCGTGGACCTCCGTGACGGACAATTTATACTAACTGAACAAAGATGACAAAGGAGTAATATAGATATATGGCTTTTAATGACCTTTTACCTCAGTTTATCACAGATCATTGTCCCAGTGATACTGGTATAAGAGATTTCAACAATCGAAACTAATCATGCTGTCAACAGAACATTAACCAAAAACTGTAAATAGTATGCCATTACACGTATTAGATAATGATTGTACTTTACATAGGCCTGTTGTTAGCCCCCTCCACCCACCCCCGCAGGGCCTGAGGCATAGAAATTTGGAGCCAAGTTACCATATTAATCAAAAGCTTGAGGCCCTTGGCAGATGCCTCATCTGCCTGCTTCTAAGCATGGCCCTGCTTCTACTGCAGGGGTCACCAACCTTTTTGACGCCGAGAGCTATTTCAAGGTTACTGAGTAATATGATATTTGAAACAAACTTATATACACAATAGTATAGACAGGCCATATATCAACACATCCCACAGACGACACACATGGTCCAGGCGGGTGACTTGGTGCCCATGGGCACTGTGTTGGCTACCCCTGTTCTACAGCACAACGAAAAATGTGGATATGCACTGTACAAACTTTGTGCAGCATATAAATTTATCAATTCCCTTATGTCACAACTTGCACATGTAAAGCAGAATGAATGACCAAGAAAATAGAGGCATGGAAGGGGTTAGAAAATCAAATTAGACAATGAAAGGAACAAAGAGACGAATGGCAGAGGTAAAGAAGGAAAAAGAAAACCAATCTGTCATAACAAAATATAAAAGAAGCATTAATGAACTGCAAATATCCTCTGGGAATGCTACCATTTGGGGAGTGAATCGTGTGTCCAGATGGCACTTTGTTCAATCATCAACTATTTTTTTGAACCTTTTGCTAGGTACTCTCCCTGACTACCACTTGTTAAGAGTATATACAGAGAGACAAGCGAATGATTATCATTTTAATACCCTTTGAAAAACCACTCATGTAAACACATTTGTATATCATATACACAAATACACTTTTTTCTTTTAGATAAGTTACTTATATATTTGCCCCCTAAAAATTCAAGCGAAAAAGATTGAAGATTTTGTCTCTGTGAAATGGACCCATCTAAAAATGAGACAATTGTAAATCCAAACACATACATTTGAAACTATGATGCAGTTACATGGGAAATTAAATAGTAGGCAATGATAAACAGTCCAACAAGAGCTAGTATGATGTAACACATGAGACGGCGATTGTTGCGGCCAGAAGACACCATGTTTGAAAGACGATTCATTGTTCCCGTTAAAAGACCCTCTGCACTCCCAAAATCTGACACCTGCAACAAAATTCATCTCCAATATCAGACCATGACAATAAAATGCAATGTCTATAGTTGCATCATGGAGCAAAAAAAGGTGAAAAGAGGATTTATGTCAAGGGGTACAACAGAAACATGAAGATATTTAATGCTGACAATAAGCAATTAAGATACTGGAGCAAAGCTTATCTCTAATGTCATAACTTTCTTATTTCAAATTTTTAAGATCATGAATATGATTATGAACAATTTAATGCTGTAACATATTATTAGGTGCTTGATAGCTAAATAATAATCTTGCACAACCATCTTAACATTTTTAATTTTCAGCAATTGAACTTACCATACCATCTGCATAACGAACAGAGTCCTTTGAATCTGATTCAAGTTCCAAAGCAATCTGTGACATCAAAAATTGCTTTACTGGAGAGCCACTCAAATAAGATTTATTTTAATTAAGCAAAATAAAACCTACATAAGAGTCTAATTGAATGTGCTTTCTGATCTTAATGACTTGATGAAGTAAAACGATTTTTATCATAGAAAGAATGCACAATTCTCCTCTACAAACTTTGTCAGTACAAATACTCTATTATACCTCAGCTAAAATTCATCCATCTGCACTCCAGAAGAAAGAATTAAAGGACTGAAACGGTACAATAGATTATTTCCATATCCAGTCCAAAAACATGTATCACATTCATAAATGGTAATAAAAATATGAAACAAATGCTCCTGTAAACATCATTAAAGAGTATTCTTCATTCAATGATTGTTCATGTAGCACATACCCCTCTGAGTCGAGAGACTTTGTTTGCTAATCCTTCAACGCGCAGTTGGTTTTCATTGTCAAGAATCTCCTCAGTTGTGGTCCCTTCAACAATTGCGCACTAATCAATGAAACTTATCCATCTTTTATTTCACAAGTCAAACAATAAATTACGATAAAGAAAATAAATGCACGATGAAATGGTCCTAAGGTGTTCACTCTCGCACATACGTGATGCCTTCATAGTCTATATAAACAATGAGTATGAAATTATCATACACTGTATTTTTCTAAATGTTATCACTCTTTGTTAACAGAAAATAAGGCCATATAGGCATGAAGAAGAACACTTAACAAAATGCATTCTATACGACTAAGCGAGCTCATGCAAATGAAAATGAGAAGCGTTCTAAAAATAATACTAAGTAGCTAAGACAGCATGGGTGGCAGGTTAACTGGCATTCCATTAATACGTTTCTCAGGCAGGTGAGATAACGATTTATTACACTGAAATCTGCAAACCCTATTTTAAAGTAAATAATTAAGAAAACCAGGAAGCACCATTTCTTGCTTTGCTCCAATCTGCCATGTTGTCAAAACTATCATGGGGCACAACTGGAATCTACAAAATCGCAATTTTCCTGAAACGAAACGCGTAAGCAGCTTAGAGTTGTCGTTCCTGTCTCCCTTGTCCATCAAAATATTTGCGTTTCGGAAAGGAGTCGGGTGTTTCCGTCCGCGATCGGCTTACTGTACGCCGCTTACTTTCAAGTTGCCGAACGTCAGGCGATCGAATCTTTCAGTGGTGCGACAACCGGACCATTCTTTACGGGTGAAAGACTTGGCTCACATACACATCTACTAATCAGACCAAGTCGGGATTCATCGGAAGCGCACGTACTTATTTCAGTAAAGAGGTGAGATTCAGATTAATATGTAGCACAAATAATTCCATTGCTTGTTGCCATTACCATCGACGCTTGAAATCGTTTCCAGTTTTATCCACGTCAAGCAGACTTTGACACTTAGCAAGGGTTAGAAGGCTAGACTCTCTGGGAATATGTTTCTTAACACAGAAGATCAGATCGGAAGGAAGAAATTACGACTTTCTACTTTCCAACCAAGTTTACAGCACTATTTAGTTCTTACGCCCCCATTTTGGTCTTTCAGGATGAGTTGGAATTAAATATTAATGAAAACGTATAAAATAAAGACACAGTTCGTTTACTTTAAGGCTTATACGTTGATGCTCCAGCAACATTCACAAAATGCAAACACAAGGATAGATTGATAACTAAATTAGGTAAGTGGATTGGGGCATTATGTTAAACGTGCTATTACGTTAACTGAGACATTTTATCAGAACCGGACAAGGAGCATCATTTTCAGTTCATGATTATGCTGCAGTATTAGCAAGCTTCCGTGCAAGCAGACCTGAAGCATGGAATATTATTGTTTACACAGATCAGCTTTAATAAGAATAAAAAGCATATTTTTATCTCCCTATTTTAAAGTAGGCATAATTCACCATACAGGCACAAAAAGTAAAATACACATATATAGAAATATAAAGTTAAAATAAAGCATACATACATCAAAATATCATCATTGTTTATCTCTTGAGTGGTACTAGCTGATCACCAGATAAGCTGGTCTGCCAGTTGTTGTAGTCTGCCTGTGTTGGTCACCTTGGGTACCAAACTAGATACAGCAGTAGCCAAGGTGAACCACCTGGGATGGTCCTGGGTGTTGAGCAGATCCTGCATGGAGTGGCCAGTTCACTTCTTCATGTTTGCCATCCAGTTTTTCCTTTTTCTACCTTTGGAGCAATCACCTGTAAAGCCCAGGAGGACTGTTTTAGATAGGTGTCATGGCAGAATCAGACTAACTTGTGCAGTTTCACTGTTGCTAGCAGGGTTTCCTGGGGACCCACAAATATGGCTACCGTACTTTGTACGAAATTATTGGTTTTTTACAATTTTTGTAAGAAAACATGTCTAGCCAAAGCAGACCAAAACATATCAACAAACAGATATGGAGACAACAAAATAGAATTCAAGTACAGCTGCAAGATCCTGCAGTCAACATGAGATGGAGAAGAATTAGTTTGATCACTAGGTTGGAAGTTTTGAATAAATTTTGGGTAAATCATAGTGAAGAACAGAGTACAATGGCTATCTGTTCATTTAGCTGAGGAAGCATCAGTAAGCGCCAGGAGTTTAGAAGATTCATGGAGCACAAAATATACTTATTGTCATAACTTCAGTCAGTGTCACATGCCTAGATCTGAAAACTAATCCATAGAAAAAGTGTCAAGAAAGTACATGGTTGGAGATCAGAAAAAAGTAAGATTGTATGGTTTGCAGAGAAGAAAGATGAAATTTTCAGTGAAGTAGAGAATAGTCCTGTAAAGTTTAGTCCAGCACAGTAGGAAAAGAAACAACTAAAGCCTAGACACACATTATCTACACAAGCTCAGAACATAAGGAAAAATTGTTTGTGAATAAGCCTGTTCTGTGCGCACTGAATTCTATTTACATCAGATAACAATATAGGTAATCTGGTCAAGTGGAGAATCTCACCAATGACTTTATCATTCTTATCTTACCATTATCACTTTCCTTTTAAATCTCATTGAAGATTAAAAAAAGTAAGTTAACAGTTAAAGATATCTTAGTTCAGATAAATAGGTTGCAGAATGGAAGACCTTAAGCATGTGATCTGTAGTGGAGATGTGAAAGGCTTATGAATGACACTTTTGACATGAATATCCACTTAACTATTAGTATGCCTCATAATTAGTATATGTTCATTCTTGCTCATTATTTAACAGTTGTATGACATTACTGATAAAAAACTAAATAGGTCCTAAATTTTAAGCTGGATCTTGAACCCACTTAATTTTTGTATTTTTGCTGTGACTCGCGAGGAAAAAAATAAAAGGAGGTCAGCACAATGTGGTGAGAAATTATGAGCAACTTATGACAGCTAAGAAGAAAATTAAATCTAAGATGCTATGATGTTCATGTAGTTTTCAATCTTCATACAGATTTAAAAAAAATGTCTGAATACATTTTTGAGCAACATTTTTAAGCCTACAGACTGCCATTAGCTTTGCTTTTGGATGGGCTGTTTGCTAATTAAAAACTATTGTAAATATATGTATGTATATGTAGCATATTATAAAAGACAGTATAATGTTTGGGTAACATTTATCAAGAATTTTTACCCACACTTCTCTCTCACACCTCACACCCTTCATGTGAAAGTAACTATGTGCTTTGTAATGTGGATATATTGGATAAAATATATATTTCCTTTCAGCAATCAAAAAGAAGAAAGATGGCAGCGTCAACAAATGCACAGAGTAAAAGATTGTCTATCCCAGAGTTTTTTAGAGGAAAGAACATTTTCATCACAGGAGTAACTGGGTTCATGGGAAAAGTTCTGCTGGAAAAATTGCTTCGCTCTTGTCCAGAAATAGGCAACTGCTATGTTTTGGTGCGTCCAAAGAAAGGGGTTCAACCACAGGACCGTGTTAAGGATATATTCAACTCAAAGGTGAGAAGATTCTTTTTTTAGAACTTCATAAAAGTGCTAAATATACAAAGTCTAAGTAAGGAAAACTAATGATGTTTATACATGGAATGTGATTATGACTGCCTTATATATTTATAGATAAAATGAGTTGATTGTATTTTGATACTCATGCATGTGTATGAAAGTTATTAATAGTGAAAGTGAATTTTTTGTATAGATGCTGATTGTTTTGACTGATGATTTTTACATGTGGAAGGGATAGTTTCCATTTTGTTTTTACAGATTTCTCTTTTTTCTTTGGTATGTTTGAGGGAATTACTAGTTCTTTTTGTTTGCTTTGGAATTTTAGCTATTTGAGAAACTTTGTGAAGAGCAGCCCGGACTACAGAGCAAAGTGATTCCTATCAGTGGTGACATTCTTGAGCCACATTTTGGAATGTCTGTAGAAGATCAGCATCGTGTGTGTGAGGATGTGTCGGTTGTGTTTCACTCTGCAGCTACAGTCAAATTCGATGAAGAACTCAAGTAAGGATTACTTGTATTTGCTTTTTTAATTGTAATTTTTTTTCCAAAGGGAGAGTTTTGCACTGAAATTGTGAAAGTGTGACAATTCATTAGCATGTAATGCACAAAGTTAGGAAGCATATTTGTATTGTGATAGCAGCAGTATTTTGATAGAATTATATTGCTTAAAATAATCTTTGTTAGCTTACTTTAGGTCATGCAGCCACACAGAAACATGAACTGCACATGCAGATATACATGGAAAGACAAATGCATACATATATATGCACAAAGACAACAGTCTTTTTTCACAGAAATTGTAAAACAAACAAACTGATACACACACACATCATAGTGTCCTCCACAAACAAAAGATTTAACAACAATCGTAAGAGAGAAAGATTTTGTTGGGCAAGTAGCAAACATAAAGAGCTAATAAAAGTAAATGGTTATTGTGGCGTTATATCTTTTAAAAGGTAGGTGGATAGTTTTACAGCCATTGCCTGTTTCATGAGACTGCAGGCAGTCATTCATGTCAGCGATAAAATACTGCTAGAAGAAAAGGGCATAACTTACTACTTCCTTTGTTTTAAGTCGGAGAATTTATGAGGAAAGAAGATATTGCTTGTGTAAAGATTTCACAGGTTCTTCCCTGTTTGCTGCTACAGGTGCAAAGGACATTTCAGCAGTTTAGATTTTTTTTATTTTAGTCAAAGGGTGAGAGCTTAAGTTTTCATGTTTATGTAAGGAGACTTTTTTTCACAAGAATATTTATGGGAAAAGAAGACAGTGCTTGAGTGTGTGGCTCCATACCTGAGGTTTTTTTTTTTTTAACATGCAAGGTACATTATGTTAACTTGACAGTCTTACCTTTTTTCTTCGCAAAAAATTACCATGAAAGTACAAATACTATGTACTCATAGATGTACACATTTTGTTTGTTTGCTTTTATTTTTTTTTTATCCCTGGTGAGAGTTTGTTTCAATATATCATATTAAATCTTACTGATTTACACTTTTTTCACATTTGTTTGCCAAGTCCAGACCAGAAGACAAAATGTCCAATGTAAATGAAGATTTCTTACAAGCAAGTCACTATCTGCACCAAACACAGCTCTTATTAGTCACAGCTGACTTTTAATGTCAATGCACTCATCTGTAGGACAGATAAAAAGGCTGATCAGTTCTCAGTGCAAACTAAGACTTAAAACTTTTCTATTTGGATTTTTTAAAATAAGATTTGTCCTTATTTTCTCTATTGGTAGTTTAGAAAAGCTTGACCTAAGATTATAACGATAAACTATTTAAGGTATATATATATAGCCATGTTTATGCATCTTATCTATAGACTATTTTTATGTTCAGATTGCCTGAGTGCTCTAAACTTTGAGCACCTCCAAAATTGTTGCTTACTAAACTTTAAATTTGCTGATCTGTTTAAAATTTAGGTGGTTTTGCTTACACAGTAAAAATAAATTCTGTGTGTATATGTGCATGTATGTAAATATGCAAGTGCTTGTCAGAGTTTTCTGACCCACAGTTGAAGCTGTTGGGGATTCCAACCCTTCTACATTCTTAAAAATATTAAATCTCTTTTTAATCAGCAGCAAGGAAAAAAAAGTGCACACCAATTATCATTTGTTAATATTGGACCTTTATCCTTGATGTAGTATTTTATTACTGTAAAAGAATTTAACTGTCATTTGATAACAAGGAATGGAAAAATATCATGTTTATGTCAAGTTTATTAAACAATGTCATATATATAGAGTGAGACATTTGGCACAAACTCTTTAAGCTTTCAGAACTCCCTCCCCCACAGACAACAAATCATTAAAATTTTTTACCCCATAGGCATTCTTAGTGATTAATTTGGAGCATTCTTAGTGATTAACACAAATTTTAATGTGGCACATAGAGCACTCATGCATGCATGTTTACTCCTCTTTCTTAGTGTTTATACCTCAGATTCTTTGATGTTTTGTACTATATGTTTTTGATGTTCATGTACATGAGCTTTTGATACATTTGTTTCATGAGACTGCAGGCAGTCATTCATGTCAGCGATAAAATACTGCTAGAAGAAAAGGGCATAACTTACTACTTCCTTTTTTTTAAGTCGGAGAATTTACGAGGAAAGAAGATATTGCTTGTGTAAAGATTTCACAGGTTCTTCCCTGTTTGCTGCTACAGGTGCAAAGGACATTTCAGCAATTTAGATTTTTTTTATTTTAGTCAAATGGGGAGAGCAAACCATTGTTTCAGATGAAGGCTTAATATTTTTGTATTATATGATGAGTATGATAGCATGTGTTTGTATCTGTGGCATGTAATTTTTTGTGGACTATTATCAGTAGGTATGTTGTCTGTATTTTCAGACTGTCTGTTCAGATGAATGTGGTAGGTGTGCAACATCTACTTAGCATTTGCCGCAAGATGTCACAGCTGCAGGTAAACACAGTAATAGATTTGTTAGCAATCTTTAAAATGTGACATGTCTTTCTGTTTCAAAAAATTTACATTTTTTAAGGTTCCAGTTATTTAGTGATTATTATTTTATATAATTAAAACAATTTTTTGGTTTTGATGAAGTTGAATGAATATGAATATAATATGCATCACCAAGTATTTTTGAAGTCATAAGCTTACATCGACATAAAAATTTAATTAATATTTGCTAAAAATCATATTCTGTTTATTTGGGCACAACAGTCAGTAAGTCTGCATCTAGTTGTTTGAAACAGCATGAATGTTCTGTACAAGATAATTTTATTGTTCTTTTAAATTGTGCTTTTTCTAGTGATTAATTAAAAACTGAAATCTTAGGCCTAAAATATTTGTGTATATATTTCTCATGCAGTCATTAGTTCATGTTTCTACTGCCTATGCCAACTGTGACCGAGACCAAGTGGCAGAACGAGTCTATGAACCTCCACTTCACCCAAGAAAACTTATTGATGCTGTTGAGTGAGTATGGACATTGTATTACTGAAATACTTGTGTTTTCATTGTGCAAACAAAGTTGAAATGTTGAATTTCTAAATCAGTGAATGAACAGGCAAGAGGTGTGGTTAGTCTTCTAAGCAATTGTGTGAAGGTTATGCATTAGCCAAAATGATGTGATACATAACATTTAGTTTTGTTGTTGTTAATCTTGGGAGGGAAAAATACATCCACTGAAAGGCAATTTTACATTGTGGATGAGGATCTAGGGCAGACCTGGGCAAAGGCCGGCCCGCGGGCCGGATCCGGCCCGCCTCCAGTCTCTGACCGGCCCGCCCGCTGGCCCGCCCGCCAGTATATATACTATATATACGGTATTTGGTAAAACTGAGTTAACTATATTAGTCCGGCCCTCTAAAACCATCCCAATTTCTCATGCGGCCCCTTGGGAAAATTAATTGCCCACCCCTGATCTAGGGGAATATAGGGAGTGCAGGGTGAAGGAGGTGTGGGAAGAGGGTTACTGTTCAGAGACACCGCAGGTATTGTTTGGTGTTGGTGGTGCCCTCTTTTCCTGCTTCTGTCACTTGCTCTTGGTGTTAAGGAGGCTTGCCCGTTCCGCAATGGTGGTGTACTGTACTGGTTGGCAGATCGCTTATGTTGTCCTATTCTAGACTTCTGTTCAGTTTTAGGTACAATATCCATTTCTACTGTTTAAGGGCTGTTTTCTTTTTGTTTTCTTTAATATTGGCTTTGTCTTTTTAATCCTGGTATTTGAATGGTTTACTACCTTCTTTACTGTTAGTGTATAGTTTTTTCAGAGTTTAGATTTTTACTTTATTTATTTTATTACTTTATTAGTTAAGTTCCCTAACTTATGCTTGGTGATAGTTCTAGTTGTGGATAAAGGAACTCTGTATTTCCTAGTTTAGTTGGTTTCAAAGATATTTTAAATTTATTATGGGGTTATTCTAGGTTAATATTCTTATTAATTTATTTATTTAATGGTTTAAGATTTTTGTTTTGGTTTTTATCGCTTTTTGATGAGGATGTTATCCAGTTTGTACTTTGCTTGTTTATATGAATCTTGTTTCAATTCTTATCTTATTTGTTTTCATTTCACTCCAACAGATCATAACATTTGGCAAGATGAGTTAAATATCTGACAGTGAATCAAATTCATTTACCTCACTGCCAGTTTTCAGAAGATGAATGTCCTATTTCAGTATTAGCAGATGAAAACTTGGTGTTGGGTCTGTTTAGTGTTATTCTATGAAAAGAAACAATGGGAATGTTATAAAAATATTCACTTGAATTCATATGAGTAATGATATGTTAATATTGATAGAAAACATGTCATCTGCAAGGCATTCTTTCATAATTTTCACAACCAAAATATCTTAAAAAGTTTAAAAACAGGTAGGCAAAACTCAGTTGCCTGATATTACATGAACACAAAGCCTAGGACAGAAAAATAACAGTGTAGTATTGTCTTGCAGATGGATGGACACAGAGACCATTGGTGCACTGACCACCAAACTCATTGGTTCTCGCCCTAACACCTACACTTATACTAAAGCCATGGCAGAGTCACTTTTATTGGAGGAAGCACAAGGTCTTCCTATTGCCATTGTACGACCATCAATTGTAGGGGCATCATGGGAAGAACCTGTACCAGTAAGTTCTGTTTGATTTTTGTGGAGAGAGTATGCTTGTGTGTGCATGCACTTATGTCAGAGAAAGAGGGAGAACGGGTGAAAAGAGGGTGAAATGAAGTTAACATAGATGTTAGACAGCAGTGTGCCTTGATCCATATGTCTTAATCTTTCCTCTAAATATCCTGACTATTAAGTCTCTTGCTTGGTGTGAAGTTTGTCTGGTGGTCTCGTATTTTGAAAAATATAAAAATCTGTGTCATGAAATGAGTATATTTCACCCTTTTCAGGTGTATTTGACTAAAAGTTTTGCTTGATGAGTCTCATGTGTATAATAATGCATTTCCAGGGATGGGTTGACAACCTGAATGGTCCTACAGGTCTTCTAGTAGCAGTGAGTGTTTCTTCATACTTATCTTACATGATAGATGTTAGATATAATACAATAAACTTTTTGACTATACAAGGCAAACACCCTTCCAACCTTTCTCCCACCACAAACGAACACACTATCAAAACATTTATTCACCTTCGACACAACATAATTTCCAGTATCTGGGTTTTGGGTGTCAAGACAAGGAGCACTTAATTGGCAACATGCTAAATTACGTCATAACATAAATAAAAACATATAAATCTCTCCTCCCTAAAAGATTTCTCCATGCCTACTGCTTATGTATTCTGTTGTTTGGGCTTAGAGCCAAAGAAGAATGATGTGCTGGCTGATGTATTATCGCTTGGTGATGCCAGTTCATCACTAGTTGTTTGGCATTTTCCTTGCCCTTCCTTGTCCAGGTTCCTCCACTTTTAGACCTCTCCACCCTACTGTGACATTATTTTTTCACCTATCTTCAGACTTCTCTGACCATTACAACTACACACTAGGTGCCCTACCTTCTGGCCTCCCCCCCACCATTCGCCTCCCCTCCCATGCACTTTTTTCCTTTAAACTCCACTTACCTTCTCATGCTAACCTCCACTTAATATAATTACTGTTTTTGTTTTTATTTAGTGATTTTTTTTGACTGGAAAAAGAAATAGAACTGGAATTTCTAGCTTTACTTCTGAACTTTTAAGTGTAGTTACTTCAGTATTTACATCAATATAAACCCTAGCCTTTGCACTATTCTGTATGGGGTAAAACATTTAAGGAATAACCCACACTTAGTGCTGTGTTGCCCTTCCTTTTTAATCACTAAAGTAGCATGATATATTATTTCATACATGTGTTCTCAACTTTCAAGAACTGGACATTAGGCTTGAGGGGTGTCTTGTTTTCAGATTGGGAAGGGGCTTCTTCGGTGTATGCATGGTAATTTCCATGCTACAGCTGACGTTGTTCCTGTTGATATAGCAACCAATGCAATGATTGTTGTGGCATGGTATACTGCTGTTGAACGGTATGACAAAGGAAATTGCTTTTTATTTAATGTGTTGAAATGTTTTTCAAGAGTTTCAAGTAATTTTTGTTTGTTGTAGGTTTAAAAGTAAGTGCTTTCTTCTTTTGTAGATGGAAAAAGCACTGAGTGTTTTATTTATATATTTTCCCTTTTACTGTCATTAGTCTCACCTTACTAAATTGTTCATTTTGCTAATTTGTCATTTTCTTTGAGAACATGTTAGATACAAATATTTTTGCTTTTTGTGTTGAAATTGTTTCTTGCAAAATTGTACAAAGTCATCATTAAGTTCATGATTAAATGCATGGTTTGTATTATTTGTTTTTGGCTGTGGTTAAACAAAGTTAACAATTCTTAAGATGAAGCTTAATGCTTGGCAGGCCATCCACTGTTATGGTTTACAACTGCACTACTGGACAGATGAACCGTCTCACTTGGGGTCAAGTTGGTAAGAACTATTTTGGTACTTTCCAGGTCCATGTAAAAGCTTTTGTGACTAGAAACTAAAATATTACATGTGTAGCAATATATTTCTGGTTTTTGGCAGAAAATCTGATGAAATGGATTAGAGTTTGTTCTATATTTTCCTTTTTTTCATAATTATTTATGGACATATGTTTATCTGCAGGCACCTACCTGTAAATGGATAGGTGTGTATGTATGTGTGTAATTGTTCATGTGTGAGTGATTTGCAGATGTGTGCAAGTGTATGCATGTGTCAGTGTGTTTATATTTGTGTGCACAGTTCCTGCATGCACTGTATGTTAGCAGCACTTTCAAAATCTTTTAAAGGAATATGAGTTTGATGTGAGATTTACAGCTTGGTAGAGCTTTCTCCAAACACAGTTTGCTCCTTGATTATGATGTAGGTTTGTGAAAGTCTCTTGCTTTCTAAACCACGATGCATTTTTGTAATTGCATTTTGAACATCACTACATGAAAAAACAATTTGTTCTTTTTTCAATCAAATGGTGTGGTTTTATTTTTATGACTGAATACAAAACCAAGAGCAACCCCCCCCCCCCAAAAAAAAAAATCAGCTTGGAACTACACTACCCAAGCATGTTTCAGCCTACAGCATCAGAAGTTCATTGTTTTAGTCAGACACTACTTGACTTTAATTCGTATGCCGGAGAGTAAATGATCTAAAATTAGGTAGTTTTATCATCTGAGGGAGAGAGTAGGCTTTAATTTGATACCAAAAATCTGGTGACTTCCGATTCAAAAAGTGCACTTAAATCAAATGTGGAAAGTTTGATTAGTGATGGAAATGAAGCACATGCTGGATTAATATTGGTGTCAGAAGATGTAGAATTCTTTAAACTACAAGGCTATCAATTTTGTTATTCAGAAAATAACACTCATGCATTGGAATCTGAGGTGAAAACCACCCTAAAAAAAACACACAAAAAACAACTAAATTCGGATCTTACAGTAATGGTAATGCTGGAGCTCTTTGTTTTTTGTAAGCAACTTGCTGCTTTGTTATAAAACCTAATGGTTTGCTTATTTTGAACTTGCTAGATTTGTGCTACTTTATGCATAATTATGACCTCTATTATGGAGTGCCCAAAGGTTATGTGATGACTAAAGTCGCAATCCATGTCTGAAAGATAAGTGTGGTATTCTGAGCACTGTTCCAAAGTTATGAAAGTGGTATTGATAAACATTATGCTTTTTAGTAGTCTATGCTTGTTGGTTGTTTTGTTTTGCTGTAGTTAAAAATAAATGTAACACCATTTCTGACAATATAAAGTTTTTGAAATTTATATTTTTGAAACCTCTGTCACTATGGATATGTGCTCTATGTTAACGACTACCGAGTTGAAGCTTACCCTAAGAGTCCCTTTTTTCAACATGACCAGGCTTTGTATGTTGACAGTCTATTCTTTTGTTGTTTTGTACTCATTGTTACTCTTTTCAGAACGTATGTCACACAAGTATTTCATGAAGAATCCTTGCAACACTGTGGCCCGCATTCCCAATCCACGCTTCACAGTCAGCAACCTCCGTAAAACCATCAGCCTTGTGTTTGATCACTTTATCCCTGCCTATGTGATGGATGCATATCTCCGTCTTTTGGGCCGACGACCTATGTGAGTAAAATTCTCATTTTTAAGCCAACCTTGAGTAAAAGAGCAGAACCAGACAAAATAAAGTTGCTGGTGTTCTCCTTCTTTTCTCTCTTTGTCTTTTCCTCCTTTCTGTTTTTTATTTTTTGACCATTTGAAAATTATTTAAGCACTTTAATAATAGTAATTTAAACCAGTATGCTTTTCTGTAGGTTTGTTCGCCTCCAAGACAGGCTGTGGAAGGCTGTGAGGTCTCTAGAGTTTTTCACATCACACCAGTGGAACTTTTGTAATGACAACATATTTATGCTTCTCACCAAACTGTCTGCTGAAGACAAGAAGGTAAACTGGAAGATATCGAAAACATACAGAAAAGCATCTTTCGAAACTTCTTCATCGTATTATTAATCCATGCAAATAATCATAAAAGAACCCATTTATTTTTTGCTTGATTAGTAGATGTTTGCAGATCTATATGAACAAGTACAGCTAACCATTTTTTCATTGTTATTAAGCATCAGGACATAAATTTATGAAACAGAAGGTGTAACATGAAAGCAGATTTTGTATTATGGTTGACCGCAGACAGGATTTTTGCATGGATTGTTGTCATAGATTCTAGATAAATAGAGCAGGTCCTGTGGATTCTTACAAACTACATTTTAAAATTTCTCAAGAAATGTGTACAGTGATTCCTGAAGAATGAGGTATCACTGGTTCCTAAGAATTTAATCCTCTTGGTGCACAAAACCCATGTCTTATAACAAAATCATTTTTACCTATTGCAACAAATATTAAAGAAACAAACATAATTATTCACAAGACAGAATTGTCATTAATTTTAGAGAACTAAATTTTGTGTTAGAAAAGAACTAAGTTTGGTCAGTCTCTAAGATGCTAAATAAGTCACAAAAATTTGAAATAAAATCCGATTCATGTTGCAGACATTTCCTTTCGACCCTCGATCAATAGACTGGTCTCAGTACATGGAGAACTATTGTCTTGGAGCAAAACAGTTTGTCTTGAAAGAGGAGATTTCAGAGCTTCCTAAAGCTCGTATTGCACTACAGAGGTAAGAAAAATGGAGAATATAAATACACTTAAAGTTATCGTAACTAAATTTTGAGGATGAAAAGATGAAAAAAGGGCTTTTACATCTATAATTTTTTACTTTCATGAAATATTGTTTTAATAAATAATGGTGTATATTAAGACAGATAAAATAAAGCAATTTTTAAAGCAATGACTGACTTTCACGAGATACGCTGAACGCAGACTCAAGTGCAGCAAACATAAACAGTTTAAGTATTTTATGAAGCAGTACATTTTTTGAGTAACCATTCAAGTTTTGGGATTATTTTCAGAAAGAAACATTGCATAAATAATAAGCAGTTTTGAGTGAATTATTTTACAGCATGTTTCAAGCTAAAATTGAAATTATGAAGTGTGAATATGCATGTTTACAGAAATGCACACATGCATAGATGAATTTACATTTATCTAAACATTATAAATAGATTTCTCCACATTTTAGTTGTATAATTTATTTGTGTGCACACACACACATATGAGACGGGGAAGTTAGAATTCTCCATTCATAATACTTCTGGATAGATTTTGTGGAAATGTAGAAAGAAAAAAACTTTAATGGGAATGCAGCAGTCTTGCACATTCTTGTGTGCAGGTTGCAACGAATCCAGCTGGTTTTGAAGCTGTTGTTTGCAGCGGTGGTCTGGAGACTTCTAGTCAAAAGGGTGACTATAGCCCATTCTTTGTGGAATCTCTTGCTGGGCTGGGTACAGCAAATGTTCCAGAAAGTCCCCATGCTTGCTCGGTCTTAGTGCCATGGACAACCTACCTGTTCCTGCCAAACTTTTTCAGTCCTGTCCATTTATTACTTCTAACAATGCATCAGCTATGTGGTCTAAAAGACCTCTGGATGCAGAATTCTCTGGCAGCAGTTTTGTAAGCACTTTGCTAGAGAAAGTTACCTAATAATTATTTTTTCATGGCCATGCCTTGAAGAACTGAAATTAGATTTCACAAGAAATCCTTGTGTCTGTGTTGGAATATTGTTAGGTTTGCAACCTTTTTTTTAATATTGCAACATTTTTTCAGGTTAATTTTAAAATGATCAGCAATTGTTAAATGAGGAGAATACCAGGAGGATAGTAAGTCTTGCATGAGTGAGCAGAAAGAGGAAATAAAGTGTGAGCTGTCATTATGTCTCCTGTACAGTTAAAGCACCCTTCTAGCAGCTTTTGTAATAACTTGTGTTATGCGTATAATTGCAATCAATTCATGTTTGCACACTTAACAAACTTCACACTATATATATATACACACACATATATATATTCATGTGTGTGTGTATATATGTATATGCATGCATGTGTTAAGATAGTAGCAATTTTTTTTTTGCCATATTCTACATATGGGTTTTTGACCCTTTGTCACTCTTGATCAATTTATAAAGATTCTTGGACATTATTCAGTATTAATGTTTTTAATAAATTGACTGTTATTTGCAATTGTTGAGATGTATAAGCTGTGCTTTATTTATTTTATTATTTTTTTCCAAACAAGATGATCTCAAGCTTATTTCAAGCCTTTCTCAAGCCTATCTCAAGTTGATTGGGCTGTTTATTATTGTATTCATCCACTGATACATGCAGACCTTTGTACATTTTGTCCACATCATGTTGTGAAGAAGAGACTTTCTTTTTAAGTACTAAAAGAAAAGCTGAGCTTGTTTTATTCTTCACAATGTGTATTTATGTCTGGATGTTTTGAACTGTCAGCCAAATCCTTGCTCCTCTAAAAGTGAAGGTGTGTCTAGCTTGTATTCCTTGTTTTGCTTTGATCATTTTGTAGCATAGTCAGTTATAGGGTTACTTTGTTGAGCAGCTTTGTTTACCACAGTGCATTCAAGAGAAGTTGTGGTTTGCTGGAGGTATTAGTGTACCTCCTGTCTTTTCTGTTTTTTGATGTTTTGCCTGCTTGAACAATCTTGTTTCTTGTAATGTTTATCAGCAACATAGAAAATACATTTGTTGTCAAAACTTGCAGTGACACATAAAGTAAAAAGAATTTTTGGATTTGTGTCATTTTGCAAGGACTTCATGATATTTCGATAATAATGTTTTGCTTTAAAATACAGTTCATGGCCGAAATCACAACCAATCAAAAATTTGAATTTTATCAAATTGTCTTCATAATGGAAGGTTCATTTACAAGTACAAGCGGATATTCATTTTTTCTGCTGTGGTTTTATTTTCACTTTTATGAATTTCAGAATTTTGCTTCACACATTTAATCAAACCTCATTGTGCCATTTTTTAAATGGCAGTGTAACTAATCTTCTTGAAGACATGCAGGGTTTTGTAGTATTGTTTTAACAAGCAACATACCCCAGACCTCATGGTTTTTGATAAAGTATTAAAACTAGTCCTACAGAAAATGCTCAGGAGTCATGGTTTGACTTGAAAAATGTTCAGTCTCTTTAACAACAGAAATCACAGTACTTGACAACCAATCAAAAGAGTGTGTAAAAGTTGCTATGGACAATCTTTTGTTGTTGTATCTTTTGCAACTCCTGTTTCTTCGTCTGTTTGGTGCCTGTCTAGTCTTGTCATCTAAAGTATTTGCATTCTGCACTTGTCAAATTCTGAGTAAGCATATCCTTTTCTCTGGAATAAAGATTTGTGTTCTTTATTTTATACAGAGTTTTACGGTAATTTGTACTCTTTTTCTGTGTGTCATCTCTGTGATATTGCTATCAGGGCTCATACATTATTAAAACAGTTGTAGATATGACAACTCATCTTTCATTCTCCTGTAAGACATGATTTTGTGTTTTACTACCTCATTCAAAATATTTTTGCCTGCTGTAATTTCTTTTACTTTCAGAATATAAATGATGAGAATATTAGGAATAGATAATAGTTATTTAATGTTAAAAATAGAAATTTGGTTTACAAAAGCCAAATGTTGTGTAATATCTTTTATTCATACAAGATCTTGAAATTGTTTGTTATGTGGTTTGCTGGCACAGGGAGGTTTCATAGAGGAATGGCGAGCTAGGTTGAAAGAATCACTGGTTGACGTTCGGATGTGCATCCAGTTTTGATGTTTTAGCTTTAATAAAATTTAATCATCAGTTTCTCTGTTGCAGTTGTGAAGTATTACATATAATCATGGTTATTTTTAACTGTGAACACATATTAAAGGTGCACTCAAACATATTTGAACTTCTTCCAATCTTTTAAAGGTCCTTTTCTCCTGATATGAAATTTTGAAAAAAAAAAAGATTTTTTTTTTCTTCCTTCCAGCATTTGTAAGTTATTGTCAGATTCAAGGGAGTAAATGTAAGAATTATTGTACTGTTTTTTGAAATTTTATTTTCATTATTGGGAGGTAATTTAGCGTAATTGAAACTGATTTGGTGTTAAAAAAAAAATTCATTTATATTATGCTGTATTTTTTTTCGCTTATCTGAATACAGATTTTTGTTTCAGGCATGTAACCAAATCTTTTGTGTTAGCAGTTTCTCTTTTCAATAAACATGAAATTATTACTCTTTCATTCTGGTTGGAAAACAGTCATCTGAAATATTTTAAATTATTTTTATAGTAGTGTAACTAGTTCTCTTGAAAACTTTCAGGGTTTTATAGTATTTGTTTTAACATTGTAATCAGTAAAATACTTTAGACCTTATGGTTTTCGATAAAATATAAAAAAATCTGGTCCTACAGAAAATTCCCAGGAATCATGGTTTGACTTAAAAACGTAAAAATGTTTAGCCTCTTTGACAACACCCTAGACATTCTGTTCCTTTGAACTGCTAGTTTAATCTGTCCCTTCAAAAGAGGAACTAATTCAAAGTTGGTAATAAGGATTTAAACATGCTAAAATCATCTTTATTTTAAGAAGCATGTAAAAATATTTTGTTAAAGTAAAAACTTAAGAATTTGTGACTGAAAGGTGCAGAATTTTGTTTATAAGTAAGGTGGCGTACTTTCTCAGTATGGAGGAGCAAATAACCTAGAGGTTAAAGTAACAGCATCCGAACCTGAAAGGGAGCATACTGGGCTGTTTTATATCCTTGTGATGAGATCTAGATGTATAATGTGGGTGCCTGACTGTAGAGACTGAGGAAGGTAAGACAGTGAAGTAGAGGAAATGGCCCCCGTCCTCACAAAGGCTGGCCTTGAGATAAGGGAGGGCTCTAACACCTCTCCCTATGACTGCAAGGTCACGAGACTATCTTTACCTTTTTTTTTTAACCTTATTTGCCATGTGACATCTATTTCAGCTGATATGAAGCTTAGTTATTAAGGAAGTTATATGCAGAGCCTTAATGTTCATGTCTAATACAGTAACTTGGCAGTGTCAGAATTGAGACTGAGACAGTAATAGAGATTTTTTTTCCAGGTGTCATCAGGTTTATTGCAGGCTCATCTAAAATAAAAGTTAAGATCTATTTGAATGGTCATTAGTTTTCTTGAAAGATAAAGCAGTGTTTGGTATATAATATTTTGATGCTAAAAATTGTATTTCTATTTGTGAAATTAATAGAGGTGGAACATTTTGAAATTTGGTGTGCCACTGGTGCTTGGAGAAGCTTACACAGTTTTGTTCATGGAGACTTATGGTACACATTTACAGCACTTTCATCACTTGTGTCAGAAACATAGGATGTAACACTTCATTTAGGATCATTCTGAACAGTTGGCTGCTGAGGTTAGTAAAAAAGAAAGATTTGTCTTGTGTTGGGAGTGATTGGAGGGGTTGGGGCATAGAAAAGGGGTTGCTGACTTAGAAATCTTATAATAATCTATTGTGTAGATATTTGATGGTGTTGATAGTCTTGAAGATGCTACATATATGTAGATAATTGCATCCTTGAATTTGTTGTGACTTAAATGAAAAAAAAAGGATAGTAAAATGTAGATATAGTCATAATTTAGTAAAATGTTGTAATGCTTTTTATTTATTTTAAAAAAATGCATATGATGTCTCTCTCTCTTTATGAGGTGTGGTGCAGGCTGAGTGTTTACATGTTTAGACAAATTTATGGGTATGCATATATTTGCATATTTGTGAGAAAATTTTTAGACATTAAATTATTGTTGGATGAGATGAATTAAGACTGGTTGAAGAAAAAAGAAAGTCTCTTTGTTTCTCCTAGGTACATTCTGTTTGCTTTGATGTAGACTTTATTTTTCTGTGATTATTGATCACTTGTGGTCTGAGTATATCTTGTCATGTATGAGTATATTTTATACAATAAATAATGTTCTACTCTTAATTTTGATTTGGTACACACTGATTGCTTTAATACAGACTTTATTTTTCTTCTTCATTTGTAGTTTGAATATATTTATGCATATATGAGTATATTTTAGACCATAAATAATGTGCTTGTATTAATTTTCTCATAGCATTAAATAGAGTCTGTCATAGAATGTGCAAGACCTCAGAGAGCACCATTTTATTCATTAGCTTGAATTAGGTACTGTTGATTATGCACCTTTCTCCTTCACATATAACTTTGTGGATTTAATTTTGACCTTTTGGTCTCATTTTGTTTTTATGAAAATTCATTCTGATTCATAGATACTAAATCTTTAAAAATCAGAACTTTGCAAATTAAAAAAAATTATTGTGATTGCAAATCTGGACAAACAACTCCAATGTGACATTAGAACATGGAAAATCAAATTGTATTACAACATTTCAAACGTTCAACATCTGTTGAATAATTACCATGAGGGACATCCTCCTGACAAAGGTGAATAAATAAGTCTTTCACAAATGGGGGTCAGAAATGATCAATAAAGAACCAGCATAATTCTTGGACTTTCATTTCTTTTATTAGAATCCTATATTTGTCTACAGCTTATGAATGTTTTCATCTTTTCTGTGTTACTGAAGCTTACTGTTCAGTATTAGCTCAGGTCTTGCAGTATTTTGAAAGCATTTTTCTTGATCACATCTTTTGTTTGAATGTTTATGTGTTCATTTAATCTTACTACATAGTCTTGATTTAAAGAGGGTTTAATATAACACAAGAATTGTTGATTATTTTATTGTTTGTGTTTTATGCATGAATACATAAATTGGTTTGTCAATTTGCTTACATGCGGCATATTGTCAAAGTTTTTGAAGAGGCTATACTTATTTGAGCTGAAGAGTATAACAAGATATCTTTGTTTTGTATTACATCATTGCAAATCATAATCTTTTTTTTCTATGAGTATGCTGCCATCTGAATGTAAAGACTTGCTTGACAGGAGCAGTATTTTATACAGTTTCATCTATTTGGAGAATTATTGTTTGGTTTTGTGATACATTACTCTTTTATACCTATTGCATAAAGGAGGGTTGGTCATACATATAGGAGTAAGCACAAAAAAATGACAGTTTCTGCTGATGAGAAGAGGTTTCCAGCTATGATTATGGTTTTCCATTTCTTTCTTTGTGGTTATTTGCATTGTTTTTTATGTTGATGTTCTACAGACATGAACGGAGATAGTGTAAATGAAGATTTGTTAGTACAGTAAATGAAACATCTTCACACTAGCATAGTTGCTGGAATAACTCTGTTAGTCAGATCTGATGGAATGTTAGTGACCTGAAATAAACTTGAGCTGCTATTGTTTAAGAATGTAACAATTTAAACTGGTAAGTTGCGTGGGACTGAAACTTGCAAGACAGCTGTTGTGTACATGATATATGAGTGACATGTATTTTGTCCTTTATTCAAAACAGCTAATGTGCTGTGTTTGGTACTTTATCATCGCATAAATCATTGCTGTATAAATTTCTGGAGTGAGATGTTTAAGTCGGCAATCTTGGAGCAGAAGTGGCTTTATGAATATCTGCATTGTTGAGTGTAATTGTTAGCTAGTGTGACAGCTTTAAAGATTCAGTTACAAACTGTTTTGATACTTTTATACTTTAAAAGTTTTGGATTAGGTGAGAGCAAAGACAATGCACACATTTTTAGCATTGTTGTACAATGAGATAAGAAAGATCTGTGTCTTTAATGTACTCCTGGTCATCAGCTGAACCCTTCATCATTTCAAAACATGTCGAATCTGACAGTCATGCTCACTTATGCTGCTTTAGTGATACAAGTTAATTACAAATGGGAGTTAATGATTTTATGTTTCCCATAATTGTGGAAAGAGCAATTTGAAGTTTAATGTTGTGGTTTCAGATTTTTTTTGGGTAGATTTTGTTGTTGCTGCATCCCATTAGCTTGGGGATTTCGAACATGGAGCTAAGTTCATTTATCAATGTTTTTCTGCTTATGGTGATTATGGGTCAAAATTATATCCCAGAAATTTTATGCTGTTGCTCATAGTTATTAACAGAAAGGCAAAATTGCTGCTTTAACCTCACTGTACCTCCCCTCCAACCACTTGTGAATATTAGAACTTACATATTGTCACACACTTTTTTTTAAAAACAATGATACTTTCATCCGCTTTCAAACCCAAACTAAACAAAGCAGGTCAAATATGAAGTATTATTGTTTTGCTACCTCTCTACAAATTATGCCTGGATATGCCTCAGCACATGAAGGTCAAAACAGTTTTGAAACAGCTAATTTAAGCTCATTTTTAGTATTTTCTGCATTGATTTACTTGATATTTACAAATGATGTTGGAATACATTTGGTGCCTAGCACAGCTTTTAATAACAAAGAAAAAAACACATGGCTTTAAAAGTAGCACAGAAGCTTAGTACTTATTAGAACTTTGAAAATAAAGGATTTTAACTTGTGGTTAAAGTGTTAATATACTTGTGAAAAAATATGTGTGCGTTAATTAAAAAATCTTTACCTTCTAATTCTTTTTTTTTTTAGAAAGAGCTTAGACTGTCATGAAAAATGGAACAATTCGGCAAATATTTTGTTTGAAGAAAAAAAAATCAAATTTGTCCCTCCTTACTCTGTGAACATGCTGTGGTAAAGGTTAAGAGGCCCATAGCTGAGAAAGCTATGATGGCAGTAAACATTAGTGGTTCATTTATGGCATGTGGAAGCCAGAGCCTTTTTCCGCAACCTTTACCGACCCGGATACCCATCTCTACTATTAAGTGGCTGCTCGATGAACAGAAGTTTTCTAACCCAAGGACCAGTCAGTCAAGCACATTAACCACAAGGTTACGGTCCTTCAACAAACACATTAGAGACTTCTAGGGACAGGTGCACCAACCGTCAGCAGCTACTAGTTACGACTAACACGAAGCAACCAAGACGTGATGGTGCTTGGAGCAGTAAACTGTTTCGACGAGTCAGTCAGGGTGAGCAGTCTAAGGGAAACAACCACTATTGAAACATTAGGTGGTATTTAAAGCGTTACCTCCCATTATTTACCCTCCGCTTAGTCTCTAACCTCAACCGCCCCCCCCCCCCCTCTCCTAAAAAAAAAATCATACTATTTTCAAAAGAGAGGTAAATCATCGTACTTTAAATGGGCGCGTTATACTGGAATATTTGTAAAGTTGCAATGTAAATACGAAGTCGGCCAACCGTTGCAGGATGAGGATGGCGTGAAGCCTCAGCTGATGGGATCATCTCAGCGCCTTTCAACCTCAAGCGAGGGCTTACGTTTTCTGCATCTGGCACAAATGCAGGGATTCTCCCTTTTTCGAAAGATGTTCCAACTCCGCTTCGGTCTGACCTAGAGTTTGAATGACCTAGGGATTATAACGATAAGTAAATTATGTGCATATGTTTGTACCAGCCACTGCCGGATATTCCTCATGCTTTCGAAAGAAAGAACTAAAACACAGTAAAACAAAAGCAAAAATTTGCTCCAAAGAGAAATAGTAAGAATAAAGTAGTCTAAGTTATATAACTTTTTATAACATATTCTGCCACTCGTTTATTCCAAAGGTTGACTAGCAGGTACACGTGGTTTTAGTGTAATACTAGCGAGCAGAAAGCAGGGTTCAAGAAGCATAGTATATCGGCAGCAGTTAAGTTGCTACATCACAGGATGACCCTCCGCCTCAGTATACGTCGGTCCATTTCGGATATATTTGTAACATGGCGTCGAAATGTTTTTCGAATTAGGTGCTGCTATAAGGCGTACACCTGGTACATTTTTATCTGCTGCTTATGTCATTAACTCCACGTTTATATGATCCTCCCTCTCTTCAACCCTGAGCCTCTTCCACCCAGCTGGCCTCTTGGTTATCGTTTGTAGGTATTTTGCCAGACATTTCTGTTGCGTCTTTAGAAAAATATAATTTTATAACTACTGTACAGCTCTACTGCACTGCTGTACTGACCAATGTGCTCAATATTTGCATCAGAACACTGAGCCAGTCCTGGGAACGACCACACAAACCAGTGTCATACCGAAGAAGTGGTTGTCAACAGTACTGCTTCGAATTCCAGCTTATCAAGTTTTCCCAGTAACTACTATAACGAGGCAGGTGCGTACAGAGCTTCCGGTTTTAGGCACATTCTTGTTAAAGCTCGCCGAGACTAACAGCGGAGAACGTCGGAAGAGGCTAAGCGCTGGTCTCGGCAGACAGACAGCAGTCCACCTATACACGTCCGTGGACCAACGATTCTGTTCACATGCATGCAAGACCGATAGATAAAGGCTGTCCTTTGTTGTTTCGGTCGTGTGACTTCTGAACACTGCTGTGTACGAATGAATATAGATTATTTATAACCCTGAAATGTGATTGTATGAGTCTTTTTGGTGGAGCGAATATGAATGTGTTGTGGTATTGTTGTATTTTTGTATTGTTGTGCTTCCATATAGAGCTGTATCTCATTGCCCTCTGGGATAAATAAAGTCTTAGTTAATCCAATTCTTCTCGAACATCGCCATCTCATTCTCTATATATCCTCTACATCCGTAGGTTTGTAGCCTCAGGAGTTCTCGTTTAATATTAGTAGACGAGCTAAACTTCGATCCGTCCTTTGTATAATTAGCTGTAAGTTATGGGGATTGTGGAAGGTGCAGGCTTGGGCATTGCATATGACATAATATATGCATTATGCATAGAGTTTAAAAAGTTTATAGCTTATTAGTTTAAAATTCTTTATAGGATGCTCCATGTGTTAAAGCTGTCAATAAGCATCATTTGTCTTCATTTCTTCACCATTTTTCTTGGTCGTTTCCACAGACTTCACTCGCACTGAAAATCCGTAGTTCTTCAAAGATTTTATTTTGTTCCTCTGTAATTATCTGCTGTTGGCTGTAGAAAGCCTAACGAGTCATTGATTTTTCTCTTTGATCTCGCTTGCGATTTACTTAAGTGGGTGTGGAGACCCCGAAGAACAAGACCGTAAAATCCGATTTCAAGAAATGCCGTAAAGATGTTAAAGCGCCGCGAAGACTTCAGGATTCAACTGCTAAAAGTAACGGCATTCACGTGTCTGGTCTCTCGGTCCCCCTGTCGCCACAATGCCCAGCAAGGATTCGTCCTGTTTTCCGTTGCTGTAATCCAGTGACGTCGGTGGGATTTAAAAGTAAACGAACATGGCGCGACCTTTTAGATTGCCTTCCCGAGCTTTATGTTCAGTAGAGTCTTTCCAGCTGACAAGATGGCTGTTTCGATGCAAGTCTCTTTTCACGCTTCAGAGTTTGTAATGTAGATATTCCACACTCCACCAATAGTCAGCAATATGTATCAGACCTCAGCATTTCACAATATACTTAATTTTATTTGCACATATCTATCTAACGGTCTGCACCTCATTAGTCAAGATTTCATTCCGGATCTTCAGGAAAGAGTCGTAGCCAAGGACAGGCTTGTCACCGTTATAGAGATTCACTGGTACCACTCCAGAGCGGTCGTTTGATTTTTATTATTGTACAGTACAGATTTTTATTATTGTACAGTTTATTATTGCATAGGTCTTGTTTATTGTGGAGGCATTGGGAGCAGAGAAGCTGCAGCAAGCTAGAGTATACATGATCACATGACATAATATTCTCGCATTAATGTAACCAGATCTTCTGCTCTGCCGTGAACGCCCGAGTAGTAACAGGAATGGTGCTCCCAGAACTGAGTTGTATAACCACCAGCTGGCGCGTCAGAGCTCTCCATCCTACCCTTACATCTCTTCCCTGAATCCCACTGTTCGAGGAAGTAGCCATCACTCACTGCATTACAATGGAGTATTTGTCTTTCTCTCGCTTGTGGACAGCAGCCAGCAGCCAGCCAGGACAGCACCCCCCTCACAACCCCTGCACATTCTTATCGAAGGGATTCAAGTGCAGCCATTCAACATTCCATCTTAACGATCACGTCAGCGAAAAGTATTTGCTCTGCAGCTTCAGCAAGTAGCTCGCAATCGGTGTTAGATTAGTTCATAAAAATCCCCTTTGATAACAATTTTTTTACATCATTTTTCTCCCCCACCCTCCTAATTTTTTTTCCGACCCTTTCCAATGCTCCTGTTGTCATTCACACTCCAACCGCTTCAAGGACCCGGCCAGCAATGGCACCGCTCTGAGATCTCGTCTCCGTTGCCATGGCAATGACATGAGCAGCTGCTGTCAAAGAGGTCAAGAACGGCGAGGCGTGTGTCCCCAAGTCGATGAGGGTTGTCCTGCCGAGATTGACGTCTTCCTGCCAGGATTGGCGTCTTCCTCCGACACCGGCTACTGCGGAAAGGGAAGTTTGACCAGTTCGCAGCAGGCAGCCATGGTCGACATACCTTTGACTCGTGACTTTAATGTTTTAAATGCCAACTCACAATTAAAAACTTCTAAACCTTGTACGGTTCAAACCCGATGTGTGAGTTTATTTTTCTATATCTATATATAAAACTAAGATTCTAATGGAACACTTTTGTATGCAATGTATGAAAATTTGTTTTCATGACATGCACCTACTTCTAAACAATAACATATTCCTCATGCCTGTTAACGGCCACACCAATCTGTCTCAGAGTGATTTGCCAACGACTGCTTAATCCGGGGATAAACTGTTACAGGGCCTGACTAACTGCCAATAATCACGCAGAGAACAGCTTTAAATTCCAGTTCCTGAAAAACGAGACTCCCTCCCCTTCCACCTAGGTCCCGATACGTGACAAAGCAACACACAACTCACCTTGTGTCTGTAATCACACCAAGATAAGCGAACAGAGCGAGCACGCGCCCACCCGCTCTGTCAACGGCATACCGGAAGATGTCCGGCGCAAGCTAAACGCTACTCATAGGTAAATGTCAGGTGGGACAATCAGGGAATTAAAAAAGAAGTTCTGCCATGCGTAACGGCAGCCTGGAGGAGGTTGGGTGGTGTGCGGCTGGCAAGAGCATGGTCTCCTCCCTTCCCCCCACACCTTCCTCCCTTCTCTCTTGCCATCGTAATGACCGCTCGACATTGTACAGAGCATCCATCATTCGTCTCGTCTGAAGACGTGGAATACCACTTTCATCGCCAGCGCCAGCGAACTACAATACTAACATTTTTCAATTAATTTTCAAAAGTTTTCAATTAACGTGACCTTGCAGAATAGTGTTCACCGTTGGGGCAAAGGTTTACTTCACAAGTCAACAGACCTACTAACAGTTGTGACTGCTCGTCAGTTGTTGACGGACATCATGCAGTGGCACGGCGCTGACTTAAACTTGTTAACAAAACCTGTTTGCATATGGATGACACGAGCACGCGGTCTCGTAATGCGGGACTGAGATCTCATACATACTGATGACAGTGTCGTCGCCTTCTGACGTTGAAGAACGTTGTTGGCGATGGGGGACTGGACACGTGTCGATGTAAGGGGCTGGCAGAGTGACGTCATTAAGGGACCTGCGGGGGCGCGGAGGGCACACGTTGATGAAAGATAGAGGAAGTGGAGGATGAGCAGGATTACTGGCGGGCCGAGGATCAGTCTCCACCCGTAACACCGACTAGAAAAAAACCCTTAAAAATTATGACTTTCTGGACAATTTGCATCAGTCATACCTCTAAAATGTTTTTTGCCAGTTAGATGTGATGGTAAACTACTTTGTCTCTCTCATTCACACGCACACATACCCACGGCCAAACAGCTTAATACTTACTTGATATTGTGACCTCGGGTGGAGTATGCGTTACACGTGCGGCAAAGCGACGCGGAATGTCGATGTAAAACTTACAGTTTCCTCATCTCCTCCATCCTTCATCTAGTATTCCTAGTCTTCTTCAGAAATGCCCAGTCCAAAGAGAAAGAGGGAAGAAAAAAGACAACCACAAATAAAACCGCACACACACAAACACGGTAATTGGTTCTTCGTCCACTGAGTCTCATTAACCTTCTCTGATTCCCAGCTTCTGCCGCGGTGTAGTCTGGTCTTCAAGTATTCTCTTTCAGGACAGCTCTTTGCTCCCGCGGCGCGTGTACAGGGGAGAGTGCTACACTGTTCTACACTCTATGATCTATGAGAATCCTCATCCCCACGGGGGCCAGAAAAAATGCGATGGAGCGGGTTTTGTCAGCAGCAGGCTATATCCAGCTAATTCCTGTTACATAAACACATCCTGCTACTCTACGTCCCGTTATGTAACTGCATCCTGCTTGTCCTCGATTGAGCGTTAAGAAAAACAACCCCCTCCTGCTATTTGGATATACTTCCCATTATGTAATCACAACATGCTATTTGCAGCTACTTTCAGTTATGTCACTAGGACCCGCTATACGCACGCAGATCTTGCGCAAGGCACACGTAACCCTACTTGCCAGGACCCACGCGATCCTCCTGTGACGTGTGCGAAGCGATCCGAGTGGAAACTAGATTATTTATTGTGCTTTAAAATGTTCGCACATTATTTTACATCAGGCATTATTTATTCATTATCTAAGAACTTGTCCAGTCCAAACACGGACTAGATGGACATCAACGTGCGTCACATCAAGTGCGTACGTCACATCAAACTCACCATGCAAGCTCACTCACAGTGCGTGCTACTAGCACTGGGGGATATTTGTGACTATATTATTATTTACTTGACTGTAAGACTGACTCACCTCCCATCCAGTCTTGAACTGCGCCCCCTGGCTTGGGTTGGGTTTGGTGGTATGTGTGGTGGTGGTGGTGGTGGTGGCGGGGATGGTGGCAGGGTGCAGGCAACCTTCAACATGATGCAGGATTTAAGCTTTAGAGAAAACAGACTCCAAATTATTTAGCTCATCTGACTTGGAGATTTTTCAAGCTGAGGACTTCAGCAGTTTTTTTTTCATTATAACATTTGGTTGTTTGTTTTCAAACACATTTCTGATTTAGAGTCACTTTCAACTTTCATTCTAATTTAATCTGGAGTTTATCTGCAACCATTGGCGACAAATTCTGATGAAGATCAGTCTATTTTCGTCTGGAACTTTTTTATTTTATGAGGTCCACACCAATCGTACAGGCGGATAGCTGTGACAGGAAGAAAGAGCGAGAGAAAGAAAGCCATAAAGACAGGGAGACAAGGAGGAAACAAAGAGTTACTTCAACGGTCCTTGTGTATAAGAGTCAGACTCGTCTTTGTGGGTCAGCGAATGGCAGCTGGACTTGTGAGGCGCTCAGAGTAAATGTAGCAGCGCTACCTACCGGCCAATTTGTCCGCCCGCAATGCCATTCTGAGCAACTTGAAGCGACTAGAGAGCGTCTGGAGCAGCTCGTTACAGTCTGGAAATGTTGGGGTCCGCCCTGGGCTCCCTCCCAGTGCTGGGCACGGTAGGCAGAATCGTCTGCTTCAACCGATCGCATCTCCTGGAGCAAAGAAGGAGAAAAAAGACCATAATCATAAGTATGTGTTTGTGCGCACATTTGGTTGGTGGCTTGCATATAGGCATGTATGTTTGTTTGATCATTCTTGTTTTGATGTAAGAGCGTGACAGTTCATGTTGTTCTCGTTGTTGTTTACATACAGTGGAGCTTTCTTGGGCTCAATGTGGAGGCGAAAGCCTGGGTGTTATGCCTTGGAGGTTTGGTTTTGGGTTTGGAGCTCAGCGAATTACTGAACAACAACATTTGGGACATGGAGGGTAGAGGGGTACGTCACTATCACGTTGTGGTCACGTGGTTTACATAACAATCACGTCTCTATTTCCGTTGAAGGCACTATAATGTTGTCCTCATTCTGCACTCAATACTCGCGTACAACTATCAGAATGAGCAGAAGGAGGACAACCACACATGCAGTGATGAAGGCTGCAGCCAATTGGAGAGCTTGGGCCACATATTAATGAAGCATATCGATGGACAAAGGTGACGTCACGAGTTTGACTTCTTGTTCTGCAGGGGGGGGCGTGCAGTCGTAAATCGGAACGGATTTGGATTTCGTTTAGATTCTAGGTAATAATATATTACACCGAGTTTTACCTAATCACTAAAAAAGCACAAACAAACAAACAAACAAACAAAAAACCAAAAAAAAAAAAAAAAGAAAAGTCTCCAACGAAAAAACAACTGCACACCACTCGATCATTAATGTCACTTTCCTCGATAGGCGTCTCCATAGAAACGATATTATTATTTTTTTTTATAACAATCGCATCTCGTCTCGAATTCTGCTGAAGCGTTTTACAATGCCCCGATATAGTTTTCTCCATAAAAAGCTTGACCGTCTTTAGTGAGCCAGAGATGACCAATTAGCAGACATGCCATAGGTTCGATCTGGCGATCGCTGGGGATCATGAAAGCCCACGGGAGACAATTAAAGGCAAACACAGCTAGAGTTGCTGGACGTGGCGAGCGAACGGTGCACTGGAGGAGGAGGTGGAGGGTAAGTGCAATAAGGATAGGTAACGATCCTACGACAAAAACATACAGACAGACAAACAACTTTAAAATAAAAGAAGATAAATGCTTGGGGGTCGGTTGCTAATTGTAAAGACGCGCAGAAACGGTTTCTTGTAGGCTTGTAGGCTTGTAGGCTTGAAGGCTTGTCTCTTGGGAAGCCTCCTTCTACAGCACAGATCCCAGCATATAGCCAGGCTCTCCGCGATTTACATTGTCAGGCTAAGAATAATACATGTATACGTATGTATGTATACCTTCACTGGAGGTAACACTTGTAAAATCTAATTCTTTCCCTCGCCTTCTCTTCACACACACACAAACACTCACAAACACAAACATACACACATGGCGCACATTTTAATTACAGAAAACTTCAAACAGCATTGATGATGATGTCACTGCTAAGCTTCGTAACCTTGATATTGTTTATCCTGGATCCTCTGTCCACTATGCAGGAGGCTGTGGTTCGCATCCTCTTCTAGATGTCTGTAAAGAGCCCGGCATCCCTCCTGTCACTCCTTTCAACCCTCTTGAAAACTGGAAGAGAGAGCGAGACGAGAGGAGAGAGGAGAGAGGAGCGAGGAGAGGAAGACTATCAGAAAAGGGAAAGTATTTTTATCTTCAACTTTCGCTCTATTTTGGGACTAATTTGGTCCCTCGACGGAGGGACATTAATGGCTGTACTACCTAACTCATGTTGAGTTTGATTAGGTTTCCATCCTAACCAGACCATTTCCTGTCTTAATTAAGCCCCGGAGTCCCACCCATGGAGGCTGGGCTCGTTACTGACGTCTGCACCTCGTGGAGCGACGCTGCTGTGGAGGGTTCAACACATCCACCCGAGAGATCGTTGCTCGGAATGGACTGATGACGAGACAGTGAGCGGAACTACGGGGGGACATCACTGGTCCAAGTGTATGTCGGCGCCTGCTGCACGTGGACAGTCGCTGGCAGCTGTTTGGATGTTCACGTGAGGTGCACGTGAAAGGACAGGACAAGCAACCGAACGTACCGAGTGACAGACTGACAGCATCTATCACGGGAAAGAACAATATTTTTGAATTACAATCTTTTCAGAGGTGGAAATCAATCTGCTGTTCGTTGGGAGAGAAGCATATGACACTTTATTCATCCTAAAAATTTATGAAGCTCTCTAAATAATAATTCTGAATGCGATTTTTAAACAAAAACCAGGAGTAAACGGTCAGGTCAGGTCAGGTCAGGTCAGATCGAATCAGGGGGAGACTAGCGTACATGTACACCAATCAAACGGTCATATTTCAGAGCCCTGGGGATGGGCAGCACTCTAGAAACATGCTTGACACAAGCTCTCAGGCTTTCTGCAGGCTGCCCGAGATAATCTCATTTTGGAATAATTCATTTCCTCTTCTCCACCATTTTTGCCTCCCTTATGGCCTCTTCATTGCCATGTGTACCGGCGAGCGCCCTCATTCGGCATTACCTCCCTTGCCTGCTAATGGCAGCAATGAAACGCAAGGCAGATAATGAAACACAAGAAGACTATTAACATCTGCGGCTTGTGTAGACAGAGCACGGGACACTTATAGCTCCGAATGTTTCACCTCAGTTGTACTCCACAGGGTGTGATCGGTGCTCGGGACCTTGTGACGTCACTGCGGGACCGAGCGGTGCACGTGCTGGCGTTGATGTTGGAGGTCATGGGGTCATGGACTGTGATCAGTGATCATTCAAAGAGGCTTAGAATCCCTTAGATACTTCCTCGTCGGCGGCGAAGAGGTAAAGAGACGCCAGTCATCGCTATCATCTCTTGGCGGGTGATTTAGAGGGCTTCCCGTGGGACAGTGTGTACTCACCCACACCAAGGAGTGAGCTGAGAGCACAAGATGGAGAGTTGAGCAGCCAACTACTAGAAAGTAAAATGTTGCCTTTTAAGCGCTTTACCACGATCCCTCTAATAACTTTCGTCAACTGCGATTTCTCATACTTACAGCAGTACAGGGTGGGATGGAGGACGTCTGTAGACACATTCGTTCTGTATACCTACCCCAGTTCAACAGAAAACAGGATCAGGTCCGCTGAAAGCCAACATGGACCTCAGAGCAGACGACCTTTCCGGGACTCCCCAACATTAATTGTAATCGTTTATTATTTTTCTAATATATAACAGTATGTTTATAAGTTATAATGATAATGGGAATATTTATATTTCTTTTAGTAAAGTAATATAAACAGCAAAATTTATAAAAAGTGTACAGAATTTGGATCTACATCTCTGAATGAGATAAACATTTGAGAACTGTACACATGAGTGCTGAGTAAATGAGGGAAAATGCAGGCACACACCCATGTGGACTGAGCTCCTGCCTCTAAGACCATCATTGCACCAACTTTCACTCCATCCAAACAGCTTCACAGAGAGGATGTATGAAGGGTCGTCAATCACCATTAGTTATAAAGTGCTCAGTTTCAAAAAGCAAACCACAACCTATAAGGCTAGGTTAATAATTGGTGTTCATTGAAGTAGATCACAAATAGAGGAACAATATTAATTCACAATCATACAAATGTTTTGCTGAATTATAATGGTGGCTTAAAACCTAATTAAGCAATAAAATACAAAACATTTTTACATGTTGACAAAGGACTTTGTAGTACAACATTTATGTCTCGATGCATGAAAATAGTCGGTGTCCAGCCTGACACGAAAATGATAGCCCTGACTACACCTTTGTCTTCAGCCTCACCACCTCACCTGCTCACCTCACTACTCCACTAGCACACCTCAGACTTCAAATTGGATTTCTCCATGATTCAAGCTCTGGTATTTCTCCCATACATTCGTTAACAAAAGAAAAAGGAAAACAGTTACTGACCAAGACTGCCCCTCCCTCTTCTTCCTTCTTCGGGTCCGGGTTCCCCACCTCTCTGATCCCCCACCCCACCCATCATCCAGGGTGACAAAGATGGCGCTTGATCACGTCACCATCTTTTCATGGCAACACGAGCATCCCGCAGGCTGTTGATTGACAGAACCATGTGTGCATGTGTGGACGGACGGCCCGTCCTACGGCAGGCTTCCACGAGCGCTTGAACCACTCCATCTGACAGACGAGACACTTCACCGACAAGATTATTTTAATTGGCATCAGAACGTCACCGCGAATGTGCGAACTACTTCCGACATGCGCAAACCACACACGACAGGGGAAAATCAAATCGAAAGTAGGACCAATGATAAGATGGTCACGCTCAATACAACCTGCACTAAGTGTACACACATTCAATCAGCAATGTATGCAAATGTCTGTCTATAAACTGTTTGTGAGGACGATGAACAAGCTCTAGCAGATTTTATCTCCAATGTTTTCACTGAATGCGGCAGCAGACAATAGGGTGGGTGTGGAGAGGGTGGCGGGGTAGGGCTTCATTGGTTTTGACTCACAGCTTCATGTCAAAGGTCAATGCTGGTCTCGCGGCACTTAACGTCGTGTACCGCAGACACGAAGCTTTAAAAGTCGAGCTTGATGGAAATGGATGCATGTTCATGTTAAATTCAGATGCTGCTGCCGGCAGGAAACGTCGCAGGAAGGACACACATGGAAGGCTGCGCTTGTTGTGATCGGCGTGGACCAGGAAGCTGGAGGCGAGATGAGGGTCTAAGGGCGGACAATCGACTTGTCAGCTTGCAACCCATCATGCTCTAACCTGTTTCTATCCGTGTCATCACAACAAAGACTGTAAAACACGTGCACTCCCGGATCTCTGAGTGTTGAATGTGGTCACGTGAATAGGCACAATGATGACGTGACTTCCGTGCAAACCGATTTCCTTTGCGCTGACTTAAATACTGATCTGGTTGATCAAACATCTAATTCTAGATATCAACACACACGTTTCCTTAAGATTTGTATTTTTTTTACATTTGTTCCATCAAGATGTGTTCATTTGGAGAATGCGCTAAGTACTGGCAGACTGGTCACAGCCCACTGACACATTGCTAGTGTTCACACGTGACCTGTCTGAAAATTACTGGAATGGGCTTATGGAGGGAGATCAAGGGAGTGTAGTCAGCGGTGCATCTGCATCATCCCATGAGACTGTGTGTGGGAGGTTGGTGGGGAAGATGTAGCAAGTGCATCGTATCGCAATCGATAGACACTCGACAGAAACACATTTACTGCACTGAAGCGTAAACAAACTCGTTCTTCACTCACAAGATCTTTGCCGAGCGGTAATCTTTCGCACTGCACCGAGCAGAAAGCTGTCTGTGGAGAAATGTGCCGGAAGAACATGTTTATCCGGTGTCGGGATCCACAATCCAACAAGATAGTATACCAGCAATAGGGCATCATGCTAGCAGAATGCTCTTTGTGTAGTCCTTGGACACGACTCTCGCATATCTGCGATGAAGAACATGTTTGTATCCGTGTAGTCTTGAAATCAAAATATATTTCTCTACAAATTATGTCTTCCGACACTTGGACACAATCTTATGCCCAAGAACATGTACCGACATAATTTTATATATAACAAGTAATCTTCCATACACAAATTAATACTGTTACATTGCTAAACAACAAGAAGTGCAAACAAACAAAAGCTAACTTATTGTCCTCTGGCTCAGCGCCATCTACAAAGCTGTCCTCCCTTTGCCCGCCAAATATCGCTCATCTCCTCGGGTCTCGAATTCCTGCATCCTTTGTTAGTTTAGAAAGCGGAGTCGAGAAGCCAGCTGCACAACATAATTCTAACTTATTTTTTTAGATAATCACATTTAGAGAAACAGTGTACAACACAATTTAAAAAGTATTTTGTTAAAAACCTGATCGTTTTAAATAAGATAAAGCTGTTTAAAACTGTCTGTCTCTCCCATTTTTTTGTTATGCACTTGTTAATCTCATCTAGATGGCACAGGAAGGATGTTTGAAAAAAATTGCTCCTAAGTTTGCTTCTATTCCCAGGTCTCACATTCACACAGCAGATTTGTACATCCTGTCCTCGGCAGCAAACCATTGGGTACTTGGTGGCTGTGCCAAATACTGATGAGCCTGACCATGGAGTCCCAAGGCGAACTTCTGCTGTTCACCTGCCAGCCTGAGGCTGACTTCCAGGTAGTTGAAAGTGCATACATCCTTGACTTGCACTTCGTTGATATAGAGCTCTACTTTGTTGTTGTAAATAGTGTGAAACATTTTACTTTTGTCAGAATTGGTCTCCATTCTATATTCATTGCCATTGTCATTAGATGAATGTCACAGCATCACAAAGCGTATATATTACATACCAGCCTCCCACAGATGGACATGGAAGTGTGATGGGGTCATGAAGGATTCCTTGCATGATGTTACACAAGAAGGTGATGAGAGGTAAAACAATAGGAGGCACCCTGGACAGGATGAACCCTGATAGTTGAGCAGCACTGCACTCATTGAGTTCTTGTACAACATTCGACGACTTCATTAAGACAGGGTCGTGGTCGCTGCCTGTCTACTGCTGGATCTTTCTTTTGTTTTGGCTCTGATCTTGGATTTGAAACGACTTGGCAGCAGGATTCAGTCAATTCAATTATGGACCACACCATCTGGAGAGTGCCAAGATCGTGTCCTCCATTCTTTGTGGGGATGAAGGGTGTTAAAGTCAGTGAGTGGTTCTGTGTAAAACTCTGTCAAAAAATTGTCATCTCAAACATTGTGTGATGACAAACACTGATAGTTCTGGCGGCCCTAGTGGCATAGAGGTCCGGCAGATGTCGCCAGTACCGTGAGGATTGGGTGTCTCAAGTTCCGATCTTGTCTTATTTTGTTCTTTCTATGCATGCGGCGCTTGTTTATAGAGCCGTCTGCCTTGCCGTGATATCGCCAGACCTGACAACACCAATTTTCCTCCGAACATAAACAAGACTACCGTGAATAAATGGAAATGGCAAGTTTCCAGAGCTCAGAGCAAACAAGACTTGCATAAATTAACGGAAATGCCAAAGTGATAAAACTCCCAAAGAAAGAAAGAAAGAAAGAAAAAAAAAACAAAGTCAAAAAGCAACAAACATGAAGACCACCTCTAAACCAAAACAAAACTTTTTTACATCAGCGAAAGAGACAGTATTATTTTTGCTGATATTCGATTGATTTCTTAGATGAAATAAGGTCGTGAAGGATAACCACCCAAGGCGGGAGGACATGTGGGTGGTATACGGGACACGTGATCATCAGGCGTCTCCTAGAGAAGTTTATTCGTCTACTTGATGTTATTGACTTCAGGGAAAGGCGGTGACTCAAAGAAGGGAGGAAGGAATCAAGGATAGCTTGTGAGAAGGCAGAGGGTCTTTGGATGATGTATTGCTCTGTGCCAAGTCTTGTACTGATGCCAACAATCACCCAGCCTCTGGTTAGAGACTCTAATTCGGTAAAACACTCCCATCCTCTCCAACCGTTGTGATGGCATAAATATCCCACAGGCCCTCCAGATATCAAACAGACGGGGCAAACCTCCCCAGGAGCATCCTTGCTTGCTTGATATTGTAAACAAGAGTAAAACTCTTTACACACCGGTGTAAGGCTTGTACCCTGTTGTCAGACACTTCACTCGTTCTTCGTGCCATCATGCCATCAAACACGTGAACACATCTCTCACTCCGCTGTCAAAGAACTGAAACATTTTCTTGTCCCCCATTGTGGTGTCGGGTACACGTGACACTCTCACCACCACCTTCTTTACAGTTTCGCCGAGGCACTGAATGACACCCACATTCGAATGTTAAAATCGTCCTCTCACCTGTCTCACCTTCACCGTCTCTGTCGTCGCTGTTTGTCTGATGTCATGTTGAAGTTGTCGCTCTGCTTCTTTGATGGCCAAGGCACATTTCTAGTTCCTTCTCTAAATGGACATTCCCTATCGACATGGGTTTTCTAAAATTCTCTTTGAAATTGAAGTTGCGAGTAATCTGATCTGTCTGTCCAGGTATCATCTGCGCGAAACAAAATAAACCTCCGTCAATAAGGAATGTATGAGAAGTATCAAATTTATTTGAGGAATGATTGATTGTGACAAACATCTCGGCGGGGCAAATGCTTTGATTGTGCACCTGAAACCCTGTGTAGCGGAGAACAGCAATCAGTCACACTGTCAGTGATGTATCCACAATCAACAAAGCAGGAGCAGACTGTTGTGAGGAAATTGAAGAGAATGTGAGGATCGTTTCTGTTTTGTCTTTGTAAACTTTGCCTACAAACACAACAGACATCAAGTGACTTTCACGTACAAACATCTTCAAACATTCACAACAAGAAAGTATTTGTAATCCACTAAAGATACACCAAGGAATGTCAGTGTGTTGAATACATCAAGGCTGCTTCGGATTGCTTATAGTCTGGAGGACGATAATGACTTTCCTCCTCCTCCTACTCGTCGTCGTCGTCGTCCTCCTCCTCCTCATCATCTCCTAAGCACTCTTTGCCGCGAGTTCGTTCATCCTCATGGTTTCACAGCCAACTCCCGCCATTTTCTCATCTCTCTGATATTCTCTATTTGCCGAAGCCAGTCCAGTCTCCTGTTTCCCCATTTCGTCTTTTTTACTTCTTCCTCCTGTTCCCAGCGGGACCGACTTCGCATGGTCTGATGATCATGATGGCCGTCACGAAGTAGTCTATATGAAACATAAATAAATATTCCGGCCTGGCTGGTCTTGTTACCGGGATCCCTACATCCAGTGGTATTCTTTCGAAATGGAGCTTGCATGTTCATTGTTTTTATGTAAATGAGCGGCAAACTAAATTGATCCGTGATCAATATTGACCAATATCATGGTGTGACAAAACATCTGTAGAATTATTTTCAGGAGTTGTTTTTGTGTCTGCCGACAGTAACATTAGAACACAGCTTTTTATTAGAGGCTGTAAAAGAACATAAAATGTGTTTTGACCTCAATTCCATTTCTCCATTTACAATCATTTCTAGATGTATCCTCGACAAAATCGCTGTAGGTACATGTTTAGAAAACAACTGCAAGTGAATTAGAATAACGACTAGCCATGTGTGGTTGTGTGCGTGCACATGCACAAACAAATACAAATCAAGGTGGAGAAAAATAAAGAAGGAAAGAAAACGAGAAAGAAAGAATGTAAGATTGGTAAAGAAAGAAAGTGAAAGAAGAAAGAGAAAAAATTGACAGTAATTTCGTCGGAAGAAATCACTGTGGTCACTACGAGCTCCGTGGCCTCCCCAACCCGCGACTGTTGTCCAATGACACTAAACTCAACATTGGAGTTGAATCAGATTTTGTGAAATGTTTGGAAGGTGAATTGTCCTCCTTCCTGTAGGAGAGACGAGAGCAGAATAACTGAGATGGTGTGGTGCTTACTGCGTCTGGCGCCGAGCGAGTCAGGAAAAATGGATGTGTGGTAACCGGAATACGAACATTGAATTCCGCCTGGTCTTATGGATTGCCTTCTTTGTAAATCATTCGTCAATGTTTGGCTTTCTTTTTTTATGGACCTCAAAGGAAGACAAGCTGAAATGTAGTAGCGAGGGTTTCAAAAGAAGGGCTGAGGATCTGTTTGGCACAGTTGTCGTAGGTTGTAACGAAATGAGGAATTCGCACTTTATTTTTGATAAAATCGTGAAAGTGGTTTGAATGCTGTTTAATATGCATCAAAAGAAATTCTAAACTTTTTCTAAAAACATGCAGGAATAGTAGTTTAGGAAATATAGAATTCAATGATATGGATCTGGCTGTTTGAGGACACTCAACCTCTGAACAAAGTGACACATCATGGTATGTCTACAAACTTTGTTTCACCCAAAACTCGTGTGTGTCTGCTGTTTGGTTTCCGGACTAACCACTCTCCCTGACTAATGAACTGTAGAGTTGTTCTTATGGTGGTCAGCCAAAACCTGAGTCCATACATGATTGACACTTGAGACTGATCGGTGAAATCCTGGTGTGGAAATGTGTAACCTTTGATCCTGACACGTGATGCTAAGGTCCAGCCTCCGCAAGGATGGACACATGATGTTAACAAGTGCTCGCCTCTACAAACGAGGGACTTGGTGGACCTGTGGTCAGTCCAATGCTGGACTTATCAAATGATTGACTGGCTTCTGGTCTCAACAACCAGCTTCTCAATGATGGATCCGTGAGACTGACATATGATCATTCAAATCCTTTAAAGGATGTTTTCTTCTTTTTCTTCTTCTGATTATTATTATTACTTTTATGATGATGATGATCACGATGATGAAAAGGAGCACTTATAAAACGCATTTCCACAAAAGGTAAGAAGATCAATTGAGTTTCAAAAAAAAGGTACCACAAAAGAAATCAAGTTATCAGGAGTATTAAAGTATGACAGTGAAATACTCAGATTTCTCTCTGCCGCCATGATTTGCTTTTGTACAATCCAAGATACCAGACATGATTCAAATCTGTACATCATAAAACATGGATGTTATTAAGAGATTATCAAGCGACCAATGCATTCAGCGGACTGTTTACTCCAAACAGAAAAAAGTTCACATAAAAATGACAGTTTGTTGTCCCCACATAAAAACCAGATACGCAGACACCACACTAGAATTCCTTACCTCCTCAACGATTTACAGGTGCTGCCATGGGTAATATGCTCTAATATTTTGTACACAGACATTACGATATATAATATTCAGATTTCCCCTCGCCCCTCTCGATTTCGGGGTGGGAGTTATTCTTTTGTTTTCTTTTGATCAGGTCTGGCATTTTGACGGTTAGCGTCGCGAGCCGAAAAACTAATCAGCGAAGATTTACATTCTCCAGGGCTGCTTGTCAAGTCGGGCAGCATCGCCAAGAAAACATTTGTCTGGAGCCACACGGAAGGTCCCCCTTTTCTCCCCAGAAACCACGAAACCTTTCCCCTTCCTGTAGACCGACTTCGGGAGCAATGGAGGCAGACTTGTGGCGACACCAGGGTGTAGTGGACTGACAGCGGCGACCGTGCGGTACGCAGTCGCCATCCGAACCTCATAATTCATCGCTGCCTGCAGTCTCCCACCCCTCCATTGCCAGTCTACCCCAAACTCCCCTCTCCTCTCTCCCCCCCAGTCCTCTGTTCCCTCTTCCCCTGCATCCCTCCGTGCGACGTTAAGTCATGTTCGATTGAACTCTCTTAGGATTCGTGCAGGCAGCGTCCAGAACCTGGATGAAGAGGGTGGTCTGAGATGGGTGACGGAGGGTACCGTGCAGGTTTCTACCTCCTTTTAATTTCCAGCTTGTCACCTGCAGCTGCGGCGAATAACGAGTGCGCATGCGCACAAGCGCTTAGTGTGGGTAACTTCCGGCTTCCGGTCAGATGAAGGCTGGGTTATTGTCTTTAAGGATCTGACCACCACTGGTGGGAAACACTGCTGTTGTACTGAGCAGCAAAAAAGGTTTTTAATCTGCAGAGAAAGCTGGGAGAGGGTGGGACTAGCAGTAGTGTCAAATCAGCTCACGGGTATTGAATTCTGATTCTTTTCTCGTTCTGGGTGAAGGTGAAATTGAAAGAAAAATGCCAGTGAAATGGCAAGACGGGATTAAAAGATTTTCCCACACAAAATTTGGGCTGTAAAAGAATTCTCATGCGAGAATGTTCAGTAAATTCACTCAAAGAGATTTTTGCAATGAAGGAATGTGAGCGAGAGACCGAACAACAGCAAAACAAGACGGGAACATCAAGAATCAAAGACACATAAGACAAACATCAACATACAGCTACGGTAGGCCACAACAAGTACCAGGCTAGCCTCAATATCGTCTAGCCAGACTAACCAAATATGCTCACCAATCAGACTAACCACATTGACGCCCCTCGTAAGTCAGATGGTCAGAGTCGTGAGGTCAGATTCTTGGACCCAGAACTGGATGGTGGTGGTGGGGAAGGGTCAGAAACGTTAGGTTATGAAGAGCTGTCTGGCAACAGTCGGATGAAAGTCGTCAGGCTCCAACCGTCAGCCCAGCATCCATCTCCACCTCACCCATCCTTCTCTGGCCCTCAAAGCAGCCATGACAGATTTTTGTTGGCACGCTTTGCGCCTAATACGTTTTTCAAATGCACTGGCTGCTGCAATATGGGCTGGAGGTATAAAATTAAACCTCTCCTCGGAATTTTGTTTTAAGCACCGCTTCCACAAATTTACTGCAACCAGCAGCGACCTGGGACCGAGTACACAAGACGTTGCTAGGCACCGGCCGGAAGCACAACACCAAACAGTCAGCGAACCACTGAACATGTTTATGACCACAACATATTAGTAAATGGCACAGGGCTACATAATCTTTATTTCTAATTGCTAGTGTAAATGTCAGCTGGCAAAATAAGAGTCAACCGTGGCCCCAGGGTTAAATGGCAATACTGGTTACAACTGACAAATAATAACATCGTCAACAATAATCATAATAATAATTCCACGTTTTACTTGCCATTATTAAAGAGCTCAGGGCTCAAAATACAACGTATTAAATAGATTGTAAATTCAAAATTCAACTGTTCAGGGTTTCACAAACAGTGAGATAATTTCGTTAACAGGTGTTCACCGCAATTTATAGCAAAACATAAAAAATGTAATTTATAGTTCAAAGAAGGATCAGACTCCGCGAAGGGCTGTTTGTTGGCTTTCAAGTTCTACCAGACAAAATTAATATTTTTAATTAAAGAAACACACTAGGTTACACATCATGGATATTAAAATACTTAGAATCTTTTATACTGAGATAAACTTCTAATTATTTAGGTTTTTAATATTTCTATTAGAAACCTAATTAACATCGGACTGACTTTGAACGAGACCACAAGGCACCATTAAGTCTAATATTGATAAAAATATCTCTTGTGGCATTTATTTCATGTAAAAGAACCCAGTACCTGTATGTTTACACTTGTCAACCCTTTTTCACTGACACTTTTAAGACTGATTGCTTGAGCATCATTATAGATATAATTATAGTGACCAGTCCGTGAGAATGAACGGCTTTAAAATAGTTGTGTAGCAACTGCACCTTGTTGTTAAAAAAAATACTGAGAAATTAATTGTTTTGGCAAAGCAAAATAACACACAACTGGGAATTATTATTTGTTTGCTCGATGATGAATAATTCGTTTTATGACTTTTAAAATAAATCCGATACTAGGCTGAACATCAAGGACTAGTTCATCTCGTCACATCTTTCACAACGTGTTCTAATTTGAGATACTGGCTGTTTCAATCATTTAATTACTAGTCCTAGAAGAAAAACTTCGAGAAGATTTGTGTTATGCAAAAAAAAAAAAATTGTTGACCAAAAAAGTTTAATAACACATAATAATTTTAATCATGGTTATCATTCTCTGAAAAATAAAGCTATGGTTGATTGATGAAGCTGTCAAGCAGAAGCCAGAGCAAGCAACATTTACTCTCGCTAAGTGTTTTTTGATGTGATCCAAATAAACACTTTTGAGTAAACAAAGTAAGATAAAACTGATTAATGTACAGTGAAAGTCATTGAACATTTGAAAAAAGTGGATGGGAACAACTATTTATTACACTTACTTACTTCTTGATCACATGACCTGGTCCTTTGGACACAACTTCACTTCTTGCACACTCTCTGAGCACTGCAGTATCCTCCCTCACCTCCTCTCCCATCTTCATCATCATCATCCCAGAGTGCCACATCACCTGTAGGCATTTTACTGCCAAACAACTTCTACTCTTGTCAGCTGCATTTGTGTCTCAGTCTCCTACTGCTCAATTAACCTTTAGGAGACTCCAGACTCCCCCCCCCGTACATCATATCCTTCGCCAGGTCACCAAATGTCAGTGGCAGTAGCGAAGTGGGGTCTGCTTCCCAAAGGGTTTTATTGTCTCACAAACATCTAAACCAGAAATACCCTGCAATTTCTCCTTATTTCCACTGAATAATTTCCTGTCTAGCCTGTCGGAATACCTCCCTTTTCTCCATAATTAATGTAAAACTCGTATTGTCCTCAACCTTCGTCTGTAAAACTTGAAGACATATCCCACAAAGCACCGCACAGTGATGCCCTATGTCCCTCTATTTTCACTATTATCAACTTTAGTACAAAGGAAATAACTAGAAGATGGCAAAGGACGTGAATTAAGAGAAGTAAGAACCTGTCCTTTCTTTCCACCCACAACAAGACAGCAATAAAATGCGAAAATTAAAGGCTGGTTTGAATACTCTGCTGTCGCCGACAGTCCGCCATCTACATTGTGAGAGGATTTAGAGAAACTTGATGAGGACGGAAGTCAGGAGGACTTTGAACCAGCTTAGAAATCCTCAGCACTTTCATTCTAGAGGAAGAACTTTTTAAAAAAGAAATTTAGCGATGAGGACTTTTGCTTTCACAATTCTATTTGACAGAGTGTTTATCATGTAGGAAGTAATTAAATAGTTGCTCCAGTTTGCTGGTTGATCAGGAACATTCATGGATTCTACAAATGATTGTTAAGATGGAGTAGAACTCATTTACACAGGAGACTGTCAGTGACTGTCAGCAGCCCCTTGTGTCCAAGGTTCTATTTTCAGTTGGAATGAAAAGTGTTGACAAGGTATCAGGCGAACTTTGACCTTGTCGCTTGAAGTGAGAACGACACAGCGGAAGGATTGTTTATGTGATTGAAGGATATCCCAGGAGTCTTCATTGTTTCTAAGATCTTCACACTTTCAAGTAGGGACCCAAGGTGAGACAAAATAAGATATTTAACTGTTTTCTTCCATTTATATCTGCCAAAGAAACTGATTTTACGCCAAAGCTTTTCACGAGCTCGCCATGTCCCCCCTCCATCCCTGAATCGAACATATTTGAGACGATGAGATGGATTTTTCCGTCGAGACATTCAACAAAAAATGACAAGCGCCATAGCAGCGCTTAACACCTTTAACGATCCGGGACCACGTGATCGGGTTCGATTGGCGTGTTATATTTAGAGAACTCGTCCTCCCACCTCTCCTGGCTTGTCTTCCCCTTCCTCCCTCAACATCCGCCTGTAGTGCCATGCCATCCGGGGACTGCGTGCAGACGACCTGAGAGGACTGTGCGCGCGTGGCAGGGCTCAGTGGTTGTGGGTGTGTTCGATACTTCGATGTCTGTGATCACAGTCAGGCGTGTCTGGCGCCGAACATCTGTGGATCTGAATGACCGTATGCCTACACCACACCCGACATACCCCGCTTCCACTTAGTGTCGCTCGTCGCACCCTGGGATTCGCTTCCGGCCAAATAGAGGAGGTGGAAGTGAATAAATAGACTGTTTGGTTACCAGGAAGGGAAACTGTGTGTGCGTGTGTATGTGTGCGCGTGTGCGTGCGTGTGTGTGTGTCTGTGTGTGTGTGTGAATGTGTGACTGAGTACTAGAGCTCTCCTGAATACTTCAAACATGCCGACAAATAGTTCGAAACAAAGCCATGGTTGGGTAGTCTTAAGGACCGTGGCTGATTTACGTGACCCGGATGAAGTACCTCGTGAACCCGCACACGCGCATTTTTTTTTTGCATTCCTACCTGCTTGCATCTGAGCATTTTTGAGTATGTGTGTATACCTTTATATATATATAGTCACGTGATAGAAATTGCTACCGTTTAGTGCCAGACTTGTCACATCTCTATTGTAATTAAGAGTAATTTCGGGTTAAGCGAACAAGACTGCCTGTGGCAAGGACAACAGAAAGTTGAGACAGAAGGAGAGAAAGAAGAAACACTCGGCAGCTGGGAATGTAATCAGCGGTAAAAGCCACACCGCCGCTGCTGAAAGCTATTAGTGTACGATGGGCGGACTAATCTGTCTGACCGGTTTACTGACTAATTTCTCCACAAATTGGTCAGTGGCTGTCTCACACGCACTTCATTTTGTCCTCACTATTTCAGTTTTCTATTACTCCATTTTTCTTCTTCCTGTCTTTTTTATATTTTCGCTCATGAATGCATGCACACACACACACACAACCGAACATATAAGTGCACACACCTATGGACGCGCACGTCCAAACACGAACTACCGAGAATTGTCGAAACAGGAATTCGATTTCGCCTCTTTACATCCTTTTTCCCAAGTAATTCGGAAACACAGTTCTACACTCAACTAGACCTGTGCTCTCCATTTTTAATGCCCATCCTTTGATGTACTCTAGTATTTCAATCCTGCATTAAACATGTTGTTCGCTTTTTAAACACAGTCTGGCAGGCTCACAGCCTGGGCACGGCTGATGAGGTAAAATAAATAAATACAGAAATAACAGAAGCGCGCACCTGACTCAGACTTCCATGTGTAACGGAACCATCGGCCACAGCTCTGTGAGGTGTGTGGACGGCCGTGTGGCTGTCTCGCTGGCTGATTACCAAGTAATTCCTTCCAGTATGTTGATTGACAGCTCTCTCACTCAGCTTATTGTCACTTAGCTACCCCCCTCTCTCTCTCCTGTATTGGGGATGGATGATGTGCGGTGCAAGTAAACAAACAAGTATTTTGATCCATGCTGCGTCAACACTGGGGTGAGTAAGTCAATGTTTTCGAGCATGCGCAGGATAAGATGATAATAAAAAAGAAAACCATTCCTCAAAACGCAAATACATTCTTTCTGCGTCTTTAACACACACTCCATCTTATCTAAGTAGTTATGAGTGTATATGAGTTTTTTTATTCGCTAGTGGTCACGAGTGTGACTGTGGGTGTGTACATATGCTAGCAGTCCGCTCACGTGTGTGTGGGGGCGATGCAAGGCCTGTGTGGCAGAGTTAAGAGATAACATTATCTCTCTGTTTTGAAATTCCAGAATGAACTCGAAGAAGGTGAGCAGAAGGCCCCCCGGAGCGCCGAGCCTAGCGGGAAGGGCGAGCGACGAGCAGCATCACAGCTCCTAACGGCGACAACGCCACGCATCCCACGCCACTGGCACCACCTCCATCACCACCACGGTTTGCAACAACAGCCCCGCGATTTGCCACGCCACTGAGCGACTGCCGCGGCCGAAGCAAAGAGCGAGGAGAGGGACTGGAGGGAAGAAGGGGGTGAATGAAGAAAGGGAAGTACAGCGAGGGAAGGTGGGGTGAGTGCAGACGCTCGGCTCACGTGTGCTCAGCCTGTCTTTCTCTCCAGCGCTCGGGTGTGGAGCAGTAGCTGGCTCGACTCCTCCCGGGTCAGCTGCTGCTGTTGTCCTCTCTTGTGTGACGGGCTCGTGTGAACTAGAGACTGGGGTGGACTACAAACAACAATAACAACAGGAAAACTGAGTTCTCCGGCAACTACTCCGCAACAATAATCGGAAAGAAGTTTTGTTTACATATAAGAAGTAAAAACAACAACAAAAACAAAAAGGAAAGTGAATCAGCTGTTGGGTGTTGACAAGTGAGATCATGTGCGAATCGAACTCCTCGTGAGAGAGAGCGACCGTCGTTGGTGATCGTTGGGAAAGTTAGTGAAGAGCGCCCTTTAGCAGGTGGGAAGAACTGCTTTAAAAGTTTTATTTGACAAAGTCTTGTTGCCATGGGGACGTCGGTCTGAGGACCCGCAACACAAGAGAGAGAGATCAGCGTGTGGCGCGTGCACCACATCCCTTCTCTCCTGACCGCCCGTGTACCGGGACATGGAAGAAGGCGACATGGTGGCAAAAGGAAAAAGCGAGGGTCCCCCATTGCAAGGACTGGCACAGGCAGTCAACCCGACACCTGGCGATGGCTCCACTGCTCAGACACGCCGCATGCCCCACCTGCACAAGCTGGAAAAGTGAGTTACTTTTTCTTTAGTGTCTGTCATCCACTACGTGTGCACTACGTGCTTGTCACGTTTCTTGTCCGTAGCACGTGAATATCGTTAGTTCGTGTCTATCGGTATTATGTGCATTGTAAGTATTCAGTGTAGTCTCAAAACTACAGGTATTTTCAGCAATTTCAGAATGAGACTACAGGTATTTTCAGTAGTTCTGTGAATGTTACAGTAGTATATCACATTTGTATTACAATCACTGTCAATAGTATATACTTAACTCTTTGTTGATTATTAACACTAAAAAAACATTGACTTAGTGGTTGACAAGAAAATTTAAGTTATAAAAGAGTTAATCGTTAGTACCTATATTACTAATATCACATGCACTGCACACATACAAACCTCGCCTACATATTATATATATTCAGCATGAGGGCAGTAACAAACATTACGAATTTCCCAAAAGTCGGGAACCAAAGATTTTTATTTTTTGCTTTTCCATCTAATTCGTCGACGCTGTCCTGTGGGTCCATCTCCGACAGACATTCAAAAGTGTTTTCAACTTTCATCTGTTGTTAATCCTATTTTTACACTACCAAGAAAACCGTATTTTTATCTTTTAGCCGAACATTTTAGACATCTTGTAGTTTAAGGTCTTGCCTCATCTGTTGTGTATTACTTGTGGATGGCTTTACCCACAAATAATCTCACTGGTTCCTTCTTGTATGATAGATGGCAACATTTTGCTCACGAATGATTTCACTGCACCTTTCTTGTATGATTGATGAGAACAATTTTTTGAAGGATTCAGTTTCGGTCTGTTCTACGGATTTAATGTTTACTTGAATACCTATTCTACCCTTGCCAAAAATACGTTCTTAGAATTTGTTTCATCCGTGTGGATTTATCTTACTCTTTGTGTTCTTGATTCTATTTTGAAGTCTGAAGTATTTTTGAAGACTTTGAAGTTTTACATTTGTTGTTTACTTTTTGTCTGTCTACATGTTTATTCGTACGGTTTCCCAGAATTGTTAAGTGATATTATCAGAATGACAAGAATTGTAAGAGCAACACATTGAATTTGTTTTATCAACGACTGATATAAATCAGTATATACTATGTATATGGTATACTAAATCAAGATTGCAGATTTTTTCAGGGGATTACATGGTTTTATGTAGGTATCGAAGTTATTGATAACCTTGTTAACAGATCGCCTTGTCAACACTTTATCCTGAATGTGTAACTTCAGAAACCGATTTCACTCTATGGCACGCGCGCGCGCACACACACACACACAGACACGCAAACACAAGCACACACCCACGTACACCGATGATTGTTTCTTTAAATGCCTTGTCTACGCTTCGCATCTCCCCTGAGGCACAAGTCAAAATATTTTGTTTTCCCCTATTCTGCGGCCCCACGTCAGGACGCCATCAAAATGGCGCGCGTGTAACGGGAGAGAACTGCTGGTACTGACAGGGGCACTGCCGCCATGGTTACAACGACTTTAGACAATTTCAACGTTTTCTATTTAACGAGGGTATCACTCTGGAGGGATTTATTTCCTTTCGTCTTTCCTTCGCCGTCTTCATTCCATAAGTGGAAGGATTATTATTCATACGTGCTACGACGATGATGACGGGGATGATGGTGGAAGGAGTTTGGACGATAATATTGACGACAGCGATTTGAATGATGATGACGATGATGAGAATGGTAATGGTTTGGAAGATGATTTTGACGACGACGACGATGGTATAGACGATGGCAATGATTTTAATGATGCAGGTGTGGATAATGAGGACGCGCGGGAAACTATAGTAATTGGTGAGTAAAAACAGGGATGACAAGAATAATGAAGGGAAGCTGTTGAATGACAGATGCTTGAAGTTTTGAGTGATTGAAACATTCCTCCACGACTCTCAACGATCTGCTCTATAATGTGTTTGTGTATCATTAGACCGTAGCTCATTAATGACACCACATTAGTACGAAATTAAAAAAAATATTCTCGACTGATTACTTTTACCTGATTAGTTCATTTTCCTGAAACTTCCAACTGATTAAACTGTGGCTGACAAACAGCGATGCCACAAGAGTCGTGATTGTCACTTCAGTGTGTCTCCAACATGTTATCCCAGTAATGCCTTTATTTTCTGACTTGCTCTCCTCTACACTGCCAGTAATCACATGCTGTCCGAAATGACAACAAATTATAGCATTGTACTAGTTTTTTTGGTAATTACAACCACATCACCTTGCTGCCACGACGAGAAAATGAGACGAGATCTCGTAACACTGCCATCGACATAACAGGATTGAGACGCCCTGGCCCGCCATTAGCCTGTGTAAAGACACTGTGCAGGGATTCTTTAAGCTATTTCTCATACTTTTTTCTTTATTCTTTGTCTTTGTTTAGGGTTTGGGATTACTGACTTCCAATTTAGAATTTAAAAAATGTTTTAGGGAAGACATTGCTTAAGCTATGTTGGTGTGCATACTCCATCACTTCACGATTTCAAAATGTTTTCACGTTCTTTTAGCAAAAATTGTCGAAATTAGTTGCAATATTTTAAATGTGCTTGAAAATCATTATAAAAGGACTAAATAAAACAATAAATAATAATAAAAAAATAAAAGGACCATGAAATGTGCTCCAAAATATAGAAATGTAATAGGTTACAAAAATGTAATAGCTACGAGTACATAGGAAGATCAAACATTAAACTGTAAAAAGTGTTGAGTGAAGCAGACGACATGTAAATGTAAGTGAAAGTCAATGTAAGCCAGAAAAATACTTAAAGAAACTTGTCTATAAAGATAAGCTCATACGAAATGGACTCCTGTTGCGCAAAGGATGAAGCAGGGTGCTCCCCGATGTGTTCAATTTTACTTGGGTCCTCCATTGACCCGGCGGCCAGTTTATGCTTAGAGTTATCCCTCGACAGTCTGAGCGCCATTTCTAGTCGAGCAGCTTGATACAAGACACACCACAACTAGTCAATCGCAGGCAAACAAATGAAAACTTGTAATCCCTGTCCGCCATTGTGATACTTCCGGGCAAAATGAAGGGGAGAAAACTCTTGCGACTTTGACAAAAATCAATGCAGACTAAGTAAAAATACCTTTGCCCAGGCAAATTTAATTGGGGAATTTTCCCCAGGAACGCAAAATCGATGACAAAGTGGCAGAGGCGTTGCACCTTGATTGGCAAAATGAATAAGATGAGATTCCTCCAGGATCAAAGAAGTCGGCACATTGGGACAAAACCTCTGTTCGCCGGAGACATTTTTCTGGACGGCGTTCTGTCGCTACAGAAATTTGGTTAAAAGTAAAACAATGGCCGGAAAGAAAGCTAAAGAGCGGTAAAGACAATCAGATCTTGCAGTATGTCTTTAATGTGTCCAAGAGTTCTTCTGGACCCGTCAAGTTACATTAATATCGTCGAGAAAATGTTGAAGAGGAAAAGATAAAGAAAATGGATGGAAAAGCTATTAGGAATTAACAAAACAAGTCACAATCACAGCCACAACCACAATTACAAGAAAATGAAAACCTTACAAGTCATTCTCAGTGAACGACTTGTATTTCCAATCCCACTATTCACAAAGAACATTTTATAAAGACATCATAGATAAGAGTTCCATGAGTGATCTATGTCACGGCATGGTTCAAGCTTTTTAAGGCTCAGTGTCAAGAAACTCAAGAATTATATTTAGAAAAGGGTTAGATGCAAGGTGAATCCCTGGCAGGACAACTAAAGATAATAGTTAAACAGGTAGGTTGTGTTAGTAATACTTTTGATCAGCAATTAACTTTCATGCTGATAGTTTAGCTTCTTATATTCGAAAAGAGAGGCAGAGAGCGATGGCGGACAGCTTGATAGTTAAGCTTGTATAAAAATTTAAAAATGAAAACAAATACTATGCAAACCGTTAATGGATATCCATTTAGCAGGTATCATCAAAGGTACTTAGCAAATGAGCTTTGTGTCATTTACCAGCAGTCTGTTTAAAATCATTCCAAATACTTCAAAATTCCACGCATCTGCTTCACAATTTTTATACACGATGCTTTCTCGTGTATTATTCAAACAAAATTTTTGGTACCTTGGCCATCAGCTTCTTATCCTAAAGCCCAATAATATCACTCTGTCCATCAGAAGACCTTTAGGCACATACTTTTTTGTTGTGTGTCCCCTGTATTACTTTATTTATTAATTTTGTCTTCATGCACTACCTGCTTCAAGGGAAATGAAATTTTCATTGCAAAACTGTTTTTTTTTTTAAATACTAGTAGACTATTTTATTATTAGCAGTACTACTACGTGCATCGATCATGTGATCGAACCCTTATTTTTGCTTCCGTTCTCGATCGCTCAATTATCCAAGAAAATCAGATACTTCCTGTCTTATTTCCTCAAAAATATCGCAGTAAAAAAAAAACAAAAACTCGTGCTGCTGCATTTGCGAGCGACCTCTGTAAGCACGCCTCGCCGCACAGTTGATGACAGAGTTTATTCTTTTCTGACCCTTGACCTTTTCTAGCACAACGCTTCTCCTCTGACCCTTGACCTCTTCTAGCCCAACGCTTCATAGGATAGGCGGTGGGCGGCTCTGGCAGGAAACTGCTGCTTGGGTGAGCTCAACCATGACAAAATAAAGAAATACACCAAAAATCGCTCTACTTCAGTTTTATAAAATTTTGTTTCACGAGCGCTGAGACCTCCATTCACAAAACGCTTTTCCGCACTTCCATCTCGCTCGTTCTCCACTTTCTTGTTTCTATCGACCGACCCTGCTGACGCAGGCTTAAAAGAATAATTGCCTGTAAGGAGTTTGCTAGGTGATCTGTGAATAATCTGATTAAGCAGAATGGAGAAGAATTATCTCAGTTATGTAACCTCAAGGGTAATAGCTCTCGAACAAGAGGTTTCTTTTTGGAGAACCCTGCTTTCCTCCACGCGCATTATCCGCGAACAATGAGTTCACGCCTGCGACTCACAACACATGCTGAGTGAGAACCTTGGCAGCAACAACACAAACAAAACAAAAACACACCAGGATTTACTCCCACATTTAGGACGAAGGCAATTACAGTAAATTTGAATTATTAAACCCTAAGTTAAGTATGAAACAAAGCTATCTTGTAACTGAAAGACAATTATTTAATCAGAATTTTTTTTGCAAACCCAAAGAGAAGTAAAAACAAGCAAGCAAACAAATCACGAGGATAGAAATAGTGATAGTGCTTCTGTAGGAGAAAAATAATGAAAAATAATAAAATTGTCTTTGTGGACAAGAAACAGGTTGATAAGTCTCAAAGTCAACACTCACTGAAATCCATTTAAACATGTCTAACAGCACGAATAAAAAGACTGTTTGTTTATGTTGTGATAAATGACAAAGCTGCGGTATCGTGGCCTAAGAAATAAATAGTTTGTGAAATGTGGAAGTGCTTTGTTGTGGCCTGGTAGCTATAAATGTAGAGTTGCTAACAAAGATGAGTAAATAACATACTTGTTACTAAGTGAAAGCCTCCACACTTGCTGTCTACCCGCTCTGTGCACTAAGTAATATGTATTAAGCATTTTTTGTTTGTTAGAATAGGGAAAGCAGAGAGTGCCCCTTTATTGATGGAAGACAAGAAGGGAAATAGTGATTTTTAAAATAAGTGAGATTAATAACACTTCCAGAGCTGAGGTGCTGCCTCGGGGAGGCTGAGGAATTGACAGAATAATTCACTAGAGTGTGTTTTTATTTTCCTTGCACACACTCGCGCGCACAAACACTCACACCGATTACAAAAATTTAACAAAAATTAAAGATTGTGTTGTTTCATAAAATGGGTAAGTGCATGAGCGAGGAGGTGAATGATTGAATGAGTCTATAACTATATATATATACAGAAGAGAGAGAGAGAGAAGTAGCGAGAGCTGTTGACAAACACTGCTGAGGCATAAACTTTTTTTATTGCCGAGAGAGAGAGAAAGATCCATCAGGCTGCTGTTACTGTTTATTGCTACTTTTTTTTTTATAACATAAAATACAGTTTAAGACTGTTATTTTAAAAGCACAGACCAGACATATGAGAAAGTAATAAACATTTTCAATGATACTCAAAAGTTGATTTCATTTTGTCAGATGTATCTGAAAAAGATCAAGCGAAAGATTACATTTACTTTAGCTGACAAAACAATGCAAGAACACATTTTAAATGTAGATCCGATGTAGTGTATATTGATATCTAGGACTGGCCAATTTTTAAAGGAAAATTATTAAAGAAAAACAACCACCAAGGCAAGATATCAGCAATACTCAGCATTTTGCAAATTGACGGAGAACCACACAAAATTTATCACGAACATGCTCGAGGGCTGTCCGTAATGTGCTGCAGAATCTGATGATAAAAGTTTCCACTTGATGCACCTCTGAATACAGGTTTCATACGATATTTACATCACAAAAGAAACATCTTCACAAAAGCTTAAAAAAAAGATGCAAAAACTGTCAGAAGTTTCAAACTTCCAGTTTTCCGGAATAGATACAGGAAGAGTGCACGAAAGCTTCCATCCGAAATTGAAATTCCGATGAGCAGATAAGACCAGCCGGCAATTGAGCGGAGTAGATGAAGAACATGGCCACATCAGCTCCTCAGCATCTCCATGGCCGTAGTCGCTCAATTTCTGTTTCTGGCAGAGGACTACATCCCACTCCCAGCCTTCTGGAATGTTCTGTCTCCGACCTCCATCGCCTGCAGTTAGGCTTGCAGAAAATTCAAAATATAATCAGATCAGACAGACCGACGGTAGAGGGTTTTGTACATGATGTACTTCGCCTCATGTCCCTCAGGACAAGAATATTTTTTAAAAAAGGGTTGGAGGAAGAAAAAGGAAAACTGTTTCAGAAGACGAGTCGTTCATCTTGGGAGTTTATAGGTGAGGTAGTCTAATGGTCTCAGCTTGCTACTAAAATATATTTTTATGGTCATGGTAATTGGTTCTTTGTGAAAAAATAATATATAAAAATAATCATTTTAATGGTTAAATAAAATTAGATTGATGCTGTTTATATAAAAGTCAGAAGGAAGGAGAAGTTTGATTAGAATTAGGATGAGGCTTTGTAGAAGTCATCAGGGAAGGCCAGGGACGAAGGGGCTTACTATTCCTGGTCGTGTGGCCATTAGATTATTAGTATCTATTTCAGAAGGTCCCATCAGCAAAAGTGGTTCTTTCTTTTCACCTTCAATTTTTCTCCCTTTTAGTAGCAGGAACTGAGCGACTACAGCTTAATTCGAAATTTGCTATTTCATTGCATTCAGCAGACAATGGACGTTGTCAGAGCTAAGAGATTTTCCTTCAGTAAGACTGTATACTTCTCTTTCCACCTTTTCCCTTAGGACTGGTAGGTCTGTCGGTTCACTGGCTATAGTCTGGTTGTTCCTTCATGACTGAGGTCTTGCCTTCCACCATGATGCAGTTACTTCTTTGTATATGGAACTGCTCTGGGATTGTTCTTCTTTCTATCTTCAAGGCCCTCCTTTTGTTACAAAGATTTGTTACAGGTAAATCACAGTCTACAAGCATCTGAATCATTGCCATCCACAAACATTTGAATGTACTATAACAATAACTTGTTTTTCATTGCAACCAAGGTGCCAAGCAATCTGCAGCAGAAAGTCGATTATCAACGCAAGTTGGACAAAATTGCACAAGTAACCGCTAAGTTGTTTGCTACAAATAAATGTCACATTAATCATACTTCACAACGTGGCTAATTGTTTTTAATTAAAACAAAACTTTTAGGAACCAGTCTGCATCTAAAACAATTAGTTTTGTTCAATCAACGGATGATAATGAACATGCAAACGTCTGTCTGTCTGTCGATCTATTGACGAATTCACGAATAAAGTTGTGACTAAGTGAGGTGTGTATATTAGTAGTTTTCTTTTTTCTTTCCTATTCTCTCTAATCAAGTATGTTTAGCCACCGACTACTGAACAAGAAAGCAGCATACGTGTCATGGTGGTGATGTTGCATAGGGGTAGGGGTGTGGAGGTGATGGGGAGGGTATAGCAGACCTTATAATGTAGTATACTCTGGTCCTTCTACAGCTCAATGTGAGGTCTGATACTACTGCATCCTGTGGTCTTGTAGTTAGCAACAAAATATTGCTACTTTTCTCTTTTGCCTGAAGAAAAACTCTGGTGAGCAGATTCCTTCGAGCTCTGAAGCCCTTCACAACACCTAAGCTTTCGCATTTTCTGGGTAGAAATATCTAATAAAGATTCCGTTACTTCCAATTGTTTTCCAACGGCACAAAATGTTTCCGTTTACAGTCTTCAAATATCTCTGTCCTTAGACACTACGTTTGTCTCAGTCAGCATTGTACTCACAACAAAATAAAACCCAGCCATTTGCGTTTTGTGTTTGCGAGTAGATAATACCGCTCGTCGTGGGACGGGAGGTTGCTTCCGGTACTGCAGTGCGCAGACTCCAGCTTCATCATGCATCCCGAGAGAGCCGAGCGCCTGCAGGCATGACGGTGGCTTACTTCTCCACACCCGCTCGTTTATACCTCCCGCGCTCTTTCATTTCCCCCGTTTGCAATGGCCGGTGTTTTAGCAGGCCTGTGATTTTGTCCAAATACACGTGCAGCCGCGAGCTACAAAATGGAGGGCCAGCAAGCATGAGGGACACGTAGAAGAAAGAAGAGCTTAGAACAGGTTGAGAAGCATTGGATGGGGGCACGTCTGGCATCTGGGTTCGTCTTTTCATGGCTTGCAGATCGATTTATCGAACAGCATTCTATCAGCCGCGCTTTCATTTGCGGAAGAGAATTTTCTGCGTCGCCAGACTCCTTTCTTCCAGCTTCCTTCAACCTCTTATTTCCCCCTGGTGATGGCGCCAACCAAAAAGACCTGCAGCATTGGGGGAGGGGGAGTTAGTAGACCAAGCTGACAGGATCCGGAGCTTATATAGGACACAACAATAGGACAAACAGCACAATTGACAGAATTCGGCACATATATAAGAGGTAAAAGACAAGAAGCAGAAGCTGACATCAATCTCACTCTGACAGCGAGGACAGGACAGGACACAGCAGGCAACAGGATATCTGGCTCACACACGACGGAGAGTAAAACCAGACGAGGGCTAGACAGAACCCTGACTCCAATATAACTAAACGAGAACAGTACGAAGAACCAAGGCTGATAAGATCTCTGACTCGTGTATAACAAAACTGAGATCAGAACTAGGAACAGAAACACGCAAATGTAATACGTGTGTGTGTGTATATATGAGATATATGAGGATACACAGATAACGGATTCTCTACCCGCCTCCACACACAGTCGTAAAGGTCGCGTCAATACGATTGCACGTGACACCCTGCACCCCGGGGCGACGTAGGTGTATGGATCGAAAGTTAACAGTGTTGTGAGATCAATTCTCATGAGATACACGATAAATATTAAATCTTCACAAAAACTAAAACTTGACAGTTAATCTTTTAGTGGAAGGAAAACTACATTTATTTGGGAGAAGGGGATGCGGGGTTCCAGGAGAGGTGAAAGGTCACAACAAAGCCTTCCCTTCGCTTTTCAGCACTCGGGGGTCACTTATGGGAAATATTTCACGATGCTCAGTTTTCTTCTGACAGCTGATGGTACAAAAAAGTTTCAGAAGAGAGAGAGAATATGAATTACATGAGATTACTTTGAAAATTTCAAGGTACAGGGCTGTACAATTTTCTGTGTACAAGGTAGACACTGCTTGTATATTTTTTTTAGAAAGCATTTGAGAGACGTTCGTCGAGCCCTTGGCCATCACAGATTAGCAAGAGTAAACACCTTGGAGAGATTCTCCTGTCTTTGAGGACACAAACAAACAACTAGCACCTGCTGGGTCTTCTCTCACACCAAAGAATGTTAGCCTGTTACTCGTCTGTACAATGAGATGTGAAAGTTAAACAGTTCAACCTCATGAAACGATATGTTGATTGACGTGCATGGGGATTAAAGATATCGGCCTGCCACATGTAAACAAAGCCTTGCTGTTTATCACACAACTGCGATAAGAAGCAGTGGCAGGTAAACATGGAGGAGGAACAAGAGGTAAACAGACTGTTTTCGGCGACCGGTGGAGGCGGTGAGCCCGGTCCAAGCGACCCCATGATTACTTACAATTTGTCTGACTAACATGCGGGGTAAAGAAAGTAACAAGGTATTCCCCTAGGGAACAGTACTTTTAGCTAGAATGATTTTATTGCTTTAGCATAATTCTCACATTCACGCACTACGTCTTGATGACTAGTTTTATTGTTTCAGCATGATCTTCAGATTCCATTGCTATATTCTGCTAACTGTAGTTTTGCTGCTCTCATCTCTTCCTGCCCCTCCTCCTCGACTCTTTGATGCCGTGGGGCCGTAGTTGTAGATCGGGGGCTGTACTCATGAAGGTAAGTTGTCGTGACGGGTAAATAACGGCAATCGTATTGCCTCCGTATTGATAAATCATACTCCCCGGATGTTGCTTTACCTCTGGAACCGTAGTTTTAAATCACTGGTAAAGATGTCCTGTGGTAAAGTAGCATAAGGCTGTATCCACGTGGTCTGGAAGTTCATCTTTACGAAGACAAGGTTTTTTTCTTTGAGGTTCACTCAACTTTATTACTCACGGATAAAAACTTGCCCTCGCTTGTTGACAACGGAGCTGAAGCATCTCGCTCACCTTTACGCTCGGTCGTACCACCGACAGTCTGCGGGTTCCTTTGGGTGCTGCATCAGGGTCACGAAATTGTTTGGTGGGAAAGCGCATTACGAGGAGGAAATTGCCTCCATTCAAAAGCAGGACCCTCCGTCTGCCCACGGCAACCTCTGGACTCGGTGCATCTGGGTGAATGGTCTTCACGGAGTTTCCGCACATTACTCTCAGAATGAAAGGCAAGTGTTAGTCAAACATGAACTTAATCTCACAGCTGCCGGTAAATTAACAAATCACAGCCCTGTCATTAAGGTGTTAGAAATTCATTATTGATTTTTAATAAGTATTTATCGAGAAAAGATCACGTGGATTGACCTAAAAGCTTGTCAACAAAAGCTTCAGACTGTGTGAGAGCTGTGATGGTCAATCAGTCATCTAGTATTTGTGACCTCATCTCACAATGTCTTGACTTCTTTCCAAAATCCTGGTAAGGACTGAGATAATCAAACTTTTTGCTCAGATTTTGACAATCACTGACTCCTACTATTAATCGTGATATCACAATTAACCAATGATAATAGTTATGGACTGATTTCCCTGACACACAGCAATCTCAATGCGCGGTGACAACATGGTGAGGTCCTCACCAGCTGTTGGCTTATGGTCATCACTTTCTTAACACAAGACAGCTGCAAGGCTTTCATTCTCAATCTCCTTGCAATGTTCCTTGCTCTAGAATTCAATGAGGGGTCAAGGTAATCTGTGTTGCCTTATTTAATTGAAAGTCAAGCAGAGAGAAGCTAACTTGATGCTGCGAGATTTTCTGTCTGTCTGGTTGCATTTATCTAACAATTACTTTGCCCCTCGCGCCGTTTGGCAGTCAACTTCTCATTCGTTTTATTCCAAGTGTTTGAGACAGAAGGTTTCCACTGGAGCCGTGGGTGAGGTCCCATGATGCCGTATTTCTCTTCTGGGGGTGGCAAGAAAAGTCGAGATGATTGCATGCATCGCTTGATGACACTGAATGCCAGACTTAGGTCTGCCAAGTCAGATTAGTAAGAGATTATTGCGTTGGCATTTCACTTCGTTCACTTTTTATTGAAGTTTTGGAATTCTGTCCTCTCGTATAGAGTAACGAAAAGAACTAGTCCAGTTTCCATAAAATTTTGTGTTGAGTGCCTTTTTATCGCAAGTGGCGAACACACGCACGCACACACACTACAGACATAAATGCATATACAGGAGAGAAAGAGAGAGAAAGAGAGAAAAAGAGAGAGAAAGAGAGAAAGAAAGAGAGAAAGAAAGAGAGAGAGAGAAAGAAAGAGAGAAAAGAGAGAGAGAAAGAGAGAGAGAGAAAAAGAGGGAGAAAAAAGAGAGAGAAAAAGAAAGAGAGAAGAAAAGAGAGAGAAAAAAGAGAGAGAAAGAGAGAGAAAGAAAGAGAGAAAGAAAAAGAGAGAGATTATCTTACATCTTAGATACATCCTCTGAAAACATGGACATGCTGACATTAATTGACAATGACTCACATCGACACCTTTTGAAGATAAAAGTGTGATGTGACACAATGGAGAGAAAAATCTTCATCCTAAAGTCCTCGTGTTAGGATAACTTGGATTGTGCAATGGTGGACATTCTGACAACAACAGATAATGATGATGCTTTGGCATTTTACTCGGCCAGGCTTTGAAAAGTTTCTGACATTATTTAGCAGCAGACGACGATTGGTTTTGTATTGTGGGAGAACAGTTTACGATGTGGTGTGTAGAAATAACTGTCATCAACGCTGGTTATAAAGTTGCTGTTTGAACAAAGGAAGTTTGGACCCTTAAACTATTTGTATCTTTCTCATTGTAAGAGATATTCATGATGAGTATTAATAAAAATCAGGCCGCTACATGACGTTCGTGAGGTTTGTTACTTATTTGTATCGTCGTTTGTCAGACTCAGAACTGAGGGAGTGAGGCTTGTCTAGAAATTTATGAGAAAATAAATCGTTTGCAGAAAAACACAAAGCACAAATTTGTGGACTGTCTAAATGGAAAACAAAATATTGATAGACAAAGTTCTTTGCAAGCTTAGTCCAGGTATTGCTGTGTAAATATCTGGATATCAAGTTTTTAGACTGTCGCCAATGCGTTTTTAACAGAGAAGCAAACTTCAGATGAAGAAGATAAGATAACAGACGATATGAAATAAAAGGTCAAGTGCGTGTGGCTAGCAAATTTTGTACAGGACGAGCGCACTGGTTCATCATCAGCAAATGATTTCTATATTGGTTGTCTAGACTGTAATATACTTCTTTACTGGACAAAGAATTTTGACATACACCACACAAATAATACGGAAACTCAAGCTAAAAGATGAAAATAGTCAAGGCAGGGGGAGGAATCGCAAAGGACGTCAGTAGACATTTGTAATAAATGAAGTAAGTATACACTTGTAGTAACGGACGTAAGTATACCCTTTCATAAAAAAATAGTATACTTTCATATAATTACTTTATCAACATTTACGAGCTGATGCAGCTGGTCTGGAGGCTAACCTCTTGATGACACCCAAACATTTAGAGTTCCTTCGGAAACTCGTCAAAATCTGAAGCAGCGATATTAAAGATGGTGGAAACTGGTTTGTATGGAAGACCAATTATCCATAAACATACTCGATGAACGAAAGTGTTGGACTCAAAGAGCCTAACCCACTCAGGCTGCACAGCTTTGTTTATCATGTTAGTCCCTGTAGACCAACACTAAATAGGATTTCTTCCCTCTGGCGAGCTCTCAGTAATTCCCGCAATGGTGGTAATAGGTGTGTGTGTGCCTGTGTCTGTGTGTGTGTGTGTGCATCTGTCTGTGCGTGTGTGTGTGTGTGTGCCCGTGTGTGTGCATAGGTCGTTTATTGTCACTGTTATCTGCTCCTGAAATCTCGAAAGGTTTGTTGCTGTGAAGGTCTGAGTGCTGAAGGCTATGGTCATCAAGTTCTTTCCTTGCCAATGCGATTCTTTTGATCTTCCAGCGACAAAAGTGTGTGTACTTTGGGGTGAGAGGCGGGGACTACCACTGTCACAACATAAACATGTTTATGTCGCGGAATTTACATTTTAGATGACGGAAGAGATACCAGTAACAAAGACTGAAATGGAAAAAATATGTATGACATCTAAAATTCTTCAGCGACCAAAAAAAATTAACTTCCATTAAGAAACAGTAAAAACCACAATTTACAATTTTATAGATAAAATTCTATCGGTAGTCACTGTTGTAGGTACTTTGTTTTGAAGCTTTCTCCTTCAGGGAGCGCCAAGCAGACAGTAGACTATCTCCCGGTCCATGCCCCGCAAGATCCAGCACACCAACATACAAAGAACACAAAAAATAAATGGACAGAAAAATACAGCACTTAACAATAAAGCAATTATTCAACTTTACTATACCACATATAAACAACTCACAAAAATTTAATAAACCTTACCAACTGAAAAGATTCTAGGATTCGCTGACTCACGAAGAAATACTGACTCTTTTCACAAGTCAGGGTCAAGACTTCAGAAAATTGTCTGGTCATTATTGAACACAACACCGAGGAAAATTGCCAGATTGTCCGCCCCGGTCAAGGGGGAGGCTATTACAGAAGGATGGACAAAAGCAGCAGGACAAACCCCTGATTGGACTCTGATCTCTGCAAGTTAGAATAATGCAGCCTCTCAATGAGGTAGTTACAGAAAGAAAAAGAGATGCCATCACGACCTGCTATTATCCACACACTCACTCCCTCGCAAATCGCTCGCCATCAGCACACCTTCCCCGTTTCCCGTTCGGACTTCAACCCGTAACCCCATTTCACCTCAAAAAATCTGACAAAAAACTTCAGGTTTGTGACAGAACATTTTTTCTTCGTCCATATCTGTCTTTAAACTAGAGTAACGTAGGGATAATCAGCCCTCCATTTGAGAGACATCTGAAGATAACCGCATGTAGAGTACATGAGTGGATGAGTTTTTTCGTGATCTCTTTAAAACTATGATATGCACATCTTTTCATCTTAACAACAACGACGACGATGACAACAACTTGGTTGGGTTATAACAGACCTTGAGACGGCTTTGAACAGAGATGCAGTTGCAAGAAAAAGGGGCAAACGAATTTCAAACGGTTTGGTCTTTAAAAAAAAAAGGAGGAAAGCGTCTGCGAAATATTTTCGTCTGGTGCATGACAGAGATCTGCACTAGCAGGTCAGAGTCCACCTTCCACTGGGTGGTGGGGCGTCCGTGTGTTTGAAGACATCGGTAGGACAGAGTGGTGATCTTGTAGACAATGGGAGACATTCTTGTAGACAATGAACTAGCAGCCCCTAAAGCTCGCAAAAGACGGATCTGATTTTTGCTTACAGTAGACAAGAAGAGAGGCATTACTGTGAGCTCTCCGGAGTGTTTCCAGTAAGCTCTCAAGAAAATGGACGGGTAGAAAGTTGCAGTAATCCAGCTTTAGTTACACGAATGGAGACAAGACATTTGGTGGAGGAAGCTGACAGGAAGAGTCTGTGACTGCAATGCGAAGATCGTTGTTGAATTGTTGTACGGCAAGGCTAAAGCTGAGATGAGGGTCAGATGCCACCATCTGTGTGACATCAGCACAATGGGATGCTGCCGGCCCAAGGAACGGATGGCAAGACCAAGTGGCTGAATGACTGCGGACAATAAAAGAAAACCAGAAAGCTGAGCCCTGAGTCACCCAGCACTTCAAAGTCTCAGGTCAGATGTGTCTTCAGCTAACCACAGACTGGGTGCAGCCTGTCAATCAGGTCCAGAGCGAGGCCAGAGAAATCCAAAATCAGGTAATTGCGATGAAGAACAATGCCCAGTGCATCAAACTCACTTAGCACATTCAGCATTGACAGTAACGAGACGTCCTCCCTGTCGAGGGCAGATAGTAGTTCACCGTTGTACTGGAAGGATTTTTGCGAGAGAAAGACTTTGAATAAATTGTGAGTAGACTGTGTCCGGCAAACAGTTCAAGAGAGGGAGTGGAACTTCTCAGGTTAAAATTGATTTCCGTTATAATCTCTTGCAACGCTTGGTGGTCAGACATGTAAATACGTTTCAATCAAATCAACTTGACATCCTATTACTTTTGAGCATTTGAAGTCTGCGCTGTCTTCTGTTGGTTGAGGTTTCTTTCATTCAAGCAAGAAAGAGAGAGAAAGATAAAGGGGGAAGAGAGAGAGATATAAAAAGAGATTCTACCTCTTCATCCTTTTTGTTTTAAAATTGTTTTTGTAGGACAGAATCTTGAATAAAAAAAGAAGAAATGCTTTTTTCCTCGCTAATAAAATACACCAGCCAAAAGCTTCGAAGACAGTCTGGCGGTCGAAGTGGAAGTGAACTTATGTTTTTACTCTTCTTTTGTTCTTATTTAAAAACTAGGAAACGCCTACTCGAGGAGCACAATCATGTCTGTGAGAGAAGTCCTGAGTAATGATGAAGTGGCTAAAAATAAAAATATTTACTCTGGCAGTTGACGTCAATCTTATGTTGACTTATCAAAAGAAAAGTTACAGGCTGAGATGGACATGAACTCCCATACCTTCTAGGACATTCTCTAGAAAAATGAACATGTCTTTTTTGTATTGCTGCTGATGGCGTCGATGACAACCGTCCTCGCAACAGCAGACCCTAAAATCAGTGCAATTCAGCAATGCTTTAGAAAGAAGCCTTTGAATACATTTTGTGTAGACATCAGAAATCAAAGGCTCAACGCGAACAATGAAAACTGAAGATGTATTTTTATCATGTTTTATCCCTCCTGTCAATCCGGAATTATTTCGCTTTCAAAGAATCCCACAGTTAACTCATCTTGAAAAGACTTCAACAGATTTTTGTATTATTCTTTCTCGTCCAAAAGATTAAAAAATTCAGTTAGGCTGTTTTTTCATTCTGCAAGGACCCTGTATTGTCATTTCCTGTCCTTTATACGTGTTTTATTCCTGTGCAGGAAGTTCACAGGCACAGCTTTAGGCAGAAAATTCATAAAAACGAGTTTAAACGGGTTGAAACGAGATTGCTAGACCTATACCTTAGTGTACTTATTATTGGCATGATCTGTATAAATCATTTTCAATTGACTAGTAAGTTTTTGGAAATACTTATATCAATACTAACCTTAAGAAACTGACTGGATGTGTTTCGAGCTTTAATTCACAACTAGCTGATGAGTAGAGCAAAGATTTCAACCTGTCTGATGTCATGGCTCATCATCTGATATAATAGTCTGATCCCAGTCCTGCTCAACCACCGATGTTAAGTGTGGGAGTATTGTTCACAGTTCTAATGTAGTGTTACATCTTGGTAATACAATGGCCAGGTGTAAAGTCATTTAGCCGACAGGTTTATTACTTATTGTCGGGAAGTGGCTGTGAGACTCGGCATGTGGAGGACGCCATTGCTTGAACTACTAAGTAGAGGCCGGACATTTTGCAGCCAGGCTGGTGGTGGTGGTGGGTGATCATTGCATACACAGTAGATGTTTGTTAACTGTACTACAGAACAAACTCTTTATCAGGCCTCCCATATATTTTTGTCCTTGTTGATAATAAGATAAAGACTTCGTTCACCAAATTTCGAGTTCCGTTTCCGCACCTGATTTGAGAAAATATAAATAATTCATGTTATTTCAAGCTATGGGTTAAATAAACATGGCTACAGTTGAGGTATCTAGACCTTTAGTTCACAACTGGGATGGTAGGGTAGGTGTGGGGGAGATTTTCTGTGAAGTGAGCCTGTTTGCATGAAACACTTTGCCTGTGATTCATAACCATGTTGAATATTCTAAAGAAAGCTAGCTTTCTGTTTAGAAAGTTTCAAATTGACACACCCAATCTAATTTATACAAAGTATGCAGTTGTTTCTCATGAACCATTTATTTAAACAGCATTACTTACAAACAATTTTATTCAAAATTGCAGGAAAGTAGAAATACGAGGCTACTTATGTTGCATCTTGCTTTGCACAAAGGTCAAAGGTAGAGAGGGCCCATAGCGGGGTGACATTAGGGACATCGACAAGGAGTGTTTCACTCTGTATACGACACAGTATGTGAAGAGCAAGGTTTGACAACACATTTCTTGATGAAAGAGTCCCCCATTCCTACTGGTCAGCCGGGTTAGGGGTCACTTTGGGAGCTTCTGTAACTATGAGGTCCAGAGATAATCTAGAGGTTACCCTGTAAAAAACTTACTGACTATCGTACATTGACACGAAAACAATTTCCTAAGATTATTCCATAAACAGGATGGAATCAGAGCATCTTCAGTTAGCTCAGGTGTCTAGCTGATGGACATTTTCCGACAATAAAAGTTTCTACTGTCTCTAAGATGCTCGCAGACGTTGACTGCACAAAAGAACAACCCTGCATTGTCTCAGACAAGGAACTTTTACACTGTATCCCTTTCTGTATTGAATTTCGTCGATTGTAAGCCGTCTGTAATGTGTGGAGTTTGTGTACAACTATTGTTGTCTCGGACAATATTGATTTCACTAACAAGTAGAGTAGTAAACAACCTTCATTGAGAACTTAAAAGAGGCACCGGGGTTATTTTACGGTCGCACTTACTGGCCCTTAATTTAGTTTTTCTGATGGCATTCCGTGCTTTGAGAGAGAGAGAGGAGATGCTAAAGAACTGTTTCTGGGAGCTGTGCATTCATTGGCGGAAGACATAAAGACTCCCGTCTAGGGTTTAGTCTGTAATAGACATTCACAAGAACACTTCTCTATCTATATTGCTTTTCTTGGCAAAAAGACCTCATTAGCGAAGAAACCATGAGAAAGGTTTGATCAGTTCCTAAAGCCAGTTTAATAAAAACTTGAATAAATATGTTTTGTATTAAAGCTTGTTGTCCACGTGATTCAGCAAGGCTTTATTACACAGTGTAACTGGAGGACCGCGTGTTATGTGGTGCCTTTGATTCTATTCTGATATCAGTCTTTATAAAACTCTTTGAAATGTTCTACAAAGTTCAAGCAGCTCTGTTACATATTAAATGTTTCTATTTTTCTGTGACACGCTATGCATTTTCCTCACATAAATTCTTGTTGTCCACCCTCGCCATGTCCAGCAGCTACCCTGGACAGTTCCCTACTGTTTCTAACTACTTAAATACCTTCTCTAAACTAAAATACTACAAAATGTATTTTTTTTCGTGGATCAGTTTTGCTCAGGTTGGAGGAAATGCTATCTGATTGTCTACTGGACGTATCAGGCACCGCTGTGGAAGTCGTAAATGTCGTCTTCTGTTGAGCTAACTGTCCCTCAGGTGAGGCCGCCGCCCACGGCCCAGACTGAATGGAACCTTGGGAGGTTTCTTTAGTTAAATAAACTTCAGAATGTCGGGAGAATCACAGCCATTTGGAGGTATTGTGACAAATAGCACCACTGTCTCCAGTCTGTAACTTGCAGAACCAACAAATCATGGAGAGCTTTTAAGAAAGATACTTGATCAGAAAAAGAAAGTTCATTGAGTTCTCAGAGCTCAATCATCAGAAGTATTATTAACTGATTTCCCACCTTTTTGGTAATATAGTACTTTATTACATTTTTTTAATTTTTTAGTTTAAACAGAAATGAAACAAAGCTGTAGTGACTTTTGTTTATTGTGCTAATGTTTGAGGATAAAAACTCGTGAGTGGGCGCTAGAGAGTTAAGGTCCTGAAGATCTTTGTGCTTTAATGCCATGTTTTAAAACTTAATGAAAAGACACTTAGCTTTTAGTAAAGGTCAGAAATAAAAAAATCCCATTCGGCTTGCTACTTTTTGTGAACCATCATTTTGCAAAAGTGGTCTTGGCTCTCATCAACATGCTCAAGCTGTATGGCGACATGAAATCGTCGGCAGCTCGACTTTTCCCTCCACTCGACCTTTTGTCATACAGCTTCAGCTGCGTTTTGCCTTCTTGAAGTGAAAAAAAACTTTTAGATGAACACGAAAACTCCAGTTTATTTTATGAGAATGCTTTCGCATTCACGAACCGGATGATACTGGATTTATTTCCCCTCAGAGAAAGAAATAGGCTTTCGCTTGGAGATAACAGGAGAGTGCTCTTCTCTTCAAGAGCATCTCGTTAGAGCAAAATCTCGCGAGACTGGAATTTGTCCTCCGTTGCGTCACGTGCGGTGAAGCCAAGTGACGTTTGGACTTCACACTCCAACAACGGTGATTTCACTTCTCAGTGGAGCGGTTTACAGCCCTTAGTGACCCTAGGGGCGGGGCAGGAGCCAGGAAAATTACTTTCGGAAACTTCGTACAAGGACTTTGGACTTGCAAACTAGTTCAGACATCATGGTGAAGTTTGTAGGGAGAGTTTTAAAATGTGTGTGTGTGGGAGGGAGAGAGGGAGGGAGGGAGGGAGGGAAGGAGGGAGAGAGAGAGAGAAATGTAATGAACAGCGAGGTGTGAACTATCATGGCAATATATTCCTCAACATGGAAATCTCTTTGCCGAAAATTCTTGTTTCAGTCTGTTGTAACTTCAGATGCTTGAAACACTTCGACAAACAAACAAAAATTCCTCTGATAAGACCGGTGGGGAGATCTCCATCTAAGCATCCACGTGAAGTAACCGAGAGAGATAAGCTAAGGAACTGACAATACGCGCCTACAAACAGAATGCACAGAAAAAAGTCAAAATTGGGATTTCACGAAATGCCTAATTAGCAGATGTTCCCAGCTCTCCCATTGGCTGAAAATTTTATAACGTAAAACGTATCCAAGCACTTCCTGGACATCTGTGTTGTTAACCTCTGCAGGAGGAAGTTTCCAGGCCTGTATCCCGATGACTGAAGTGGGAGTCGAGGGGTATTAATCCAAATGTCTATAAATAGTATCTTGCTCTTGAGTTTTACCAAATCACGGGACACAAATTGTGCACGTGACTATTTTTTTTTTCAATGTACTTTAACCAAAAGAAAAAAATAAGCTTCTTTGAAAAAGACAGGAAGCCTATAGAAGGAGAGGTTTGTCGTGGAAAGTGAGTGAAGCCAAAGTGGGGCTTGGTGAGACTAAGCTTGTCATGTCGCCCTTGACCGGCCACGCCATTTCCCGTCAGCCCCTGCGTGCAATATGGAAACTGCAAAAGTCGATAGCTTACAGAGTGTCCGTCCGTCGTCAAGGTAACGATATCCTTGTGTTAGAGACCGAGAGAATCAAATTATCCTCCTGCTCTATTGAAATCAGTTATTGGTAATGGCAGAATAAGCAAGAGAAAATGAGAAGTTGGTGGACTGGCAAATCCACGACCTTCCAAAGCAATTCCTGACGCTGCTGCCGTGGACAAAACACTCCCACTGAGAGAAACAGGAAAGTATTTTTAGAAAGTTGTCAACAGGGGCACAATACCTCTTGTAGAATAGCGGTCTACCTCCACAAGGTCGGACTCTTTGCATTGCAGATCGTGCATCGAGAAGCCGCCAGGTTCCTCTCCGCCATCACGCAATCTCACCCTTTTTCCGAACTTCTCGTCTGCGAGGAAACAGGGGTCTGTCACGCCACCAGGCGAATCTCTACGAAAGATCTCATCACTCATTCCCTTTCTCACCCCATTCCTCTTCCTACCAACATACAAGCACACTAACACATTTGTTTCGCATAACGCAGGTGTAAAATCCATACTTCTGATTATTAAAGATTACAAAAGGAAAGCTATGTAATTTTCTGAATGTCCAGAATACAGGTGTCATATATATGATCTGATGTGTACGAGGGTGTCATCATGCTCACATCAACAAACATCGGCTAATGATTGTCTCTCGCAGCTACCAGCAAGAATTTTCTGGAAAGTTAATAAGAAATAATCACAATTTGCTAATAACCGTAGTTAAATAAAAACACATGTCATATGAAATAATAATGACATTCCAAATGCAGTTCGTGAAAACAAGATAAATAGTTCTTGTCCTTCCTCCATCATTTTCTTCACTTCGCTATGTAAATCTGACTTGGCTAATGGAGCGCTCAAAGACAGAGTGGCGATGTCTGGGACAGAGAATAGCCGAGCACGTTCTTAATTATTTTGTCTTTCTTAGCTTCCACAATAATAATAAAATTTATTTGACGATTGTGACTGGTGGCGTAGGCGTTATCTTCGGAAAGGGATAATAAAGAGAACAGAAGAAGAAGAAAAAAATACCCTGAAGAAGCTAAGGTCTTGTAAAAATCCACGTGAGTCAGCCTGGAATTTGCAGGACAGCAATGATGGCTGTATTTTTTTGGGCCGATGAACATTCGTCTTATGATGCATGAAGGGACAAACGGGGACATAAATAATGCATTTCAAAGCTATCTATCTCTCTAATTAATAGACGAAAAACATTCTTTAAAAACATTTTGCTGGTCTTTATTTCTCGCTGCGAGCTAACAGCGGCAGAAATTTTCGCTGGTGATGAGCCGACAATGGCAGATGATTAATTGGAGAGGACAATAAAGACAGATAGAAACAGGAAAGGGTGAAGGCAGATGCATTTTCTGTCAATGAAATTAAGATGAGGTCTTACTGTGCGGGCTTTGCAGTTTAATTTCTTTCTTTCTCTCTTACTTTTCTTCTTTTGTTTTTTTCCTGTCTTTCTTAGACAAGAATTTAACTTTATTACTTATTTCTATGAGAACTCTGGACTAAGTAATGCCATATGGTGTAAATGCCACACTATCCCTGCTGCAATACTTCACAAGGAGTTAGAAATGTATTGCACCATGTCCTAAAGTTCTTATTTTTGTCGGACGGGGATGAAAGCTGGGAGCTGGGGGCTGGGAACAGAGATGGCGAGAGAATGAGACTGAGAAGCTTACTGGGATGTAAAGTTCGCTGTAAATGAGGTTCTTCTGCCTAGTGACATTCACATTCTTGCAAGCCGGTGGTATAGCTTATGCCTGGTTGGTTGACTGGCATGAATTGAATATGGAAGACCTTGTCTACTCCTATTCCTCTTTTCCTCCATCTCTCTCTCTCTTAAGCCCTGTTCAGACCTACCAAGCAGTTCAAGTGCGTGAATATCTACTCACCCATTTTCTTTACTGGCTCTTTTTTATCTACTCATTCATTCGGTCTCTTCCTTGGCCGTTACTTCATTACCAGCTTTAATGGTTGACCAGGACTGGTCGGTGGGACTGGATAAACACAGCTGCTGACACTGCTCGCTACAAGGTCTGTTGTTAGTGTTAGTGTCGGGTTAGGGTTAGACGCGTCCTGCATTGTATGTCCAGTCTGTCCCTTTACTGTTCCCCAGCCTGTTTTTTTTTTCTATTTACCCTGGATTCAGTCTTTCTCCTAGGTACCCCGAAGCACTGTCTTAGAATGCGGTGACAGGTTCCATTACCAGATTAGACAAATTTGTGCCGCTTCACAGTTGCCAGAAGGGGTTCTTGGTGGTCCACATAACGACCTTATTTGCGATATACGTATTTATAGCTACGCAACCATTTGTTAATATTTTTTTCCATGTGAGAAAATTGGCAGCAATTTTCTTACATTGTTGGTCTTAAAATGCCTAGTTTTGTTCTTTTTATACAACAGGACACCTTTTCGCATTTCTGAATATCTGTTTCAAACAAATTACGTATACAAGCAGAAAATTCGATCTGGGTTACCCAAAGAAAATGCAGAAGTCCAACCTCCAAACTCACATTAAGTTGTCAATATATTGGAAAAGATGCTTGAAAGCAACACTTCCTATTATCTCGAGTTCCAGTGCCTAGAATGTTTACCTGAGAACCATTTTGTCTTCGATTTCCTTCACACAGCTTTGCCAAAGTTTGTGAAACCTTGGACAACATTTTACATAACCAATAAGTCAAAAAAGACATTGCCAAACTTGGCCAAACATTGGTACGTGTTTGTTTACTTTTTGAACAACCTTGATGCAAATTTGCTGCTGTACACAACCGCCATGACTATAGCATTGCGCCATTGTTGACATTCTGGATCACGTGACTCTTGAGTTAGTAGTCCAGTAGAAGTTTAATTCATGGTACACGTGCTGTTCGTTTTGTTTCAGACGCGATCCTTAGTAGACTACCGCTTTGCTATCCGCATTAAGAAGTCAGTATCCATCATATAGCCCAACTTATTATTTGACTTGCCTTATCCTTTAACTGCCCTGGAAAGTTTTAATGACCAGACGGACCTGACTGCACACTCGGTCACGTGGGCTTGGTCCTATCCGGCAAATTTCCGGCAGTCAAAGTGACATCTAGACAATGAGTATCTCTGAATGAACTCATTCTAGCAAGCACTTGCTAACCGCTGAGCTAAGTTCGCGGAAGAATAAGTTCGGTCTAGTCTTACAACAACTTCCCTGCCATCATCGGTGCTCAGATTTCAGTGCGGATTCATCAATTTTGTATCAAGTTTCAGCTGACTGTCATCACTATATTTAATTTTATTCCATGGAAGAAGTTTTTGTCTTGAAATTTTGTCTTAAAGCACACTTCTGTAAACCCCAGACCGTTTTATGACATTACTTCTTCCCTCCTTTCCAGGCCAGTCCTGTGCCGCCTGTCACCAATACAGTGAGGGTTGGCTGTCCTGGGTTCAGATCTCGCCTCGGGGCTCCTGTTCTTTCTCAGCATGTGTCAGCTACGACAGGACAGGAGTCAAATCTCAACATGCTTTTCCTCTTTCATTATTTTTTTAAAATCTAGCTTTGGGATCACTCTAAGCCAGTATCAAAGCTAAAGGAAAAACTTGATTAATGTTCAGTTCTAATTCAAATTTTAACGCCTTACGGAAGCCATTACGAAACTGAACGAGGTCAGGGTCACATCACACAGAGAAATTATTTTCCTGCAGAGACTTCTCAGTGAATTCACTTGACGAAATTTCCGCAATCATATAATATATAACTAATAAAGCTTTGAAATCCTGCTCATCCATTTCGTAAAGACTTTGTTGGCCCCGTGGTGTCAGTCAAGTGCAAGTAGACATTTTTGCTGCATCTTTCTACCTCCCTCTGGTCTCTCTGTGTCTTTCTATCTCTTTTGTAGAACATTGAAATAATTCCCCAAAAGGAAAGTAAAGATGGATTGCGTAATGCAATGCAATTCCAAGCCTTAAAATAAATTGAATAGTTTGAAGTCTAATCTTCCATTTCCGCACTTCATTGCCCGAGGCAGTCCATTGGCATGACTTCACTCCCATAATTCTTCGTAAAAGAGCTTCCGGTAAACTTGAGCAAACTCCACTAAATGTTGCAACTTTCACGACCTCAGCTCCATTACAGCTAAAATTTTAAGCAGGAGAAAATAAAAGAAAAGTGAATGCATCAAACTGTGTTTGGAAGGAGAAACGACGTGAGTGAGTTTTTTGAGCTTACTTTCCGAAAAAAGAAGTTTCTTAATGTTGTATCCTGTTCTTAACCTCCCCCTCTCTCTCTTTTAAACAGACATGTAAACACGCATTCACACACATTAAAAAAATAAATAAAAACCGCATGATTAAAACACATATGCCATCCAAGGACAGACATACACATGACAAGGAAATATTAACACGGTAAACTTCATTTCAGTTTCCTGGGAAATTTTCTCTCCCTGGCTTTTGTTTGAATGTTTGCCAGTGTGTCTGTGTGTATGTAACTGTGTGTTCTTTGTGCATGAGTATGTTTTCGAGAGAGAGAGAAAGACAAAAAAAAAATCAACCACTTGCTATAAGGCTTCTGAACATTAAAGAAAAGAATAAAGAAATAGAGGGACTATAGCAATCAAAAAAAAAAAAAAAATGAGAGAGAGAGAATGGGCGAAGAAAAGAGAAACTAAAATGAGGGCGGCAAAGACTGTGTCTATAAATTACACTTTCACATTATTTGTACACAACACTCGTGACCCTCTGTTTGCAACAACAAAACATCCCTCTGTCCTTGTCGCTCTGTGGTTACAATACCTCTTAAAGGTTTTAAAAACTATTCTTCATCAGATTGAAAAAAATAAATACATGCTGTGCTGTGTGTATGTCTTGTTTATTGTTGAGCTCGAAGTAATTTCAGACCAGCTCGGGAGAAAAAAGAGCAACGGAGTAACTCTATTTCCTTCTTTTATTTTTGGTTTTGTTTTTGTTCCTGAGAGAAGCTTTAATGTAGGGAGGCTGTAACCGCAGAAAATGGGGAAAAAAGCTGGTCATTCATTTTGCGTTTCATCTCTGTCATGCCAACAGTAAACGTTTGGGTGGAGGACGAAAGCTAAGAGGCGCACATGTTGCACGCGCCGTATGGCACGCCACTTGTTGCTCGGAGACTTTCTCTGACTCCCAGCGTTATTTGACAGGAGAGCTACCTCCAGAGCAAGCCATAGTTTCCTCAATCCCCGTGATTAGGTTTCGAGCACATTGCACGTTGGCGACACACGTGACACGTGACTGTTCTCCTCTTTTTTTTCCACGTCGGCTCACGTAACAACGTATTGTTCTTGGCGTTGGAGATTGCCAACAGTTTCCCGCCGCCTGTCAACCTCACAGCCGGCCTGAGCACCCTTGACCCCAGAGCCTGCAAGGACGAAAACAATCCGAATGAAGCAAAAGGGGAACGACTCCGTGACAGGAAATTCTCACTCAGTTTTCTCGTCCACGAAAATGAGTCAGACGGTGGCCAGACCAGCAGCCATTGCTCAAGCCCATGTGGGCTTCTAGTCGACAGCTGAGAGTGAAAAATAGAAGCTTAGCCGCGCTCAGCAAGGAGGAATAAAAGTAACAGTTAGTCCGTTACAACACATGACGTGATAGTCCTCGAATGGAAATAAATGTCGAGACCATCAAATGAAGCGATGACCGATACTATATTGGTTCGTGGATCATCAGGGATTATATTTCGGGCATCATAGATTATTCTGAAGAGGACTTCTCTCATTACGAAGTCCACAGGAGTCGATGACCGACTGTCTTCTTGCCATCTGGAAGTCATTGCGTACAATGATATCTTATTAACACTGTCAGTCCATCATTACTAAGGACACGGGGGCGCTGTAGTCGTTTCTGAAGTGGCAAGGTAGGCTGCTCCAATTTTCTTTTTTATGTCCATAATTCTAACTCCGGCTGCACCGAATGGAACTCTCAACTACCAGAGGACAACACTCTTAATATGGCCAAGTCACGCTTGTTTTTCAGAGAGGCAGAAGTAAGCTACAGAGGGATGGGATGTCATATCCGGTAGGAAGGCGCACTACATGTTTCCTCATCTGCATTGTGCAACTTGTTTCGGCTCTGCATCGTAGTTTCCGGTTCGCTGATTCTGCGGTTCGACGACCACCTGACCCCTGCACGACTTTCCTTCTCGCTGCTGTCGTCTGGACAAGGCGCTGCCAGGTGTGCGAGTAAACAAACGCACTGATCATTGATTATGCGGATGGTGGAGTGTGCGCCAGACCCGCCGTGGATTAGTCTGTCGGCAGTGAAATATTGTTCTAACCAACGCAGTGTTGACGCCCTTCTATACATAAAAAGAAGCTTTTCCATCGTGAAGGCTGTCACCATTCCCCGTTAAGTCCACCTAACAGACACGTGATTAGCAATAACCAGGGAAAGCTTCCACCATCCCTGGTAAACTCCACATAGGTCATTGACTGTAACAGCTGGACGTCTGCTGCTGCTTCTGTTGCCGCTGCATCATCGGTCCTCATCGCTGACTCTCTTTCCCACGCCAAGACCAACATCAACCCCCAACCACAAAAAAGTGATAGCATCTTTCCGGGTTTATGTAAAAACTGTCAATCGTCAAAGCCAGATCCTTACGAACGGACAGTTTATATGAGAGATTTTTGTTAGTAAGGTAACGGTGGCTTGGCTACCTTGTGTTGTTGGTTGGCAAGAGCCAGCTGTGCAAAGTCTCAACCAATCTAAGGACTTGGTCAGTGCTCCTGCCACCGCTGCTCACCCACCACCACCCCACCCCTCGACCCCTTCTTCAAAGAACGCCACTCGAGCGCCGAGAGCCAGGGTCACTTACCACAGGTCAAGGTCCCAGAAGTGCTTTGGAGCTGTTGTGACTGCTTGAGACGACATTCATCTTTCCACCCCCTCCTCCCTTCGTCACTTCCTCTACAACTCCACACCCTTAACCGACAACACGCAGCAGACGACACTCGACTGGCAGGTTTGAGAACGCGCTTATCTCTCTCACCTCCCTTCTCGCAATTTCCCCTCGCCAAACAAGAAGGTATTCACGTCTATTTTTGCCTGATGCAGGCAGCATCCTGTCGTGATACAACCGTCGACTATAAATGAAAGCAGGAGGACAGGTGGGGAAGTCGGCTGCCTGAGCGCTGTTTGGCCACCACGGAGGCAGTTTAAGGTCGGGAGGAGGCTGGCGTGATGTGCAACCAACTGCTGGGAACACGGAGCATGTAGTGCCTCTAGTTGCAGATGTAATCACGGGGAGAAGCGATTGTGCTGAAATTAATCTGCGACCAGGCGACAAGGTTTCCTCGCTCTATAATCAATAACGGCGTGTGCTTTGAGGAAATATTTTTTTGTAATATTTTCTGTGAGATTTTGCTCGACGGTCATTTGTTTTGCAGGAGTGGAGTGAGTACGTTGTAAACTCCATTTGCCAGCTGACTCAAGCACCTGGCTAGTGGGCTTTGAAACACCTTGGCACCTGTTCACCGAAACAAGAGAAAGAAACGATGATGATAGTTTAGCAGGTGACATGCTCTTCATCAGCGCGTGGATTCGCCGTTAGTTCTTCAGTGAAAAGCAAAAAAAAAAAAAAAGAAAAAAAAATCCACGAAAACAGTAAAAGTGAGCAGCCATTGCTGGTTCTCGTCTCAACATTGCCATCTGCCACAGTGAAGAAGTTTGTGGATAAGAGCGAGAACTCACATCTGACGGCAGTGGCAGGTCCAGGGAGGATTACGTGAGAGGCAGCGCCACCCCGGAGACGATCATTTAGAAAAGTGGATACAAAAAGGAGGTAGACTGTAAACATCGCACGACTTGTTTGCATTGGCAGCTCCTGAGAGTGTGGTCTGCAAGGTGTGGAACAGGAGGAATATTATTTAAATAAACCGTTGGAAATGTCTGCAGCACAGAGCGTCAGATCAACGGACAGCATAACCGACGTCAGATATGAGGCGTCAACAGAACGTTGGTAAGTGATATATCTTTCTCCCTCCTTCTCCTCAATGCTATAAACATGTAGGTAAGTGAATAGTAGATTAAAATCTGTACCGCTTTGTAACAGAAGAAATCGGAACTTATGATATATATACTAGCTAACTGTAGCGAAACGTTTGAAATGTCTGACGTCTGCTGTCCTACAGTCGTACGTTTAATGTGCTTGATATTGGGACAGGACAGGGCAGGCCAAAGTCACTCAGACCAGAAAATAAAATATCTTCCTTATTCCACAGTAGCAATAGTTTATTGAGGAAGTTACACAAGGAAGGAGCCCCTGTGACGTATTCATGTGACGAACCCACTTGCAGTTTGCCCTCCTTCTTGCGACTCGTAGGTCATGGGGTCGCTACCTTGTTAAGGAAATTTGTTTTCTGTATTGATTATTGATCACCATTGGACATCTGGGCGGCTAGCTGCGTGGATCGTCGCTGAGAGACAATATAATCCTGCATAGTCCTGCGCTTCTTAGAAAGACATTTTGAGGCAAGATGGCGGGTCTGCATCGTTTATTAGTGAGGTCACATCCAGCTGTGACCCTCGGGTCAATAGTCTCTGGAATAATAGAAGTGCCAGGGAAACTAGATATGCCAGCTTTGCTACAGGATTTTGCTAATTTTCTGTAACTGATCCATGTACTTATTTATTGAGAGGGGCGCTTGACAGAATCAATTAACTATGACCATGCTAATTAAGTTTATTCGATAGAAAAATGCTTGCATCTCCTTGTAATATTGTAATTGCAGCTCCATGTATTTTTGAATTATTTGGGGATGGAGGGGAGGGAATAGGTGAGAATGATAAAGAGAGAAAGAAAACCAGGGTACAGGGACCAAGTGCAGAAAGGTCAGCTGGCAGGTATCACCTCCAGAGAGAAATTAATTTGTCCTGAGATGTGAAGCAAGGACCTTTCTACCGTCACTGCGGCGGTGACTTGACTTCTACCAGACTGGACCCCTGAGAGAAAACTCTCCATTGGGGGGTCCTGTATCCCCATGGTGCGTCCCTGCCTCCTTGGTCTCTCGTTGCTCTCTTCTCGAACACACTTCTACATGGACCCGACCCCAATGGCTGTTCAGTGTCTTGGCAGAGGTACTAACACCTCTCCCGCCTGTCGATGTTTTCCAGCATCCAGATGCTCTCGCAGTAAAAATTAAGGAACCGCCAGACTGTGTATGACCGGTCTTCACTCCTCACCCGGCCAGACTCATGTGCGAGTCCATTAAAAGAATTGAAGATTGTCCTTGGCCTGTGTATGTTATGCGCACAACTCTCAATCATACACACATCAACGATTATTAAAGGCTAAATTACTGGGAATCAATTATCATTCAAAGAAAAATACACTCTAAATCCCCCAAAAGCCGATTGTCGTATAAGTAGAAATAATAATACACATTAAAGATCTACAAAAGTAATTATTTCAAACGTCAGGGGTGAGGTCAGTACTAACACTACTTCTAAGTGAATAACACCATATCTTCTGGAGACATACACTACGAGTATCCCCATCGACAGAAAGCGTCCAGAAAAAATGACATCGGGTAGATGTATACGCCTCCGTTGTCAAGGCAACTACCGATGTAAACAAGATCGTATATTATGTCACGGGTTTTGTATTCTTGATAATGTTTGATAACCACTGAGAGATTTAGAGATAGTGTAACGGTTGACCCACTCATTAAAAATGATTTTCCACTCTCACAGACCTTTAACTAACAATTTTGAAAAGAGTTCTCAATGTTCATCTCTCTGTTGCCCTCGTAAACCGAGATGAGTGCGCATGCCCACCGGCAAGGTCTTCATCGTGTTCAGTAAGAGGAGACTGGTCAGCGGCTGGCGTGACGATGGCGTGCAATCCGGTTCCACACGCGAACACGACATTGGCAAGATTATTTCCATCCTGCCGTACTTCCCTCATCATCAGCAACCTGACATCTGTCAAGTGCCTTCAATCCATAAAGGATTGTCTTCCCGTAAAATTGCAGATCGAAGAGATAAATATAAAAAAGTAGATAAGGATGATAAGTGGGCAGAGATGAAAAAAGACGAAGACAGAAAATGAATGAAATTAAAGAGGCTTGGAAAATGAGAAGAATGGATAGGGAGGAGAGAGGAAGAGAAGAAGAATAAAAATAAAGGAAGACAGGATAGAAAGAGAGGGGGAGTAAGCCAGGAAGAGGTTGATGGGGTTGTCGGGAGAGGGCGTGACAGTGAAAGGCAGAACTTGGGGAAGAGAGAGAAAGCGTGTGTGGGAGAGGAGAGAGAGAGAAGGGAGAGGAAGGAGATCTACTGCGCCCCTCCCCTAACCCCGCTATCTCCAACATACGGGCTACTGCCGAAAAAAACGGCCTGCGACCACGGGGCCGGTATTCAGCGGTCTTATAGATCGGCCATCGACCACGTCTCTCAGGGTTAGTGGAATTTGCCAGATTCTTGAGCGGGAGGCTGAGTGGAGAGGAGATGGAGGCGGTGGCGAGGGGGAGAGTTTAAGAAAACTACGGGCTGAGGATTAAAGTGAGTGAAAGAGAAAGAGAAAAACGAGAGCATGAGAGGTTATTATTGAGTGGATATATGAGTGTAAATGTGTGTAAAAGAGACTGTGGATGATTGTGTGTAAATACGATTGACTGGCGTGTACACCCGCACGCACACACGTGCACCCACTTCTGGAGCCTGGGCAGTCTTTGACTGCTGACGTCACACCCGAACTTTGAACTTCTCTAATCTGTCGAACTTCCGATAGTGGCTGCCCGCAAATAGATGAGATGAACGGGGAGAAACATCGCCGGATCTGGACTTCTTTACTCCTGTCCTCTGACAGCTAACATAGGGGTGCTTCCTTAGGCTTCATGTGATCGCCGCCATATTGTTTGTAGGATTCCAGATGTTTCCTTCTCTTTCTGGATATATCTGTCTATGCACAGGTCTCCTCCGGTGTCGATCGATTGGACCTCCCCATAAAACAACGACCCCTGGCTAAGCAAAGTCGGTGCTTTTCACACATGAAAGCATTTCCTGAAGATTGTGTGTTTTATGTAGCTTGTGGACTTAGTAGTGTCCGCCGACTCCAGACTTACACCTGTGAACAGCACGATGCTGTTACCTCTGTCTTTTTCTCATTTTGGCTAAAAGGGAAGGGTGGATCGGGACGGGGGTAGCCCAACAGAAACCAAATATGTAGTCATCGTTCAGTCACGTGGTTTTATCTATTTTAAGAGCCATCATGCCCTGCAAGATGAAGTGTCCTTCAGCCTGCAGCAGCAGCCATCAGTTATATGCCTTTTATTTTTGGCCACTTCAGAGAAGCAAAAAAAAAAAAAAAAAAAAGAAAAAAAAAAAAAAGCCTTAAGAACCTTCTTGAAGAGGTCGACAAGACAGGCATGAGGATCGAACATTTACGTTGTGCAGACTGCAGCTAATGGGAGAGCTGTGACCAAATGATTTTCCTAAGAATTTGGAAAACTTCCAGCTCCCTGAATTGTTGAATATAATCAGTGCGTTTTACAAGTCTCCTAAATAAAGCAAGTGTTGACACACAATTAGGCGTGTCAAGTAATGTCAAAAGTTTGACTTCATTCTATGCATTTTGATGTTTGTAGGCTTGTATCATTCATTCATTAGTTGGTGCCGGTTGTTGGGGATGGGGGACAGAGACAGACGCGGCTGTTGACAAGGATCCCCACCTGGCCCTAGGGGGTAACGGTGAACAGGTCCTGAACCAAATGACCAGTCCACTCCTTTGCGTTCGTGAGTCAGTTCTTCTACTGGACAAGTCATCGACTCCCCTAACTCCTTAAAGGACGGTTTTCAATAAAGTATCGCAGGATCACAAGGCCAAACCAGACCAGCTTACATTTGATTGTTGAGAGAAGGGGTTCCTGGTGTTTTACGACTATGACTACCTGACTTCATACAAACTGATTGGTTTTATGTTTCCTGTAATATATCCTGAGCAGCCTTCTCAGTCCCTTGTTCTTGAATGCCTGGATTATCATTTCCATATCAGTTAGCAGAGTTCACATCCGTAAATCAGGATTTTTACTAAAACGGACTTGTAAAGACCGTACTTAGTAAACCGGAGGATACTGCTGTAGCCAAGCTATTGTCGCCGTCTGCCGACATCTTGATGCGGATACCTGTCGAGGAGTTGTCGTCTTTGCAGAAGGTGACTCCCAAGTATTTAAATGTTTACGTCTTCTTAGCAGTTTTAACATAGAAAAAGAGATTGAGAGAGGGAGAGGAAACTACAGAGAGAGAGAGAGAGATGAAAAGAGAGAGAAATCGACAACATCAATAAACAAGAACTGCTGAGCTACTATGATACAGTGGACGTGAGTGAGGTGCATTCAGTGAACGTGCATTGACACAGGACACCCTGGAGCTGTGGTCTGGCCTCAGGCTCATGTGAACGTATTGATCACAACTGGAGTCTCATTGACCGCTTGTTTTTAGAGCCATGGAGCCTGATGAATTTCTTGTCAGGTACCCGGCTTATTTCCTGTAACACAGCCTGATTTATTCTGGACAAGGACCGAGATAGTTTTCCTGTTGCTAAACCATTATGTAGCTGATATGTAATTTTTTCCAGTCATTACATATTTCTTGTCGAAGGTAATTACGTATTTTTAACTCATAAATTACGTATTTCTTGTCGAAGGTAATTACGTATTTTTAACTAATAAATTACGTATTTCTTGCGTCAGAGCCATTACGTATTTGTTATCAAACGTCTTCTGTTCCACTTCCCACGCGTGTCTGACGTCACTGGTTTTAAGCACGTTTCAGCTCCGTGGAAGCATGACGTGAGATCATTATTATTCATATAAATTAATAATAATCTTTAGTCCTCAAATCTGCTGATTGATGTTGTCTTTGAACAGGAAGTATCCTTGTCTATGAATTCTGACATCTCATTAGCTTTTCTTAAAATAGCATCTAGTCAGATAGTTGTTATACGTGTAATAAAGTATCTGCCCTTATTTTAGGGTCCGTGGAAGTACCTGACAGATCCTTAGAAAGAAAGATACAACTGTTTGCACCTTAGAACAAGCATACTAAATGACAACTCTTTCATTGCTGTTATATTTCTCCTTCTCTGCATCTGTTGCTGTATTTCTTCTGCTCGTGAACAAAACATTACAGCCAATACTACAAAATATTACAGAGAGAATGCAGTAGACAGTCGAGGAAAAATATGCAAGTAAAGAGCAACAATGGCTAACGAGTTGGGGCAAGAAAGAAAGAAAGGGAGGAAGAATTTAAGAAGCTGGTCATGAAGTCGGTGTGATTTAAAGCTGGTCATGAGGTCGCTGTGATTTAAAGCGATTATCAGCATAATCCCACCCGTGGAATCGAGGAGGCCGTCTCTTGTCAAGCTTCTGACCGGTGCTTTGTGTGGGTCGACATTGTTCATGGTTTATGGTTTACAGATAACGCATTTTCCCCAGAAGCAGATGCACTATGGTGCTGTTGACCTTACAGACCACATGTTCTTGGCACTTTCTTCTTTGTGGATTAGAAGCGTTTCTTAATGTTGCATATGATAAAAGATTTCTACAAAATACCATCATTACATGTAAACGTGTCCTAATTATTATTGCTCTAACGATGAAGAGAAGTGAAGGTAAGAGAATCAGATTGCAGAAAAATGGAAATGGTGGATAAGGGGCATGTAAAGTAAACAGTCTCAAACAGGGAGCAATAATGGTACGTCGTTCACTGTATCTCGTGAAATGCATGGCTACGACGCAACCCAGTCCTTTCATTCCATCACATTTACTTCTGTGATAAATCCGAGAACGTATTGTCCCTGGAATGGCTGGGAAAGTTTTCCATTCACATACTCAAGCGTGTCTCAAATGTCTGTCCTTTCGATCCAGTATCTGGGGCGGAAGAAGCCATGGTTGTAAAGAAGACTTACATCCCGTTTCAATACCTACAGCCCCAGCAAGCTCTCTCTAACGTTAACAGTGGCCCGCACGCATGACGGAACCTTTAAATTATCAGCCTAGTTCTGCGCCTGTCTTCAATTACCAGACAACATTGCTTCCGGTCATAGCTACCTATGGGATAGAGTGCCTCCTCCATACTATTTCATGATTTTGGCCCCAGGATTGGAAACCTTTTGGAGACTAGGTGACATGGAAACCTTAAAATAAAATAAAAAAATAAATAAATAAACCCGCTATGTTTAGAGAAGCAGGTGATGTGTAGCCAGAATTGTCTACAAAGTCGCTAGACTGCGAAAACATCCATCTACTCTCTAATGACGCGATATTTCTTTTCATTCAATAGTGTTTTGTCCCTTTCATTCACTCTCTTCTTTTTTGAAGCTGCCGAGATATCAATGTGTAGAAGGGCTAAGCTAGACTTTCTTGCCATATAGATAAATGGACTTTTGTACACGGCCTTTCTGGGGCACTATATATATTTTAAAACAAAATTAAGTTGCGAGAACCCCTTCCATCTCAAGGATGTGACTGTCTTACCTAAATGGCAAGACCAATGCGAAAAAATCATGACATAAGTTCATTCGTCAATTTTCTTACAATTTCCACACAGAGAACGTTCTCCGAAGCAGCACAAACGTGTTTTTTGTTGCTGAAAATAGCTTTTATTCTGGAAACTGACTCCATTCAGCCTTCCAGAGATGCTATCCCAATATCCCCTAACTGCTTTGAGTTTTTTTTCCCTTTTCATTTTGCTGTAAACACAAAAAAATAGAGGCATATAACAACGAGGTAGCCAACCCTTGGCTGCATCCTGTCACGTGATCGCTTAGCTACGCGAAAATCTTCTAATTACTTCCTCTTCTTTGGCAGCGCGGACATCTTGGCTGCAGATCGTGATGGTTGGGTCGCGTTATATTGACAAGCATCGCGTGAGTACAGATGACGTGGCCAATACACAAGCCCTCGCTAGAGCAGTCAGTGAGATGCTGGACTGAATGGTGTGTTACTGGAACAGTCTGAATAGTTCGCTGTATTGTGGCATTATGACTAAATTTGCATAATACAAACTCGAGTCACTATGCCGAAAAGACAAATTAAATCTTTCGTTTCTTTGACCTTTCACACCTACTTCATACTGAGACAAGCATGAGCGGACGAGCGCGAGAACATTTATACTTAGACAAACCCAAACACTTCTAGTATATGCTTTGGGAAAGTGGGTCTTGCAAAATTTGAGCCATGCTCTTCGTCAGTCGCAGTGGCTCACACACTCAATTACCTGTTTCCAAATGTAATTATCACGGCGGCTATGCTGGAACAAAAAAAAAATAAAAAAAAAAATGGCAAGTGTTCCAGAACGATCGATCTCCAGCAAAATGTCGCACGACAGTCGCTGATGTTCTTGCAGGGGTGTGAGGTGGTAAAGTGTGGGATGAACAGCAGACGGTGTCCAACTTTAAAGTTTCAGAAAGGCCAACAGGTCAGAACATTTTCTGACAACTGTCTGATAAATCCCTTCATTGATTCTGTTTTAATCACGTTACACACGGAGCAGGAGAAAATGAGAAAGCTTCAGGTTTGCTGGCCATCAACGCCACCTACATAAATATTACCCGGGCGTGTTGGAACAGATCAAAGACATATTATTCACAGTGCAGTTAAAAATAGCATTTAATTATATCTAGACACTTTAGTGCGAGTGTTTGCATATAATTCCAACTTGGTAATGGCTCTTTGCTTAGAAAAAGGTATGTTTGCATAGTGGAAAATGACAGGAAATCAGATGTAGCCTTCCCGACAACCCCCCTAAACGCGGTTAGCCCCCGCTCCACCCGCTTACACTCTCCTTCCACAAAAAGGAAAAAAAAAAACCCTGAAAAAACAGATATTACTGATAATGATTCTATGTTGTTTGGAGTGTGAATGACCGATCGAAGCATCGAATTTCTGTTCCCTGCGCAAAACTTATTTTTATCACAAAGCTCGGTTACACGTGATGTTCACACCAACATCTCAGCAGGCGGCACTTTGATGACAAGTCTCCCTTGTACTCCAGCCATCAGAGAACACAGTTCCTGTGTCCTGACTGTGCTTTACTTGCTGCAGCAGTTTGATTACTAGTCGTTAGTTGTCGTCGACTTCCCTCACTTTGAGGACAAGGGACCTTGTAACCAGCTAAGTGTCGCAATTAGGTTTGAACATTCTCGTTGGTTGCCATTCATGGTCTGGAGTAGTCCCGTGCCCCGGCCACTTCTTGATGAAGATGGTTGGATGAGAAGTAGCGATGTAGAGAGAACTGCAGGCTGACTACACCGGGATTAAATTAGGATGATGATTGCTAGATTGAGACACGGCTGATTGAGGCTAACGAGGCAACCACAATCAAGAACTGTGTGTCGAGGTCTGGAGACGTCGGCGAATTTATCTCCTTTTGATAATCCCGGGTTTTTTTTCGCACGTTCTCTGTTCGTTTCTTTATAATCCCACACCCCCGGCAGTTCTCTCCTGTGAATTCTTCTTGTCTCCACGCGGCAGGGCTTTAGAGTCTGAACCTCGCTTGTTTTTTTTTTTTTGTTTTTTTTTTGATTAAGTGCATCTTTATTATTCTCACGAACATGCACGTGACTGGAGTTTTGTAATATGAACTGAACACCTTTATTTCCTCTCTAACGGCAAACTTTTGAACATGGCAATTCTTATCTAAAGTTTTGTACAGACGTCGACTCCTCCGTTCCTGAGATGTGACATCACAAGAGGAACTCTTCAGCAGGAGATGGAAGGTCTAATGATGTCTGACACCAGAAGTTAGAACTTAAGCCACCGATATAGTCTGATTTTTAACAGAAATACAAATACATTTGCGAAACATTGCAACACATTTTTGTGAGAAACTTATAACACGATATTAGGCATCAACCTCCGGGTATCTCTGAAGATCTTTCCCGTCTTACTCAGGTCTGGTTGTGACGTTCGTTCCACTACCTGCCAGGTAAACATTGTTGTGGGCCGATGTTTTTCAGGTAAAGGTCATTGCGATAAACTGTCCAATGATGCTCTTCAATTTTTTCTTCATATTGTTCTGTTTTGTTCCAGTAACTGCCAGGCAATGAGCATTTCACTATGTTGTCCGCAATAAAACGTAAAACCAAAAAGAAAATCGCAGTTAACAAGATGTTCCCAATGCGGCCACACACTCCCTCTCGATCACTGTCTGCCATGGCATCATCGATCAGTTTAGCTCATAAATCGTTTAAACTGCGGACCGTTATTCTTGTTACAGCGCATGCGCATGCTTTTGCTTCCTCCCCTTCATCCCTCCTAGCACTTAACATTGTGACACGAGCAGAAAGCTTTTGGGATTATAACAGATGGGACAAGCATATTTATCGCAATGTTTTAAAGTGCGGCTAATAAGAGCCAACAAAATGGAGCATGGGCAGACATGTTTGAAACACTTAGGCAGTCTAGACCGTTGGAACACGCAGTGGCAATGCTATGTTTATTCTGTTACATACAAATACGCAAAGAACGGGTCAACAGAATCGTTAGAGGACTGGAGCCAGAGCTTTCTCGCAGGCAGGGGAGGGAAACAAAGGAGGGGGAGGGTAGTTTGCGCCTAATTAGCCTAACGGCGTCAACAACGCAGAGTGTAAACATTGTAAAGGCGCCGCCGTCTATCACAAGGCACGTGATCTGTAACAATAAACAAATCTTTGCAAGTTGTCCGGCAGTTGCCTCGTTATCCTCGCTGTTTGAAGGGGAAACCACTTTCTTCGCCGTGCATCGTAACTCTAGACCGTGTTTACGTGCTGTTTGCCTTGGCCAGAGCTAACAACCCTGTGTCTTGTTGTTGAGACTTTCTTTAGAGATAATGGGCATGGATACAAAGGGACGATTACCTTGTTTTTCTTTGTTACAAACAGATGAAAATATCTGCGAAGAAATGTCAATCATGTAATTAAATGTCAAAACAAAGTCATAATGAAACAGCTGTTCCAGAAGACTTTGGGCTCATGGTCTGGGAATATTTGTAATTTAAGCAAATCGTAATCGGCTTCTCAATTGTCTGCGTCTCTTCAAATCAGAAATTCAAAACAAGGATGACGAGGAAGAAAACGTAAGCGGGCACAAATGTTTTAACCTTCATTTCTGTAGATGTCTTGTATATATGTACACGAACTGTACACATCTACATGCACACAAAAAAGCTGCCTATTTCCATCTTATGATCATCTTTCATTGCTGTTGCCATCATCTGTGTGCCTGGCGTCGAGTGTCTGCAGCAATGGCTCATTAAATCAAAGAGACCCATGGAGCATCCGCACACCGCGGGGACTGCCATCGAGTCCACGCTTCACTTTATGCTCTGAATCCTTTGAACAGACCCTGCCAGTCCTGTTTCTTGTTTCTCTTATCTCTTTCTCTCTCCTGCCTTGCCTCTCATTGAACCACGAAAGCGATAACACGTTTGTGCTGTGTGTTTATTTGTGCCGGTGTAGGGATTGTTTACGATTATTTCTCTCCTTCGACTGGGGTATATCTGTGATGTGAGTGTGGGGAATAGGACCTCTTTCAGTTGGCAAGAGATTAAGTAGGCTCAGAAAAGCCTGACCTAGGTTAAGGAACAGAACTGTATAAATATTCTTCTTCATTTCCTTTTATTCATTGGTCTTTTCTTGTTATTGTTGTTATTATTAGTATTTTATTGGTCGTGACCAAGGCGACCTGTAGAGGGAACGGGTATCAGATGCGGTGTTGCTTGGAAAGAAGATGGACGCCGCCAAGCGTACAAGCCAACTGTGGGCTGGTCGATCTCTATCCAATCTCTATCTGACCCCACTGCTGACCTTCTGTTTGCACCAAGATCCACGCACGAAGTTCGCAAAGAGAAGTAATTCTGTGAAGAACTCGATGCAGTGCCGAAACATTCCTCGTTGCCCTTGGCGATTGAAATGTTAAGGTCGGCTCATCCATCAACGGGCAGGAAAGGTAGGAAGATGCGGTGTAGGAAAAGCATAGGACCAAGACCTGAGGCTTTCCAGTTTGCACCCCCTCACCCTTGCAAACACCCTATATCCTCACATACGGGCGTCTGCGGCGATCTTGCATTATCCGGGAGAATTGATACAGAACCAGATCGGCGTCATCTTGGTCCCAAAGCACTTTGAATTTCGCACATTGTTGCTAAAACAGGGGTATTCCCAGGCGCGGTTATGGTTGACATGATCAACATGATCGACGGTGATGAAGAGACCCTCTCTGGGAACAACAAAAAGGTGCTCCTGTCCAAAGCCAAAAAAAGTTTCAGGGAGGCCTCAGAAAAAACAACCCTGAGTCACGAAGGAAGTTGTCGACTTTTTAATTTAACCAAAGGGGACCCTTAAGAGCAAGAAGTAAAGCAACTCTGAAACAGCAGCCTAATACAGACATGTTTACAGGGATGTTAGAAAAGGGATGAAGGCAGCTCGGGATAACCGGATTGCGGAACAATGCCATGAGATCGATGAAGGGCTGGTATGCGGAAACAGCAATAAGGCCTTTCGATTACTCAGGACCCGCACCAACAAAGGTCTGCAAAGAACATCAAAGACAACACTGGTCGCCTTCTCATGGAAGATAAGGCTGTACTCAGCTGATGAACTGAATACTGTAATGACCCCTACAACTTCCCACTGGGGACAGACCCAAGCAAGGTGACCAGTGAAATGTTGACCCTAATTAATCATCCTAGTAAGCTTATGTTGAAGAAGATTCAAAACCATCTCAGCCATATGTCTGAGGAGCTGCTAGCAGAACAGCATGGAGGCTTCAGAGCGGAAATGAGCATGGTCGAGAAAATCTTCAACTGTCACGCTGTGATTGAAAAATACCGGCAGCATTCTAAAAATCTCTTCCATAACTTTCTTGACTTTGAAAAGGCCTTTGATCGAGTCTGGCATGTGAGGATAAATGAAACATTAAAGATGTTCTGTCAGACCACCGAGCGTTATACAAGGATTCCAGGAGCACAGTTGGTCTTATTAACGACGGAGCGTTCCCCAAGGCTGCACTCTGTATCTCATGCGAAATATACTCCCAGACCACCGCACCTCCGTGTCCATTGGAGGAAGGCCATTACGCAACATAAGCATTACAGATGAGGTTTATCTAATAGCAGGAAATGACTGGGAGTTACAGACCCGACACACAAGCTCAGAAGAAGCTGGATCTCATATGGACAGGAGATCAGCAGGGAAAAGGACAAGCGGAGATATACTCCGACCAGTGCCAGCTAAGGGAGTGATGATGATGATTATGATGACGGGGAAGAAGATGATGATGTATTATTGTTCTTATTTAACAAGACATAAGTCTAATAGCTTCTTTCTTCTTTATTTTCTCTTTCGCTCATTTTCGATCTTCTTTCCCAAATCTCCACCTTGCAAAGCTCTATTGATTCTGCTAGCCAGACAGGAAAACGAGAGAAGGACAAAGGAGATCAGCTTGAAATCTGACCCAACGAGCTGAGTGTTGTCGGTCCTTGAAAAAGGATCTGAGCACTGAGGTCTACTAATGTTGGACATGATGAAACAGACATAAAAGACACGAAGCTAAGGTGAGGCGATGATCCTTTTAACAGGAGGATGATGGAGGGTGTAAATGACATGAGTTCATTTTTCTGTTGCAGGAAGCTGAGTAGCAGTGATCTTCACAGTCGCCTCAAGACGCGGAAAGTGCTCGGCGTCGGAGAAACAGACGATGGTGACGTACACAGGTCAAAGGTGAGGATAGTTATGAGCTTCCGCTTTCAGTTGTCTCCTGCTAAAACTACTGCAGCACCTTCATCGGTGCCTTTCTGAGAAATACTAAAATAAGACAAAGTTTGCTGTTTGTGAAAAGAAGCCTTGGCATCAAAGGAGTAATTGAAAGGATGCAAGACGGAATATGTGAAGGAAGGAAACATCTAGTATTTTGGACCGTATGGCCGCCCAGGCCTGCAACATCCTGGCTATCTTGGCTTTCTTGACCTTCTTGCCCTTTTTGTCCTTCCACCTCCCACCGTCCTCCTTGCCCAGTATCTTAACCGATTTCGCCGTTGACTTCTCTCACAAGTCAGTGTCGGAGGAAATGTCGACGCTCACATCTCTTTGAAGTGAATGGCTTTACAGATTTCAACGTCGACTTCCGTCGTAATGAAGCTTCACTCGTTGATAATAATAATAAAAACTTCATCTACATTGACAGTGCCGCATTTCAGATCAGTTACTACTTCCACTTTATGGTCACGCGAGCTTTTAGAGATTTCCCCAGTCCCACGTGAAGTGCAGTGAGGTGCACGCATCTGACTGCGCATCCATTACGAGAGTTGGGTGGGAGGGAAAAAGGGAACTTCTCGCTTCGATATCGTGGTCTCGCACTGTTATTTTTTTTAATATGACTTTTTTTCGGTCGCTTTCAGTTCCCAGCCATTTTTTTTTATTAAAGCTTCCATATAGTGTTTTTTGTGGCTTTGGTCAGTTTTTTTTTTTGCGCTTTGTCAAAGTGCGTTGTATCATGTCGAGCTTTAATGATTTAAACCCTCTCTAAGGGCAAGGTCTCTTATCAACAGGAAAAGCCGGTGACATAATTTTATCTCGAGACTAAAGAATAGAGCAATAAACCAATGCTTTGCATTCAGTTCTGCCAGCTAGCAGACCAAAATTATATAGAAAGCAGATCTGGATGATAGGTGGCTTTGTCTAAAGTTTTTATCACATCACGAAACACGGGTCACAATGGAGGAGCAGAGCATGGCTGTCGATTGAATCCACCAGTCAGAAAGGAATGTTAAAAATGAAGAATAAAAACCCAGATTCCTTTATTTGAAAAAAAAAATTGTGGCAGCCCAGCTTTCTAACAAAATTTATAACCACGACAATCGATTGTGCTTACTTTTGCTGAAGGCATTTCAACTTAAGGACGAGAGTTTTAATATTGTTTCCCTTCCGTTTGACCTTCGTAAGTCTGCGTTAACTGCCAAGATGGCGACTTTGCAGCCTCATAGACATTATTCTGTAGGATTGAAAAAAAAACCCCAAAGTATTTTGAACTCAGGTCACGGGATCCGGGAGTCCAAAGCACGAGGGAGAGATTCCAGTCACTTCTTGTTTTGCTTGCACTTGCGCTGTGGCTTACATACCATACGAGTTGTAATCCCAAACATTTTCTTTCAGACAAAATATGTTTTTATTAATCTGTGTTGAAATTTATTTTACTTTACAATTTGTTGTATTTTAGAAAGATTAATATTTACTGTTTCACATGCTCAAGTTAAGTAAATTAAAAGAAAAAAAAATCAACACATGAACAATGACTAACAATAGGACATTATAATAACTTGGGATCTTTAAGGTTTTACGTATTTACTTGTTGACATTTATGCACGTGCGTGTTTGCATATGTATGTGTGCGTGTATGCGTGCATGGATGTGGCGTGCATTGTGTAGTTGAGTCAGATTCTGGGACACAGTGACCAGCTGTATATTCGTCTCCCCTGGGGTCTGAGGACCTGGCAACTCGTCCTCGCCGTCACATTTACAGTTGTCTCCCTCTGGGTAAGCTTTTTTAGAAAAACTTATTATTATTATTTTTATTAGTTTTCGGGAACGAACTGCTTCCCCACTTTATGCCCTCGATATTTTATTGAGTGACCCACGTGAGGTCACGCGACGCTTATCTAATTATGTAAAGGCCGGTGGAACGTGTTGTAAAATGGAAATGTCTAAAGATTTCTCCACACATCTCCGGTGTGTCCAAGTGATAGTGCATTTTGACAGATACAAAGAGTAATGCTAAGACTTTCAGATATAAGAACCAGAATTCCTCAGGAAAAATGAGGGGTAACCAGAGTGTCCACGAGCGCTCAAAGCAATATTTTATATTATTGTTGTAAACTAGTTAAAAGAGAGAAAAAAAAGACACCGAGTGTGTTTTGGCCAGAGTGGTACATTAAAAGGACCGAAGTAAATATCACTTTCTTTGAATCCCTTCGTCAGATTTATTCCCATGCCGATGCCAGTATTTGGAGTCTCATCATAGAATAATGCCACAGGTGGTAGTTATTTTTAATTGACCTGCTGACCTTTTGTTGCAGGCGTTGGTGCTGCCCTCGCATTTATTCGACATAACATTTGAAACAGAGGAGGGCCAGTATGTGACATTACCCGTGCGCCTGTATGGTGCCGCCTTGCTGGGTGAGACATTTACTTTGTTCCGAGAGAGACTGTGTCTACTGTTATTTCCTTCTTACATTCCTCGCCATCCTCTGTACCTGCTCTCTGTCAACCTCCCTGTCACCTGCTTTGTCTCTTGCTGTAGTGTACTATATAAAGAGCTTTGGTTAATATGTCTCCATAAACATATTTAATAAACATTAAATTCATGTCGATAGATAAACCTGAATAAGAGCAGGCGTACATGAGTGCGTGCGTGCTCATGGCTGGTTGGCTGGCTGGCCTATAAAGGTAGAGATAGATGTGTAACTAGCTTTTATATGATGATTCTTTCCCGTCACGTTTATTTCTTGATGCATAAAAAACAAAACAAGCAAAACAAACAAACAAACAAAAAAAAACAACAACAAAAACCAAAAACAAAATAATCAAAAAACCAAAACAAAACAAACAAAACAAACAAACAACAAAAAAACCAGAAAGGGCTTTAATTCAATAAATGCAAGAGCTCTCCTTTTAAAATCTAATCTTGTTTTCTCAAGGTCTTACCTCCCCTTCTTTCTCCTCCATTGTCATTCTGTCTTTTTTCTTGTTTTGCATTAGCTTTTTAGTTTTGTTTTTGTTATTTCCACATCTCCTGTGTCGTCTGTCATCGTCCTTCTTTTTCTTTGGCGCTGAGACACGTGTGGTGGCGTACTCACTCGTGGCCTCATTAACTTAAACTGATTAAGCAGCGCACCGACACCTCATCCTTTCACCCTAAAACAGGCAGTTCTTGCCCACCACATCGGCTAAACGAATTTCGGTCGAAAATAGGGCTTGAGAGAACTTGTGAAAGCGGTTGCAATGAAGTAAAGAAAATCAGGGCATGGTGGAAGGCATCCGCCACAATAACTCGTCCTCCTCCCTCTTCCGCCTTTCAGCGTTGGTAGGGGAGGGAAGAGGTGTTTTGTCAGATACGTTCAAAGAGGTGTAGAATACCTGATGGAAACCAGGAGCAGTCATAAATATACATTAAATTATTTTTACTTCTCTCTCACTTACTCACGCGTACATGAACATACCCACCCATCCATCCACCCACAACTCTCCTATCCACACACACACACAGATTCGATTACAGACAAATGGCAAAAAACCAGTTTGCTTAATTCATATATTCCGACGTTCCTAAATCCAACTAACATTTTTATGCTCATTTGATGCAATTTTACAAAGGAAACGATAATACAACTCCGTAGTAATAAACGACCAGATGATTATGGAAGAAGTGAAAGGTAATGAGAACGAACTGCGAATAACAGGAAGGCGGGAGAGAAAGATCTTTTGTGTGGATCAAAATATCACGTGGTAGCATTCTTTGCCTCCGATTGGGTTTTGATAACTGTGCAGTGATACATGATCGATTTGCGACAATGTAGGCTAAAAATCAAAGTTGTGCCCTTTTCGCACCCGGTGTGTTCATTTGCTTTTTTTAGTTTAAAGACGTCAGAATATCTCGCTTCAGAAACATTGACAGTTTGTGTGTGGGGGGGGGGAGGAGGAGGGGGTCTTGCCTTCATTTGTATTTCTTCTAAGGATCCCGGCGTTCAATGAATGAACCTCCGAAGGCTTAGTTGTAATTGGAGCACACCCGAGGGGCTGTATCACAATCTTGCTGCGTTGCTGCAGAGAATGATGCAAAAGAAAAATAATCTATTTTTAGCAGGATGTGACAGGGTTTTTGGCCCTTGAGATGTAGCTGTTGCATCGTTGATGACCGACTGCGTAAATAATTGATAGACACATTTCCATTCTGAAAGAAATAAGTGCGTCCTACCCGCGCAGTGTCTGGAGATGGCCCCCATGGGCGAGTAATGGTAAAGGGCGAAGTTCTTCATCTTGTCCAAGCTGTTGCCTGATCAGGTCTGATCCTTGCCATCGGAGACAAGCATGATGCTCAAAATAAGCAGAAGAGCAGATGTTCGCATCCTGTCGACATCACAGCTTTCTTACCTTGGAGGTTTTTTCTTACTAATTGTAATTATTCGACCTGTGTTATCTGATACTCTCCACGGGAAATAAGCAAACTTTCAGAAAGCTTCCCATTCTTCATCCGGAAGATATTTTTTAAGCTTACAGAAGACCTACCTAATGCAGGCTTGGATGCCTGTGATCAGGCTCTAGAAGGAAGATGCTTTAAATAAATGCAATGACGTCACTGGATATAAAAAAACAAAACAAAACTCAGATTTCGTTCTTTGAAGACAAAAAAGTATAAGAGCAGAGTAAGGATGCAGACCTGATGAAAGAGGGCATGGTTGTGGGCTGTAATAGGGGATCAGGGAGGACACCGACCGCGTGCAAGTCCATCAAAAGACTATTGACGCCATTAGAGTGCGTGTCGGTCGTCCTGTGCGGAGAAGAAAATCAGAAGGTTGGGAAAATGGCTGAGATTTTTCACCTAAGACTTCCGGTAGTATAAAAAGTGTCTTTTTAACCTCACGGTGAGCATTACTTTGTCGAACAAAAACAACTTTTAGAGCAAGCGCAGTCCTCCTTGCTTTATCTTGCTGTCTTCTGAGTTTCTGACTTTTCAAGTGTAAAAAGTGGGGCGGTGATATTGCTTCTTTCAGACCTCCATTGGCTGCAGGGTGGGGCGGTGCTGCTACGTCACTGTAGGATTCCTTCTTGAGTTTTTTTTTTCAGCTTATATTTGTCCTGGTGTTTTCCTTCATTATCGATGATGTGTTGATGGTTCATTACGCCGTTAGGCTATAGGATTGTACGATGCCTTTGGCAAGTAACACGGTCTGAAATGTCACTGGAGTTATTAATGTCTGTATCGAGCACACAAGACAGTATTATTCCTATTCTCTCAGCTTTCTCTGTGAGAACATCCGTGAGTGCATGAGAGCGTATGTCTGCAAGTTGTTCGGATAAAAAGATCAATTATAGTAACACAAACGAAATATACTTTATGTTGTCCCTGCTTACTGAGTGTGTAGAAATGATAGCAACCGTGACTAGAAGGTGCACGTGACTTGTTGCAGCTCTCGCCATCTTTCACTGGAACTGCCTGTACGCCACTGACCGTGACGTCATCCGCATGTCCCTCCTGTCCAGCGCTGTGTACTTCACCTTACAGACTGCAGGTGGGTGCAGGTGACTCAACATTTTGCATAGGAATGTTGATACAGTTATTATCAGTCAAGATATTACTACTTGTATGGCGCTGTGTGTCTGGGAACAGCTTTATTGGGTGGAATTGGGAGGGAAGACGAGGGACCTTACCATCTTGTCTAATGGATGCTACTGCGGAGGCTCAAAGACGTGGCGATATTATTTTTTCATTACAAATGCTGCAATAAATACTCTTTTTTACTAGCGCACTGAGACAATGGCCATATTAAACTTTCAAAATGTTTGCAAAGGCAAACTCTTTACAATTTTTTAAAATACAATTTAATGTATAGTGAAATATATTTCAAGGTATTATTGGCATTATTTTATTAACTGGTAATAGTGCTTGTCTGTGATCCTGGTGTGAACAGCAGCAATGAAACAATCTTGCAACAATGTTATGATAAAGACCTGAATACTTAATACTGACTGTACTGTGATGATGGTTGTTCCCGCGATTCGATTTTAGCCTTATTAACCACTCCAGTGCTTATCTACAAACAGAGGGCTAAAAGAAATACGTAATTTTTAAACCTTTGGGATTTTTTCTTCTACCTGTAAAACATTTCTGCTTTACCTTAAACAGAAATCGAACACAGTGATTTGAGTTTGTAGCATTATGACCAGTTGGATCAGTTTGTATCAGTACGACAGGCTGCATCATTATTATCGTTTAATCCATTACGATGGTTGGGAAAAAATAGAAGAGTGTTCAGGAGAAAAGTATTCAGAAGGGAGAATAAGAGTGTAGTCCTGATTGAAATTTGACGATGAAATATGAAATTGTCAGGAGAGTGTCGGGGGATTCACCGTACCTATGTCCTACTGGACACACGACACACGCGTGTTATTCATTCCTGAAGATATCGTGTTCCGGCTACGAAAATGAATTTACGAGTGTCATACCAAGTATTGAAGTGTCTTCTCTTACAATAGGACTTTATAGCTTGAGCTTGCTGTAAAACTATGTAATGGCGCTGCTATCCCGAAAGAATGATAACTGGTTAGAGTGCGTGCGTGTGTGCGCGCACGGTTGTGTGTTGACATAATCCTGATTGTAAATAGATAATGTAAACATAAGACTTCATCTATCATACATTGCTGTGGGGAAGCGACTGGCCGTGATGATGATGATGATGATGATGATGATGAGGAGGAGGAGGAGGAGGAGGAAGCGTGATGACTTAGCGAAAGCCAGGCTTACCGATCTTTTGAAAACCCAATTGACATTTTCATGAAAGAAAAACTTCTGTAAAACAATCCTCGAATACAAACTTAAAAATATATGAGTGTAATGTTAACACACACACACTCTGATTCGCAAACAGACACAAGACATCAAAACATAAACAGATAGAGACATTTGTTTATTTCTCATATGTACACTCGCATTTCATGCACACAAATGAAAGTACTGTCTTTTTTGTATGCTGTCAGTGATATAAATGCGAACATAGATACAAGAAAGCAACCGCACACATTCTTTTTCATTATAATGGTAAAGGTTTGTAGAAATATGATGAGACGAAGAAGATGGCCGAGTGGTTATAACACCTGAATTCAAAGACGCTTCTTCGATACCTGCATAATGGTATTGTCCACTTCTGTAGAAATACGATGTCTTACATTTCTGTGGAAGAATGAATAATGTCATGAGACTGTTTCTTACCATGCAACTACTCACTTACTCTAGCGGAACTCATAACTGATTTATCCGACTGCACTGATTGACCCTACAGGAGCCCTGTGTAACAGTGTTAGGGTAATGATAGACGAACAAGTGTTACTACAGGAATAGCACATGCACACGTGTTGTTGAACGTTTACCTCTATGATCAGCTGATGTTCAATGATACAACATTCTTGGACTTTTTTCATAGTAGAGAAGCTTGACCTTTATGGCATTAAAGAAGAGAAGAGCGACAGTCTGTGAGAAAACTGGAAGCCATAGATTAGAAAGAAAAACCTAGAGACAAGCAAAAGGTTAAGCGAAAGGACGAGAATACCACCAAGAATGAAAGGTCAAACAAAGGGCACTTAATACATCACAGGTAGGGGAGCTAACCTCAAGAAAGTAAGGCGAAGGGACATAATTCTCAGATCGTCGTCATATTGCTGGCAGATAACAAACTGCATTTTTAACATGGTGGTGTCGGTCAGAATATATGGTAACCCCAGCCTCATCTCGCTGAAGGTCTCATAGAGCTGCATCTCGAGGAAACAGGAAGTTTCGCACTTGGCAGACGGCGTAACGAGCCTTAAAAGTTCAACCAGGAGCATGCAGATCAGACGTGGGTGGACAGGAGATGAAACAGGAAAACATGGAGAGCGACAAAAACTGATCGGATGACCTCAAGCAGCTTAACCATGTCTCCTTACCCAAATAAGCTTTTATTGTGCAAAAATGTGAGAAAAAATTATTGTCCATTGGAACAAACAAATGTTGCGATGTAAATTTTCACTGAAAAAAAAACAAACAACAACAACAACAACAACAACAACAACAACAACAACATTAACAATAAAAAAAAACATTAACAATAAAAAAAAACAATAAACGTGGCAAAAACTTTTAGAACGAGAAAGTAAGAAAAACTGAATAAAATTAATAAAAAAATTGAAGCAGTGAAATGAAACAAGCAGGATTACAGAGGAGGGGATGGGTGGAGAGAAGCAAAATTTACCTGTACATCTGTAATACGAGAAACATTCACGAGAGAATGATTTTGTTCCTTTTCCTATAGTTTACAAACTACAGACTTTTATAACCACACACACACACAGCCAGGTTCTCCCAGCAACACCAGTTCAACTGCATGCAACGACGACCGCGGTCATGTTGCTGGACGCTTCGCTTCCTCTTCAAGTGCAGTCAACGCATCAACGCCATCAGAAGCCAAAGGGGATCTGCAGGAAAATTTGTGATATGGATTATTTTTCTGATGTGTCGCCCTAGGGCTGATAACAAGAAGCGGATGAAAAATGGCGGACAATGGTCTGACCCTATAGACGGCACCGAGGCTTCGAATCCCAATGTCCACAGCTTTCCTTTACAAAGACAGGCTGAGTCTTCTAGAGACTCAACCCAAACACAAAAGTACCTGGGGTCCGTCTTTAGACCGACAGAAATACGGTGAGATGACAAGAAATCGAGAGTCGAGTCCAGGACACTAATCAGTCCACTGCGCATGCCCCTCCAATTTCTGATAATCCCCGATTGTTATAATGCAAAGCATGACCATCCTGTTGATGGTCTACAGAAAGTGCTGCAGGAGGAAACGAAATGAAGATTTTTTATTCTTGATTATTTTTCGAGAGAGAGAGAGACACTTGAAGTATTGCGTTGATATGCAAAGTGGCCGCCATGTTTGTAGCTCCAGTCCAGGCGTGAATGGCAGCTCGGAACATTTTCAGTTTATTTTGTTTTTGGAAAGACATTGCTGAAAGTGCAGAGATCGCTGGCGGATGTAAGGGAGTGCTACTGCGTGGGATGCCGTAAGGAGAAAAAAAAAACTAGTTTGTTTTTAGCTTCGTTTGCCGATGTAATGCAATCGACACCAAAGGCCAGAGCTTCTTATTTCTCCAACAGTTCCACTCAGCCACCCTCCTGATTGTGAATAGCGCCCTCTCTGTCTCCAAAACACAACAATCCACTACTCCATCACAGCACCACTTAGTCAAACGCGTGAAAAATGCGTGCACGCACGAACACCTCCTTCCTCAACACACACACAGCTGAGAGTTCACTCAAAAAAGATGTGGAGTATGGCAGAGAAATACCTACAGGAGTATGGTAGAGAATTAGCTACAGCAGCAAAACACTGGCACTAATTCAAGACTGGTAGATAGATGAAATAATTTAGCTTCATATGAAGATAAATGATCTTGTCGGCGATACCTCAAGGAAAGATGTCGAGGGGAGGAGGAAGGGTTGTCGTCAGACGTGTTGACGGCAGGTGGCGAGGAACAACTGATGTGCGGTTACTGATGTGGTTCTCTCAGCTTTTCACACCGGACTGTTAGAAAAACAACCTCAGCGAATAGTTTCTACACAAGCAACCTTTCTGGTTGAAAGTATGTAGAAGCTGGACTGCAATGGGAATAGGGGTGGAAGAAGAATAACCGCCATTTTCTGTTGGATCCTCTATCTCACTCTATTCTGTACTGTGCACTCCCAACAAGTCATTCATCCTAAAATGTGTATCCCTCGTTTGGTCCATAACCATTCATATTAATTTACATTATATGCATGTAATTTTGAAATTCATATCTATCCTTATTGTACCCTGTTTGAGAATCATTACTACATTTTCAACTGAAATTATCCATCATACTCTATCCAAAAAAGTTATCCGCAGATATTATTATTATCATTATTATTACTAAACGTTTTCGCAGAATGTAAAACGAACATTTACGTACTTTACATTTAATTTAATGTTAATCTTGAAATCTTACTTGAGATATTAATTCATAGAAAGTGTCTGTTCTGTGAATTAGTTAAAGAAATATTTATGTCGAGAACATTTGCAATTTGATTGTTGAAATAATAGTTACTAGAGTCATGTAAAGTAGCACAGAATAGCTTCCTAGATGCACATTTTGTAAGTTTTGTTTACTTTAGAAGTGCTTACAGCAATCCATTTGTTGTCACATTATACTTGATGCATACTGTACTGTTGTAAGCTGCTGGTGGTGTTGTCTACCATTGTCTACCATTATCGTATATGCACAAGTAAACTTTGTATTTAAGAATGATTCAGAAAAGTTTGGTATTAAAATGGTATTATGTAAGAATTTTAAAGATTCCAGTTTAAAAGACTTTTTCAAATGAACCAGATTTGACCATGTTAGCTACCTTCTTAACCAAACACATTGTAGAGTTGTGGCTAAGCACTTTTTGGGCAAGTTTTCTGTGACAAGCGCAGTTGACATGTAGACTTGGTGTAAATAATAATAATAATAATAACAACAACAATAATAATAATACAAACAATTCTGTCAAATTGAGCTTGTCACGGAAAAACTGTCCACAACTGCCGATTAAAGACTGTTCTTAACAGGACAGAAATGGATTTGACAATGTTTGGCAAAGATTTTAGGGTTAAGTTGGAACTAAAGTTAGTCATTCTTCCATGCCTTAAGAAACCCTCATTGTTTGATGTTTGATGCATTTGGTTTGATATTTTTTACCACTTTACAAACGTGCACTTCGATGTACGCCAACAAAATGCTTATGGTGTTGATTGTAGCGTGAGCAGAGCTCAGTGTCCAGCACCAACCTCAGTGACGTACGAATGGCCGTTGTTGTATGTGTACAGTGGCGGTGCTGTCCAGTGTCCACATGCGTGAGATCGTGCCTGTCGGGGGCATGCTGTGTCACGTGATACGTCTGGGGGCGGCGGGGCTCAGCGGTCTTCTGTACTGGATTCTCTGTCGTGACGGCCGCCATTACATGTTCCGCTGAGGGCCTTGGCCCCCACACTCTACCGACGACCCCCCGCCCCGCCGCCACAAGTAAGGTCGTAAGGCATGCTCACAAACAGCTGGTCGCTAGACCATCCACGTCTCTCAGATTCCTTCTTACCTTCTTACACTTTAAGAACCTAGAAGGCTTTGGCGATCTTTTAACTTTTATCTTTTCGTAATTATTTTTTGGTCTCTTGCTTGTTTCTGATCGCACGCCTTGCTTTACAGACGATCTCTCACTCAGAGGCACAGCTTACTGTACTGTAGGACTATTTTGTTTACCTGCACTTTCTTGACAACAACTCTCGACCTTCTCTCATTGCACGTTCCTTACAAGCTTCATTTCCAGTAGCTGCTTTGATCTTCGCTGAAATGCCGTTCTGTTTCTTTAGTTTTTTTCCTCCCTTTTTTCTATTGCTTGAGGTGGACGAATAAAAGAGGAAGCTTCTTAGAGCACTTTTTTTGGTTGAAGGTGTATTTTTGTGCCTTATTTTGAACATAGACTGCGCATGTCCTTCACTGCTAAACAACATCCGCTTTTTTCTTTCAACAGGCTTGTGACCTTTACTTACCTAGGATGTATTCATTACTTTACAATTTCGAGTTTTCGAGAACGCGGCGCGCAGTGAAGCTGAAGATCCAAGAGGGGAGAGAATCTTGTGTGATGTATTCTTGTTTTTTTTTTTTGCACTGCTACTTCAGTTTGTGAGACTTGCACTCTACCAGTGGTTAAATACTCAGTGCCCGTACTTTAATAATGCCTTTATATCCCATGTACTATATTATGTTAAGTATATTGTGTTTGTACTCTACTACTGGTTCAGTATACGAGGTCTCTACTGTATGCTTAGTATGGCTGTACTACACTCCTGGTGTCTGTTATACTCCTGTATGTCGTATTTTTACTGTACTGCTAGATGATAATGTGTTGTCTGTATTGTACTGTTGGTATAGTATTGCCGAGCATGCGGTATTCGTACTAAAAGTTGAGTATTTTCTGTTCTTCCTATACTCCAGCTTTATTTAGTGTCTGTACTGTACTAGTGGACATTTGGTGTCTGTAATGTATTGCCTTTACTCTCTGGTGCCTTGACCAAAGTACTCGTTAGATGGCGCTTATCGGTGTACAGTATGTGATGCATGGTCTGTATACAGTCCTGTTCACATCCTCCTACAGCCTTAGTTGTTGGCACGACATAAAACTCAGACCAACCAAACCTGTTGACAAAAATATTTTCTGTTTGATAGTCAGTCGTGTAATATTCCGTACTGCCGACAGGCATTGCAGCGTTTTTATTATGCAAGCAGCAACCCATCCCTGTTATCCAAAGTGTAGGCAGCCGCAACGATAAGACGCCAGGCATTGCAACGTTTTCATTACGTAAGCAGCAGCTGATTTCTTTTCTCTGAAGATAAGGTATCGATAAGGAGCGTTGACGCACATGCGCCGACTTCCTGTTGTAGTCCATGACCGTTCTTTGGGACAACACCACCGATCACTTGTCTAGCCAAATTTTGTCCCTCCTGGACACTTGGCATCCATCTGTGTCCTTTTAGACCCTTCATCATCTGCATCCATTGTTTCATTACGTAGTGAAAACAACTTTTTTTCTTCTCCCAAGATGGCTTAAATATTTTGGATAAAGATTTTAATTTTCTTTAAAAATTGTTGACTGTATCACAAAACTTGCTTTAAAGAGCCGGCAGTCTTTCAAGAACACCGGTTATTGAGCAAGGAACTCGCACAGTGGATGTTGACGCCTTTGAACCTGTTTTTATTTATGCATGCTGTGCACAGTTAGTAAATGTTTTGTTTTGTCATGTGTTCTATGTTCTGTGTAATGTAGAGAGCATGACTTCTTTGTGAAATGACTCGCCACAATGGTGTTCTTTCATTGTTTAGTGCAGTAATTAACTGCTCTGATGTCAGGCCAGGTTACCACTCAACATTTGTTTATTTATTTAATTGTAATACATCCAATTGTCTCGTTAGTGTTAAGAAAAGCATACCCACAGACAGACTGTTAGAAAGTGTCATTTTACTAGCTCCATCGATAAAAAGATACTGGAATTTTATTCAGAAATGCAATTTATGTTTTCTTTACTTTAGGGAAATTTTTATATGACATTCTTATCACTGATATCTTCATCACTGACATTGCTAAAAAATAAAATAATCCAATTTATCACATTTTGTGTCTTATGATGAAAAGGTCATGGCCGTTACAGTTATTGCGAGATGTATGAAAGGGAGAGAATGGCATTCACTGTAGAGTTACTCAGTTTATTTATTAGCAATTCAGTTGAACAGCAGTTTATGTTGGACGTTCTTCGTTTACTCTGCTTGTGTTCCAAGCTTTATCAGTCTGGCTGCTCAGTTATATATTTTCTTTATTAATATTAATTACACCTCGTTAGTAGTGCGACTAGTGTGTACTTACCTGCGAGTTTTGGATGTATTTTATGAGGTTGGCTGTGTGACATTCAAAGATAAAACAGACTCACCAGAACTTTCCCAAGGGGAGAACATCTTGTTGTCTGTGAAAATCTATATTTAGTTCCATCTGCTATTAAGAATAAATCTTACATTAAAGCATGCCAAGCTTCAAGCCAACAAACCGATGGATAATTTCAGGATAACATTTAGTGTCGTAAAAGCTTTTATTTTCCTAACAAGTCTTTTTTTTTCAATGATCTATGTTTAAGTTTATGCATCTTTTCCTCCCTGTTCCTTTCTCTTTCTCGTCTTTTTTCTTGTTGGCATGAGCTCCTTCCCGGCAGTCCTGTTACATACCCTAGTGTTTTAATGTGATCCTAAAAAGCTTTAGAGAAACACAAGCCTAGGGAAATGTAACCAGATGTGCACCAGAAGACACAAAGTCTGCTGTAAGTATGGCGCCTGAAGGGCATCTGAAAATAGTTTTTTTTTAAATTTTTGTACCGTACAAAGGGAAAATGTTAAACGCACAGATAAATTTGTTTATGTTTGCATATGTAGGTGCAGGTTTGAAGTCTAATCTTGCCTGCTGGCTAGTATTTTTGTGGACCTGTTATTTGGCAGCCCCAGCATGCCCTGTGTCCATAACAACACTCTGGTCTAAGGAGTCTTTTCAACCACATCATCTGCAAGCCTCATCTGCTGTCTGTGTGATGTCAGGCATGGAGGGTGTGGTTTACAGGGGTGGGTGACGAGGAGAGGGGTGCTCGGCTTTCTATACTGATATGGCAGAAGATAAAGAAAAACGATGATGCTTCTTTGATAAGAGCTTAATTACCTCCCTGCTTGCCATCTGCATCTCGTCAGGTGAAGCTCTTTGAAGAGCATCCTATAGAGCTTGTTATTAAAGTGCTGTTGTTTCCGAGAACTTTGAGAGTCTGTAAAAATTGGAACTTGTTTTTTCAACCCTTTGTAATCGTCTGCCCGTTACTTAAAACAGAGACTGAGTTCACTTTTTTGGTAGTTCACGTGAAGAGAGGCACAACATGCTTTTGAACTCTCGATGTCTTTCGATTCAATCTTCTCCTTCCAGCTGTAACACATGTGGGATCGGTTAGAAAGAGAGTGGTGCACCATCGACCAAGAAATGGCTGAATAAAAAAAAAAAAATCTGTACTTCTCCATCTTGCAACTAGTCTGTCCTACAAAGTTCATTTCATTTTGGTTTTGGGACGTTAAGGTAAATGGAATTAATTTTCCATGAGTAAAACATAGGATGCAGATTTAATTAATTAATAATAAAAAAACCAAGAAAAAATCCGTTTAGTTTTGCGGTAATTTTTCAACTTTTGCTCAAGATGTCAGACCCAATTTGTCTAACGTGGTGCGCTCGTTAGTAAAATACATTTATGCAAGAACCTGGACAAGAGCCTTTCTTAAAATTAATGAGATTCTTTTGCCAGTGAGAGCATCTGCCTCAGGCGTGTAAATGTGAGCTGCTGGTTTTCATAAACAAATTTGGACTTACTTTCTAGAGTTTTTTTTTAGACAGAAAGACATGTTTATGAACCATGTCACGAGTCAACATGTTCATTGTTCATCGCCTCGTTCTTGTGAACAAGAAGGTGAAACTTGTGAAGATGGAGAAGACACGTGTTACTTAACAGAACTGAGGTATCGAGGTTTTGTGTCTGCTACAGGAAATTCATGGTCACGAGGTCTGATTGAAGCTAAACACCCTGCTGGGATGCTGTATGTGCTGGAGAGTTTGTGGATTCTAGATTGGATTGATCAGACCGCCGTGTGTTCCATGAAATGCCAGAATATTTCGTTGACTCCTTTCTACTGCCCTCAACCTTGAGCGAACGAAAGGAAAAAAAGAAGGAAAGACGAATGAAAGAAAGAAGAAAGGGTGAGAGATGATTAAATAACGATCGCTGGTAGCAGCAGAATAAAACTGTCGGCGAACTTCGACCAGAAAAGCTTAAAGCACACACTGCGCTGTAGGGGATTCCACAAGCCAGAGGTTGCAAGAAGCACGTGGAGGTTAAAGGGCAACGCAAGTCAAAACACAAGTTATGGATACCGACATTTTGAACCGTTTCTACATGAAAGTTTGGGTCGCAGACAGTTTGACGACCATTGCAAATGTGACCAGAGTTCAGAGCGAAAATTAACTTCAGAACTTTAGTATGTAGGCAGTGAGTTTTGACCTGTCCTGTCTTGCCAATAAGTTCTCGTCAGGATAATCAGTGCTGCGTTTGTTATCAACACCTTGTGCAGAAATATTCCCAGACCACCCAAAAAATTCCCTGGGAATTCTTCAGCCCAAGTGCCAGATTATATGTATAATTTGGACTCGGAAAGTCAGCGTGATCCTTTATAAAAGTTGGCTGGGGCCATGTTAAAAGCGATCTTACCAAGAAAGATCGGCGTCTGAGCCCTGGCTAGAAAAGACTAGAAATTCAAAGGTTCAAAACCATTAGTCTGGTGTAGTTAAAGGTTACAACCAATCGAAGAGCCCCGTGACGCCCCCACGCCCTCTGCTCGCTCAGCGCTGTCATCACTTGTCTCTAACATGTTTCCACATCATCTAACATCACCGTCAGGGAAAAAAAATGCTCATCGAATTTCATCTGAGAACCGACTCTCGGCATTCTGATGAAATTCACCCCAGGTGCCTGCACTTACTGAGACTCACGGGTCAACTACGTGGAGCTTTTGATGTTCCAACAAATCCAGCTGCGGCGCGTGCGCTCTGTGATCGTGATCCGCACGTGCCGTGACCGCTGTGGTAGAGTGAGTTTAACGTATCGGTGTCTGAAGCACGAAAACACGTGTCCTCAACCCTAGAGACGCTCCCTGTGTGCATGGATCAGTCTAGCCTCACGTGGACTTGAACATGATGTGTTGGGCATCACAATGATGAGAAATATTGCCCAATGGGAGACAACTTGTTTTAACAAGGAAAAGAATGCGAAAAATAAAGTGTTTGCGGAAATTGGTTGTCAATTTTGCTGGTCAGACTTGGCCTCAAACATGCGAACAGTCATGACATCAGGTCAGATTGAAGCCTGCGAACATCAGGTTTGGCTGATAGACAAACAGCTTCTTCTGCAGTCATTATCCTTGAGTAAATTTGAACAGCAAACATTGAAAAGGACATCGTTGGATGTCGCGTTGGTCTCCGAGACTTGTCTGCACTTGTCTGTGCCTTAACGGAGTGATCCAATCCAGTCCCAACATCGATCACCGATCATCATTGATCCTAATTTTTTTGTGATTAGGAAGAACTAAGCTTCGAATTCTGTCTGGGACATGCGTCTCGAACTAGGTTCATGGTGGGAAACGATGCTACCGGAACTGCTCGTCTGCTGGTCGATCTTTGCAGGCGATTTGTTGTGTGGACAAGACAAGATATGACAAAAGTCTCGAAACATGCAGTGGAAATCAATCAGTAAACTTAAAAAAAGTTTGAGGCCTTGAACAAAGTCGTGGAAACTCCCGCTGTGGAGGACAGCAACACATTTCTCTGCCATTGTCTTGTCCTTGGCCTGTCAAGCAAAAAGAAAGGCTACTGCGAAGAATTTGTCTGCAACATTATTCCCCCTTGTGGTAGCAGCCCTCTTCGATGTCGAACTGATAAGTTTTACATTATAGACACAATGGAAGCACGTGTGTGGGTGTATTGACTGCTACATGACGTCATGTCGTCTGCCCGGGGGCAACGGAAGGCGTGCAGAGCCGCACTCAGAGAGAACGAAGATGGCGACAAACACAACCTGCTGGGTGAGAAAGCTAATGAACAAATGTTAACGACCATGGCATTTGTTCGCGATCTACAGACCGCAGCTCTCTGAACAAAAGAGAATAGAAACAACGCTCGTGACATATTAGTTGAAATGGTTTCTTTTCACATAAAACAGTCACGACTCTCTTTGATATTTTGCGTGCAGGTAACAAACTTGTGACTGAGACGAGGTTGTTGATTTGTGTCATCCACTGGGTGTGATCTGGTACAAGGTGGGGGTGGGAAAGGCCTTTCAGACTGCCAGTACTAAAGAACTATTTAGCTGCTTAAGAAAAAAAATGATTACAACTGTTGACTGATACCATAAAAAACAACAACCATAGATTACTGGTATTTATGCTCTTTGAAGCTTCAAACTGATGGCAAGTTGATGACGATGACAACAACGACAATGATGATGATGATTGGATTTGAATCTGTCTGTATGTTTCGTCTTGCAAATGTTCTCAAATGCAGGGTGACGCACTTAAAAGTAGCTCTCCTCCCTTAAGGATACCCGTCGATTCGATCATTTACCAAGTCGACTCTTCTACTGCCCTAAGTCGATTCGACCACAGCCATAGTCGATGTACCCCAGCCCACAGTCGAACCCACAGCTGGCCTCAGTGGATTTCACCACCGAGTACAGAAGTTAATGTTCAGTGTACTGATACACTCGCTGCTCGTTGTATGTAAAGGAAACGACACTTTTTCTATACAAATAGTTAAATAATATCCGTAGGTCAGCCACCATTGCTATCAAATGAAAAATAGATGCAGCGCACGTGTGAGTGAGAAAAAATACATTCCTTGCTTAATTTAATTTACGAAATAACAGAGCAGTCGGCATAAAAAATGTAAAGCAGTAAAAAAAAAAAAAAAAAAATGCAAACATGTTAGAATATGTAGAAAACTGATTTATTTTGACTGGACTGGGATCCCCCCTCTCTCTCATACCTTCTCTCTCACATACCATCGAGAGTAATCTACCAACAACGAGAAAGGAAAGCACATCAAACTTCACTTATTTCGTGACTTAATTATAACTTAGATAATGATTTAATTGAATGGACTATAAGAAGTGGCCAAGTCGACTATGGACTGATTGAATCGACTGACGGTCGAATCGACCATCCCCTCCCCTCCCATGATACACTCTCACAAGCCGGACTACTTTTAAACAATTTTTTATGGGTCTGGCAAAATATTCAGTGAAACTTCACTGATTTACTGACAAATTATCGACATTTTTCTCGCTATGTTGCAGTGACGTTCGTGTCGTTAGTCACGTGGGATGGCGTGGGGCAGCACGTGACCGTGGCGCAGGCGTTTCGCGTGACGTCGGCACTCGTCAGTGGCCTGTACTACCACGCAGTGGGCTGTAAGTGTGTTTCCCTCAAGAAGGCCAACAAAGAAGCATCGAGCGACTGAATGGCTGAGCCAGCCGACACAGGGACAGATTTTGTTTTTTCGAATGTGTTGAATTACCTTTTCTTGAGCCCGGCAACCAGTCGTTTCACAACTCTGCCCCTTTACCCTCCTTAAAAAAAAATAAACCCTGGGAATTGCAGACTAATGTTTCAGCTTGCATTCACGTTTCAAGATACGATCGTGATGGTGATTATGTGATATTGGGGTAGGAAATTGGAAAGGTTTGGGAGTTTGGGGGACATTGCGCATGCGTGGAACCCCTCCATCCTTCCTGGACACTTCTGCTGTCTTGTGATTTCTGCTGCCCTGTCCTGGCAAAGGATATCAAACGATGCAACCAGATGCCGTTGCTGATGTCAGACTGTCCTTCCCCTTCCACTTCTCATTCTTGTCAAGCGTCCCGTGACATCGCACGTGACATGGCCTTTGTACACTGACCCCTTTGTTCGCTGGATCGGGCGTTCTTCAGCTGAATACACCCTGTGTTGTTTGTACTATACTTTGTGCTTTACCCATGTCGTGACAGTGCCCTGACATTTCAACGTACACGTGTACATCAACAGTGATCCACATGTTCGTAAAAGTTTCTTCGTGTACCCGACATCGCAAGCATCAGGATGGAAGGACTTGTGCAAACTTTTCTTTCGTCTGCCTTTCCTACATATGCGTTGTATCCATTATTGTTCTGACATTCTGCTATTATTATTATTATTATTATTATTATTATTATTATTATTATTATTATTAAAAAGTGGTTCTGTAATATGTAGCGATAAATAAAGCATATATGTGACAGGAAAACATGCCAGCATGCAATAGAAAATATTTGCAAATTGTTTTACTCTCTTACTAAACCATTTTTTGAAGTCGATCAGAAAAGCTTTTACTAGACGACGAACCACTTTATCACTAGATAATAATAATGTTTTGTGCTAAGATTTAAGTTAGACTTTCTGCAATATAGAATATTCCTTCAACAGTTGGCTGGACAACTGTACCTACTGCACCAAAACATGGTCCAGCATGGTGTGAAGACATCATGGTGTGGCAGGAGGTAGCAGTTGTGTAAAAGGCATAAATCATAAATCACTATCAGTCTGGCTTAGATGGAAGCTGGTAACCCATCCCTTGCAGCCATAAGGGTACCCGCAGCTACATATAGGGTTCCTTCTATTTCTTGCCCTTTCAGTGTTCAATTATTAATAACTGAAGCCAAACAATTATCTGTGCAGCTCTGTGAAACTTTGTTTAAATGTTTAAAATATCACCAACAGGTGTGACATCATCTTGCGAACGTGTAAACAACTAGTCAGTTTACCTGATGATGTTTACGGGGTAAAGCAATACGTAAATAGTTACTCATCACATCAGTGTCAGGTGAACGTGCGTGTTATCTCCTCATTGTGCTCACCCTCACAAACAGAATCGCTCTTTCAGCTTGAATGGTTCGCTTCCCGCAAACGCCGGTGGGTTAATGGTCTCTGGAAGGAGAACATCGATTGCATTTGGTGATCGAAGCAATCACTGGGCACGATTGTCATGTCTTTGTGAACAGACAGCGCAGCGTACTGATCGAAACAATCATCAAGCCCACAATTTCAGACTAATATCTGATATGATGGGAAACTTTCCAATGGAACCAGCGGGAAATGGTTTTCTGTCCGGTTCAGTCACATTCACTTGTAGCCTGACCTGTTTTGCGATTATTTGTTCTCTACTTTTTCGTCAACTGTTTTAATTCCTCACGCTTTTAATCATTAAGCTGAAAAGGTATCAGAATAATTCTTTTTGCTAAATGTATGTGGGTAGAACACCAGTAAACCATTTTGAAACTTTGTGTTTCGTTTAGGAGCCTCAGCCTTATTTACATCGATCTCTCTCCTTCCTCATACGCATGCACGCACGCACATACACACTCATGCAAATAACGGAACCCCGAAAGCAAACATTATTAGTTGGCATTATTAGCAAATCAACAAACTGCGTAATACCAAGTAGTAAGCAAAGGAAAATGATGACAAGAACCAACTTCTCTCTTTCCTCATCTTAACTTTTAACACTGCTGTAAAGTGAGCATACACCTATAAAGTAAGCATGTAGCTATAGAATAAGCATGTCTGACCATTAAAGGTGCGCGTCTCAGCAACGCAAAGCTTGGTGCAAGCTGTGAACGATTACGAGGACTATACGCCAGCCGTCAGACCTTTGGGACAGAAAAACAATCCTCGTGAAGACGTTTCTGGAAAGTTGTGAAAGTGCTTCTGGACAATACCTAGTGGTGAGATGCATGTCCTCCAGCTAATTTGATTTGTCCCAAGAGGGTCTGGTTTGCTGACCAGGTGTCTTTGATGATTCCAGGCCACTTTCTTACACGCTGACCATCAGTAAAAATAAACGACCTGCTGATGTCAGGATTCTTTGAGGCACCCAAGATTACTTTTCTTTGAAAAGATCACGTGATTGCCATAAACTCTGCGTACTTTTATTGACCTTCCTCCATGCCATCTCCTTTCCCTATAAATCTTTGTTTCCCGGGAAGAAGAGACCTGAAGAAGTCATAGGACTACAGCTCTGCCTTTCACACCATCAGGCCATCATGTTAAGATTTATAGCCTTTGAACATAAACAAGACTCGCACATCAAATTGTTCACCAAGTTTGCGTTGACATTTAGGTTCCTAGGGGAGGTGGGTTTTAATTTTTATGCAGCTACTTCCATGCTACGAGAAAAATTAATTAATAAATAACATTCTCTATTTGCTTGAGATGGATTGATTACATGCTGCTGATGATAATTTTTCAACTCAACTATTATTGTATAAAACAGCCTTTTGATTGGTAGCCAGTTATGTCAGCAGATGTTACTTCTTCCTGGACATGGCCTTTGACAGGGGATTGAACTGTGACACACTCATGTTGCTGATATATCACAAAGTATCATGTGTTGCATTGATGTTTTTGATTTACCAGAATGTATTACTTTTTTGTTTGCACAATTCATTTTCCATTAGGTGCCCTAGACATGTTTTTATCTCCTTGACATAGTACTTTGTCTGGAAGCGCTGTAATTCTTCTTTCTGAAAGCACCTTGAAAATTGATTTTCCCTTGAATAGACATCCCTTGAAAAAGTGAAAATTGAACTGAAATTTTAGATCATGTGAGCTTTTAAAAAAATATGCTATCACTTATGAATAAAAATAGCAACATCATTTGTTTAGACACACTGCAAATTATCCACCTTTCTCGTACAAAAGTAAAATGTTGTGCCTGGATTCTAGAGGCTATGGAAATATTAAAAAAATGATAAATATATAATGAAGAATCAAACACAAGGGAAAAGAAAAAAAATTGCTAACGACAGTACTGAGATATGTAGTTGATCGCTGTCATCATGAAGTCATCGCAAAGTGGGTTTTGCCATCGATGCCCTGGATTTTGAAACGCAGTTCAGTCTCGTGATTTCATGTGAAATGGAGGGAAAGGCGGTATTATTTCACCTGGGCCATTTAGCCGCTTTACAAACCACTTACCTGAACATTCAGCTTCGTTTTAATGTACTTCCTACGGCAAACAGTGTAATTCAATACTAGACACCCCAGGCGGTGCTCTGGAACTCTCATAAAGCAGGTTTTTATTCCACCGGGTACATGTCAGGCTCTGCTGAAGGCGGGGTGGATCAAAGTTGCTCGCGTTCAAAACGGTAAAACTCGAGATTTCACGAGAACTGCACAGACCTGTAGGCTGCTGAGTGCATAAAACAGTGATGCAGTTCGTCTTTAGATACTGACAGACACTGATCGTTAGACAGGCACGAGACATCAGTGCGTGTACATTATACTTTCAACCTTTACGCCGCTAAACGCGGATAACAATGAGCTCGTGTCAGTATTCATTTCAGGACTTAGCACTCGCTTTGCCTCATAAATATTTGATGGCCATTAATTTACGACACATATTTGTATTTACCCATTAGGAGTCTGAAGCGAAATGAAAACAACTTTTCCTGAGAAGACAATCTCCGAGGACTCTTACAGATAATACCAGCCGTGAAGCGGAGCATCATCACCTCCCCTAGAAAGGTCACGTGCTGCGTAGTTTCTATACTATCGGGGTCTCGCTATGCCACACTAAAGATAGCCAGCCAAGAGTAAACAAAGAAATCCCGACTAATGCTAAACCTTCTCATGCGTTAGCAGCACCAGAATACCCCCGGGACTTGGGAGGCTCTTCAGCATGTTGTTTGTGCCATCACCAGCTTCTCTCTGTGTTGTTGGCGATAGAAAATGGCTGTTGTAAAGGGCACGATAGAAACAAAAGCACACCTTTGACAGACTTGACCGACAGGCTTGTCACAAACTCCTGCAAAAAGCCGAGAAGTCCATTTTTGTGAACTAAATCAAATTTCCCGCAGAGGATAGCAAAACCTTAGAAAAGCGAAGAAAAAAATCATGAACTATAGAGCTAAGGTCTCGTGCATCGAGATGGAAATCTGGATCGAAAAAGTTGATTTAAGACAGTAAAAAGAGCCCACCCCATTCTCCTAATTTAAAAAAAAGCTACATCTTCATGGCAACTTGTCTCACAAACCCAGTCGTTTGTTTCCTTCTGTCTGTTCAAACGTCCTTTGTGCATACGTCATCACAGGAGAGTAGGAGGGCGGTGGACATTCGTGACCTCCCTGACCTTCTCGGTCGTCTGATCTCCAGAAGATTTCCTCCCCTCCAACCATGGGATCACGCAGGCGGTGCTGTGTCCTGACCATTGCGCAGTCGCAGAGACGGAGTCATTAAAGGTCGAGGCTAGCCCGGAAATGCCGGTAAAGGGAAGCGGAAGCCCCGCCAACTACCGCAGGCCAATCCGGGCACTCTCAGCCGCTTGATTAAACGGTAACATTTTTCTGGGCAATGAGCGTACATTTTTCATCTACTGATGGTCATCTCCTCATGTCAGACATTTTTGCAAAGAGTTTCACCTGCACTACTAAAGCTTCCTCTTTATACGACGATGGTGAATTTGTCGTTCAACCATGCCTTTTAATAGGACCACTGTTCAAAAAAAACAAAACAAAACAAAAAACAAAAAAACAAAACAAAACAACAAAACACACACACACACAGCCTTCAGATAAACACTGCTCATTCAGTGTTGGCATGAGTGAGCTTAATGAGCCTTCGTTATCTAACTCATTTCCGATGAGAACTGCTTGAAAGCACTAAAGCCTGCCTTGTTCAGCTGAATATAAACTCTACAAATATTTTAAACTGAGTTTTCGAGCATAATATTTCCTCCAAATTCATATACGGCTTCTACATCTCCATAATGATTCACTTTGTCTTGACATTGTGTTCGTTTTTATTAAATATTGTTTTGGTGAGCATAAACTTTACAATAAAATACTTTCTGCATGTCTTTTCATGTATGACTGTCTACCAACTTGCACTCTTCAACTTTAATTTGTAATCATGCACCTGACATTTTACTTACTAATAATAGGGTAGATTGCGGATGTTGTTTATTTTATGCCTTTTGGAAAAACAAATCATCTTTGTACATTGGATGTCGAAATGAGTTGATCCTGTATATGTATTTTGCTGCCTGACCATTCCCAGTGAAGTCCAGTGTTGTCACTGTGAACAGTCAAAACTGTGTACATTAAAAGTCTGGATATTCTTGCACTTCGTGATTTTTTGCGATACTTTATTGATGCTGGATGCCATCCATATTCATACTCTTGAACAATCTCACACAATCACACTGACATCATTTAGTTAATTTGTTTGTCTAATGACTGGATAAAGCTCAGTGAATTCTATTCCTCCAAATCTGATTGAATATGTTAATGTCATTTAAAGATACATGCCTACATGATGATCACAGAAACAGGTGAAAATGGCAGTGACATTTCTGTACAAAACATCCCATGAGCACATGGCTCCAGCTCTCTCATTGAAACCTTTACAGAGTAAACGTGTCCATGTAAAATATTGATATCTGTGATGTTGACCTCTGTCAGTAAATGTTGATGTTTGTGGACGTGTAGATGTCAAGAGGTGAAATTATATCTTTCTCTGTGCTTTAACAGACCCTAAGACCCCAGTCGTCCTTTTAACGGATCTTCTTGTCGGCTTAAGAATGTATAATACCACAGTCAAGATAAACAGAAGGCAGATAAACCTTGGTACAACAGTGTGACTACCTGTATGGCTAATATCTGTTTCTCACTCACAAATATGAAGGAAAGATTTTGTGGTTGTAATACATATTTATGTCCAGCGGCACATAACTGACAGATGTCTGGCGACTCATGGGTGAGAGCAGCAAAGAAAGCTGCATTAACAATTTATCAGATGAACAAACCCCATGGATCTCTCCTGGTCCGGAAATTCGTGGGTGGTGGGCTGGAGGTGTTGACAAGTTAATCAGCAAGCCCGGAAGCACAGAAGAAGCAGGCCACGATTTTATTTATTTAGGCTCTGAAATTTGCGTGCGATTGCATCATGGGCCACGATCTTCAAGTAGCACGGCCACAAAGACCGAGTCAAAAGATGGAGAAGGCAGTCTGGTCTGGACTGAAAATAAGCCAGCGGGGAGGATGACAGGGAACGAAAACATACAGGCTCTGTGGCTAACTTCATGAAGCGAAGGTAAGTCGTCTCGGGTGAATCAAGGGCAGCCATCTTAGAAGGTGGTGTCCAGACCCTAAAAATGCTACTTTCCCTCAGAGTATCTTTACTGCTGATTTAGTTTACAGGCCCTGGGGTACAATATTCATGGGGTCTTGACATGTATTGATGGGGACAAGAAAATTGTTTTAAATTTTTTTCCATCTCTCCCACAATTAACGACTTACCATCGCGTCATGAATACAGCCTCTGGTCAGCATTTGGGGGCGGGGGAGAGGCTGCTAGGTAGTCCTAGATGTTATTGTAATAACCAGCCAGACAGCTTCTTATTGACTCGTCTTCTTTACTTTCTTTCTCTTCTATTTCTTTTAGCCCCTTATTTCGGCGTAGGAAATTATTGTGTCTGTAGTAATTTTAACCCCCAAATTATAATATCTACTAATTTAATTTCCGAAGGTAAGTGGGATCATCCATGCGATTTTGGAATTATCAGTTAAAGGGGACTGTATTCTTAAAAAAAAAAAAAAAAACTTCACTGACGCAATTGTCCAAATCGCAAAACTGGGCTACACTTGGAAATGGCAAAGACCGTGAGGCATGCTGGGAGGCAAGCAGCGCAAGGGGAAGAAACAGGGCTATGCACTGCATGCGCAGCGGAAACAGCGCCGCCTGGTGGCAGTAAGAACCCGGTTGGGCATCCTCAAGCCCTGTGATTAGTTCAGCCGAGTTCAAATTATTCCCTTGACCCGACTAGGCAGCAGCAGTGGGCGAGGGCGGATATTTTAACGAACAAAAAGAGAAAGGCTCGCTTCAAGAACTTCAGCTGACAATACAAGGTTACAATGATTACGTCACAAAGACGCCGAGGATGTGAAATAGCTGTTATCTACCGTTGCTGACGTCATTGCCATTACTGGTTATCTTTGTTGACGTCATTTCTACTGTTCGTTGACGTCATTCAAGATGGACGCCTGCTTTATTCTAATCAAGTCTGACATGTTTGTGTCTGAGGATCAGATGTTACTCAGTCGTTGTATCAACATCGCTTGCAATAAATATAATTGATGTAAACTGTGAACCGGTGCGTGTAAACATGGCGTCCTTCTGTCAACACTCTGTGATCGAGAAAGTCTCCATCCTTTGTGCCGTCACGACCTTCACCTTGCTCGTGCAGTCTCCACCAACGTGACAGCCGAAGAAACTTCTTCCGGTTCGTGAAGTGGCATCTGCTTTCTCAGACCAACGGTGTGGCGTTGCTCTGATGAAAAACAAAGTTGAGATGAAGCTAAAGGGAGAGAGCACACGTGCTGGATGGATGGCAGGAAACAAAATGATTGGTCACGTGACAAGAAGCCATGAGATAGGATGTGTTGTTATGGGCATTGATGATGACTTCAACAAGTTTTATGTCAGGTTTGATGTACATGACATGACTCTGAAATGAGAATTGCATTGTTCTTCCCTGTCACCATGAAATGATTTAGTGGTCGAGAAGGATGTAGCATCTCGCCATTCCAAGATTAATCCATTCAATGCCCCCGGACCAGGCTGTCTAAAAAGACGGATGATCATATCTTGTGCCCAGCAGCTGAGCTCAATGGTCACGTGATGTTTCATCTATTCTTGAACTGTCAGCGCTGCAAGACCAGTAATTATTCCAGAACCAAACAAATCCCATGCCAAAGACCTAAATGACCAGATCAGTGGCTTTGACCCCTATTCTTGCTAAGTGCCTAGAGGGGATTGTGTGCCACCAGTTAGTCCATGTCATTGCTAATCAACTAGATCCTTAGTAGTTTGCATACATAGAAGAGTGGATGATGCCTACTTTACTCTCAGTAATCTGTCACAAAGTCATCATCACCACCAACAACAACAAAAAAAAAAAAACAACAACAAAATAGCTTGGTACAGTAATTGCACAATAATCGAATTAAGTAAAGCAAAAAAAAAAATTTTTTTTCAATAAAAATATGTACTTAGTGAGCGCTTTAAATCAAAGAATCGCTGTATTCTAAAGTAGGTCTGTTATTTTCCGAATCATCTGAAGCCGGTTTTCGTGCTGTGAAAAGCGGAAAAAATATCTGCTTTCGGCTGATTTTGTAATGATATATTGACCGCGGTAGGGCCTGATACATGTGTGTAAACTGTGGAAAGCTAGACCTCTCGAGTTGTCTTCCTTGACAGCAGCGCGGTAAACAGAGGGCGTTGTTGTCGACTGGCAGAGGACCTCTCTCGTAGACGATAATCGATAGAGAGCATCAGAAACACACTTCCGATACGTTTACGTGGCTTAGTGCTTTAGTGTGTCCATCGTCCACTTCTCTCCTTCCTCTTATTGACAGCAGCTTTCACGCCTGTTGTCCTTGGTCTTCTGGCCTCGGTCTTCTGTGATGTCCTGCATCGTCCAGTCCTGCCTTATCCTAAGGATACTTTAGGATCCTGTTCTGAATCTTTCGAAAAGCACGCGGACAAGAATGTATTCCTTTCGTCCGTACACGTGCGCAAACAGAGATAAAACACACACACACACACACACTCTCGAACGCACGCAAAGATAGTTACATTTATTAACAAGCCGAGATATTCATATTGACATCCTTTATTGCTGACGAAATACATTAAAGTTTATTTTCAATGAATTGTTATCTTATGAATGTATAGGTTAAGAAGAAAAGGCTGGTGCTTAATTCAGCGGGAGTTTCATCACGGCAAGTAAGTAAAATACAGCTCAGCTTAAACTCGATTTTTTTATTCTTCTTTTCTGCTGAAAATGTTTCTTTTCAAAGCTTTCTCAAATCCAGAGAAATTGTGGCAGGCAATTTAGAACGGTCCAGTGTTATATGAATGCTATTCCGGCTGAAAGCTGTGTGCCAATTCCACTTTCTGGACAGAGCTCTGTGACTCCGATGATCAAAACATACACATTTGTTCTTATCTATGAAAGGTTTATTACACATAAAGCAAACTGCAAACATAGTTTTCCTTGGTCAAAATAGGAACAAGTTGGCACAGCTCCGACAGTCTTGCTTGATGAAATGCTTCTATCGATTGTCGCTTCATCTACCTCAGTTCTGAGAGGTTGACAACAACAACAACAAACTCAGTTGCACTCCTGGTGCTAGTGTACCAGGAATGAATTTGTTTCAATTTAGGAATCATTTAAAAAAACTATATCTACTTCTGCTTCATCGAACTCTTCATTAGTTGCTGCATGCCATCCCTTTTTGTTCGATCTATCTTGTCCTTCTGCGTGAATGGAAACGCTAAATAAACAGTTGGGTGAGGTCGCCGCCAATCATGGCAACCTGATTTAATATTAGATATGTAGTCTTATACAAAACGTACTCCTGTCTGGGAAAGAAATGAAATACTGTATGTAACAATACTTTTTTTCGTTTTGTGGAAACAGTTTAGATAAGGGAATGTAGTTACTTTTGTAACTATAACCTTCATTTAAAACACAATATGTACTGTAGAAATAGCTACTTCATGGTACTTGTGCTTGAAGTGTAAATACATGAATCAGAAAAATCAACAACTTTCACAGAGATGAGCCTAGGAAAACAGATACATTTTGAGAACTTTTTTTTCTATTATGAAGAAAACATATTTTGAAAAGTGCTCTTGCAGGAAGATGGCGCAGCTAAATACTGATACTCATTATTGAGTAATTTATCGGGAATCCTTGTCTCACCACATAATTGAATTTGGCGGAAATGTAATTTCTGTAAAAATAGCACGACAGTTGGCATTCATAGTGAGTAGAATTTTTGTTAGCCCTACACTGCACGCGCACAACCTCATACGCTTGCACGCATGCACACACACTGACAAACACACTTACTTGACGGCAGGGACACATATTGGAGAGCAGGCTGAATAAAAAAAGGAGGAAAAAAGGAGATAGACCAGTGTACGCATTAATTTGGCTGAGTCGTCGTCCTTGTTTGAGAACGCGATGGTCATCGATCGATTCTGCGCGGCTCCACGACGAAACAGGATGGCGGCGAGAAGTACACCACGGACAGCATCAGCGACTACGGTAGCCGCGTTGTTGCTGCTGGCTTGAGGAGAAAGGACAGGGAAGAGCGAAGGTAGGGTGTGGAGGCTAATGGGAAGTAGGGTGGGTGAGCACACGTGCAGGGGAAGATGTGCGTTGGTGGATGGGGGCTGCTGAGAGGAAGCTGGGTACGTGGTAAGGGGAGGTAAACATATTTTTTCTGGACAGGGTTCGTGCTCGGGATATGACTCGTGCCATTCTTTTCTTGCTTCCGACGCGTTTAAAATATGCATTGAAGCCGTGACCTACTGACCTCCCGCCTCATCTCAGAGGATTCTTTCCGAGACAACATTTACCACAACGCTACTTCTCTCTGTTGATGACACACTGCTTTGTCTGGACTGTAAACATCCTCTCCTCCCATCTCTTCGATGTTGGATTTGGGTGGAGCAACCCTGCGTGCAGCTTGATGTGTTTGAGGGCCGAGCTTTCTATCAAGCCAAAACTGCAGTTTGTTTTCTTCTACTAGCACTTTCGACCACAGAGACTCATCAGTCATCAATCATTGGAAACAACGTGAGGCTGTAAAGGGTTAAAATAGAGACTAAGCTAACAGCTGGGGCGAAGGCGGGGTATGAGTGAAGGTTGCAGCCTAAAGGTTTGTAGGTTAGGACTGAATGATGATGATGCCAGCGATGTTTACAATGGAAAGAACGAGGGCAACCACGGGGCATCCATCTACTGCGCATGTCCTGTTGCTAGGTGAGTGACTTGATTGTGTTGGCTTGATAGCTTTTTGTGTGATCTGAGTCGCATTATCACCTGGCCTTGTGAGCCAGCGATGCAAGACATCGTAAATCAATCACATGTGCATTAGTAGGAGCATCCTGAATTTAGGGCATCACCATGTTTTGAGTTAGTGTTTTGAGAGCTGCAGATCCCCATGGAAGCAGCTAAGTAAGTTTAGACAGGTCCAGCCACTCTCCTGTATCGCTGAGTGAATTTATTGCAGTTTTTTCATGTCTCCCTCTGACGTCATCGGTGACCTGTAATGCATACGACACGTGTTTCTTGCCCGAAAAGAGGCTGGAGATGCAGGAGGCGGTGTATGCTCAGGACAAGGAAAAGGTGTGCAGGTGAGTAGGTAGAGCTTTGTGAACACTTGCAGACGCGTGCACGTACACATAAACATATATACATGCGCCCTCCCCCCCACACACACACTCGCACGCACATACACGAACACAGAGAAGAAGTGTGAAAAAATCCTTAGTTGAGGACATGTGATCCATTTAATTGTTGCTCCCAGACTGGTGGCGTCAGCAATAGAATGTCTGGATAAGGCAGAGGACGACTGTAACAACAGCGAGAACGTCCCGGTGATCATCAGAACCGGCATCGAGCATCGACGAGCCAACATTAGTTCTTACTGCGGTAAGCAAGCTCTCACATGTCAGATATCTCATGTCAGATGCTGTAAGTAGTGGACACCCTCACCTGATGTTAAATATCTCAATTAAACAACAAAGGCCCTCACATGTTGTCAGACATCTTAGTGCAAGCATCCGACGCATACAAGTCGCCCAAAGGCTTGCACCTTTAAGAAGACAGCCACTAAATTGTCGTTTTAGCTAATAAAGAATGAAAGGACAAGATATGTTATGGAAGTACTCAAACGCCTACAGATGTTGACAAATATCTGAATGATTACAGACCCGCATGTGTTGACAAATATTTTAATTCAGCACATACTGCGCAAAAGGCTTGTAATGATGACATTCTACATGTTGAGAATGATGACAACCTTGGCCATGTATCCAATGATCGCCTATAATGTATACAGGTGTGTGTAGAAATCAGATATTGACTACTTTGTATAATAAACACAACATTGTCACAGTGTCCTGTTCATTCAGTTTCAGAGGCCAGCGGCGCGGGGCGGCTAGCTGTCAGTAGGACTGTCATCACAGGCTGGACAATGTTGCTGATGGTTTCTACAAGCAGTTCGGTCTTATCTACACTGGCGAAGGAGTTAGCCTTTAATTTCCTTCATCATCTAGCCAAGACTTCGTGATCAGCTTGCAACCTTTAATGAGGCAGATGGTTCTCATCTCACCCTAGGCAGCACTCGGCTTCATACAGCCTGGGACCAAGTGGACGCCACGTAGCTGGACGCTGTGAATGGCTAACGCCTGAAAGTCTTCAGTAATGAGCATTTTAGCAAACTGCTAACCAATAGCCTCTAGTATGCAGCTAGTGACCTCCTGTGTCCCTGACCCCTGGGGAACAAGGAGTGATGGAGAGAGGTGTTCGCTATTGTCAAATGAAGGTGTGTAGGGAGGAGTAGTAGTAACGGAAACCAAGTCGTTGAAGCTTTCGATAGCATCCTAGGAAGGTCGTTATATTAGTTTCAAAAATAAGGTCGATTTCCTTTTGAAACGATTTTGTGCGACTAGCATAAATGTAGTGACACTTTTATCTATTTACCATGGTCTTTGATGTTTTTTCTTTTGCCTGGCATGTTGTATGGCGATTTGTAAAAAGCATGGAACAGTATTTTACACTTGTTACAGTTGTTTAGGTAAGATATGCTGTTTTAAGGGGGAAAATATTTTCTCGTTTGGATGTTCTTTAAGGAGTATTTTAGGCGCTAGTCGAAAGTTTCACATCTTTCGTGTTGGTATTTTACCTCCAGGATTTCAAACCAGCGCCAGAAGGTCCATGAGTACTCAATGGGAATTATGTCAAGAGTTTAAAAACTTATGCTGGTAGTTTCCCTTAACTTGCGTGATAAATTCAGGTCAGGTGTAGTTTTGTTGATGGAAATGCTTTTAATCTGAATGTCAGGATGAATAATTACATTTGTCAATCAAGTATGTTTCTGGAATATACGTTACTCTCATTAGAACTGTGCATTTACTATAAAGAACCGGTGTAATTCTCAGAGCAACAACTGCCGACGCACAAGGTGAGATTTCTCGTGTATGTGGCCTTCTTTTGTTCCATTTCTCATGATCACACTGTCTTGACATTCTTTCGTGCATTTCCAGGTTATAATCCAGAATCTCAGCAAGAAAAAGTTAAAAGTTGACATAACAGATTTGTTTTTGTTATCAGCAAATTGTGACCTGGATGACCTGCAGTCGTTTTTGAACGCCGTACAGCCATGTTTCAAGCATTCACACAGTTTCTAACGGTTGTTTGTATATTGTAAGTTGAAAAGAAGCTGCTTCTGATGTTTTTTGTTTACTTTCGAAATACATATCACGGTGGTGAAATAAACATCACAAATAGTCACTACAAGGAGAAAAGCAGAGTAACAAGCTGTCATGTTGTTTTTTGTGACTGATCTTCGTATTCGATCAGTCTGCGATTTTAACTCGCTTTACATCACGAACTTGTATCAAGGATTTTTTTCCTGCAGCCATCACAGAAGATTAGGGCATGTAAACCCACAACTTTCTTTGCTACCTTAATAGAACTGTGGAAAGGGGAGCATTGAATTTTTCTCTTCAATTTTCTCGTCTCCCTTGTCGTCTCTTTTTGATAATTATTGCTCAGGTTAAACAAGATTGCACAATCAGGGTGGAATTTTTGTCTGGCAATTTTCCATTATGTGGAATGAGTGGGTGCAGTGATGTCTTGACACATCACGTGGCAACGTATCATTATTTGAAGATTAAACTTCAATTAAACTGCTCGTCAAAATGAATTATGAACTTAAATGCGATTAATAGCATGCTTCAGTAAAGGACTATGGGGACAAAGAGTTACAAAATAAATAAAATACAGGTCTATATGACATACTATGTATCCATTAGTCTATGTATACAGTACAAGGTCCATTATTTGTCAGTGTGTTGTTAGACTGTTTTGTTGATTGAGATTATCTGCTGTGCACTGCGGAATTAGTGTTTGTGTCTAGCGATATTTAAACAACATGTTTATCAAACTGATTTTAATTGTTATACAATGGCTTGACCTGAAGAGAACTTATTTGTTGTTGACGATATATGTCCATTCCAAACAAGTTCATGTATTTACTCCGCATTTATAAATGGAGCAGCTGCGTTTTGGTTTAAACGAATAAATGTTATTGCCCTTTACGTCTCTGCATGTGTGTTTGTGTTTGTGAGTGTGTGTGTGTGGGTGTTTCGCGGCATTTATTGTCTCTGTATTTGTGTGAGCGTTTATATAGTGTAGTGTCTGACATTTGTCAACAACATTTATGGTAAATTATCGTGTATGGTAAATTACCGCCATATCGTGAATTCTTATTACCGAAAATCAGCCCTAATTCTTCAGGAATAGTCTTCGAAGCAGTAATACGTACTTGTGGCAAATATGTGAATATGTGTGCAAGATGTTCCACGGAAAAATATAATTATTTCCTAGATAATACGTCGTACGTTTTTAATCCATGCCAGGTTAATTAATTATCGGTCTTTCGTCGTGTGAGTGTGTGTGTGTGTGAAACAGCTAGCTATAGGTCTATGCTTCACACTGGTTTGCAACGAAAGTCGAAATTGAGCATTATCTTTAAAGTTGCTGCATTTTAAAGAGGAAAATTAAAGCCAATTAATTAAGCAAAAATCGGCACACATTTAATTATGCATTATCATTTAGTTTATAAAGTTTACATGTGGTCAGAAATCAAATATAATGTCCGTAATGTTGACTAGAAAATGTGTGTCTTGCAAACTACATCATTATCGTTCTCATCATTGTGATCATTATTGGTTATTTTTATCCCCTTCCTTCAGACATGTTTCCCGTTAAACGACGCGTAGCAGCCATTGAGCTGGTGCAAGGGAAACAACCGCTGCTTGTAAGACGTAGTAGTCTCCCTTTGTTTATCAGTCGACAATGTCGTCTAAAGTTGTGTGCAATCGCACAGTTTGCTGTCAACTAAAGATGGACACTGGGCATAGATGAAGATTACGAGGATCGGTCCTCGCATATGAGATCGTGCCTTTCATGCGGAGGAGACTTCCTTTAGGACGACTGCAAGTAGCTTCTCTCGTTTGCCTGCAGTACACCCGGATATTTAAGAATGGAAATATCTCGATGGACTGTCATCGGTTTTGTTTGTTTACAGATCATTTGGATTCGCTTCATTGGGTCAGGTAAGCTAGTATCAGCTCTGACAGGTGTTTATTAGTCATGTGTGCGTGTAGCCTCTGTTTGTATTAGCTGAGAAAATCACAGCTCTGTAGCTGTGGAGAACAAAACATTCGCAACATTCACACATACACATGGCTACGCGCTGAATTGTGTATGATAGCCCAGTCAGTGGAGAAATTAAGCACTTGGAACCTCGGCCAATAGTATATGTCAAAATGATGTGCAGACTTACATTTCAATCTACAAAATGATCCCCTTTACTAGCTTGTCAACTGTGACAGTCAAATCAGTATCGTAGATGCTCATCAGCGAGCATTTGTTTCCTAATTGTGATAAAGTGTAGCAGCACCGGAGCATGAGATACGTACTCTAGCACAAACATAAAGTAGTTGTCTTTTACCTTCTAGTGGTATAAATGAATCCATTCTATCTTCAAAGCGTCAAAAGTTTAGTCAAGCACTATAATTTTTTTTATTATGATTTAATTCATTTCTACTGTTACTGTGCATGTAGTGTGCATTTAATTTAATCAAATGTAAAAAAAAATGAAACCTGAAAATGCAATGAGTTTCTTATTTTGAGAGTTTGCTTGAAGTGAGGGAAAATCTTTTACATAATGATGTTTGTTTGCAGCTGAACCCATTTTGCTGGAGCCAGGGAAGATTCAGGCAGTTACTTTGTCACAGCTGGGACCCCAAACATTTAATGTTGTAGGAGTAAAACCTTCCATTCATTATCTCCTGATGCAGGTTCACTCGCAAGGGGTCCCATTAGTTCTGAAAACCACATTTCCACCTTCTACAGAGTCCATCACAGGCACCAGCATTGGTATGGTCACTTTTCTGCGTGCCAATGACACCAACGCAACCTGGGATGTTGGCATAGATTACAGCAACAGTAATCACACAGGCAATGCCACTGCTGTTGTCTTTGTTCAACAGTTTGATGAAGATGGTGAGTGTGACAGTTCAACGTGAGGACAGTATTATGAACTGAAAATTGAAATAGTTTGCTACTTTTTTAATTTACTTTTTCTGATTTCTTAAAATTAGATTAATATTGAATATTTACTGATTTTATTGATTCATAATCAGTTTTTTAAAATTATTTTTTGGACAGCACCAGTTCCAGGTGGATGTAACCAGGTATTTGAACTAGAGACTGATGCCAACATTAAACTGAGCTCCTTGCCACATCAAACAAAGGTGTGGTTTCAGTTGGCTAATGTAGGCTATCATCGTAATGACAGGCCTCCTAGCTGTGATTCAAACAGCAACTTGCAGTATGTTCTGTACGTTGCATATGTGAAAGAAGGTGATCATGGATTTGAAGCAATGTTTGACACATTGCAACAGATGTTGACACCAGAAATGATTGAAAGTAATGCTTACAAGGTATATGTCATTTTATTGTTTGTTGTGATATTATTAGACAATGTTCTTTAATAAATTCAGAACAGTGTTTTATTTTTCCTATGCAGAGTAAATCAAGAGTAAAGAGAGTAAGATGAGATTCAGAGCATCTACAGTATTATATATATAAACAAAAAACTGTTTTCACCTTTCACCTTTGTATAAATAACATATGCACACACACACACAATTCTGAAAGCACACACACACATGAGCACACATATCTGCATGAACACAGGTTCAAACTCATGAACACAGAGACACAGGCCTCAGAAATAAAATCTTGTAAGAGCAAGATCATGATGTGACAGCATAATACAGAAAGTGATGGCCTCTCACCCTTGACTGTCACAGGTTCTAAGCATCCAAGATGGTGGTGCGCAAAAGTCACTCCTCAGGGTCACAGCATCAGAGAAACAGGGGGCAGTATTTGCAGTTGTTGTCAGGGATTCAAAAAATGGCATGGCTGCCAGCTATGTGACTGCTGTTACATACTCCTGTGACTTTTTATCAGGAACCTGTGATTTCTCATGTGAGAAAGAGTACCTTCTGCTGTAGTTTCTGTCTAAATACACACACATATGCAAACTCACATATAAATATATTGTGCACAATTGCACATGATTAGATATATGTATAGTCATTATTTTATTCATGTGCATATGAAATGTATGTTTGTGCAGTGCTTTGCAGAAACAAGTAGTTTTAGTATCATGTTCATTCATCGTGTTTCCTGTTTTTTTTCCTGCTGATCAAGTTGGAGTTATAGAGAGTGTTCTGACCATTGTGTGTGGAGTGGTGGGGCTGTTTCTTCTGCTGTTTGGCCACAACTATTTGAGAACAGGTATTGCATACTAGATTTTGACATAATAATAGTTTTATTGGTAGATATTTCAGATATTTCAGTCTCATTGTTATCATTTCCACTTGTTACTCACCCAGAAAACTAAAGACAAATTTGACAACATGATATACATTTTTTTGATATTTTTGTCTTGACTGACATGTTTAGATACTACCATCAACATGACTTAATCAGCACTCTAAAAGATACAAGCTTTACTCAGGCTATTAGGGACAAGCTATTGAAATATTAATGAAATACTTAAAAAAAAGAAAAAAATGTTAGTCTGTATGAACAAATGTTTTAAAAAATGCATACAAAGGATGGAAAAAGAGATATTTGTTGCAAATGAACTCTTCAGCCTGTTAAACTTTACAGTAAAATGTTTTGCTTAGACAAGAGATTACAATAATACTCCTAGATCTTTGAAAAAACAGCTAATGTGATGTGACTCACTACTTGTTTAAAGATTTGCAGTCGTTGTACAACATAAGATTTGAGAGTGATTATTCTTTTCACATGGGCTTTCAAAGTGTGTGGAGGTCTCCTGCTTTTGTTTTTCAGGAACATTTGGTATAGATTATTTTTAACTAGTGTTTGTATTAACAATTTTCAATGGCTGCTCAGTATAATTATTATTATTATTATCTGGGTAGTCAGAGAGGCGGGGAGGGTTTGCGGGGGGGTTCGGAAAACCTTCATCATTTTATGGATTGCACTTGGAGAGAGAGAAAGAGTAAGAGTGAGGTAGAGAGAAATGTAGAAATAGTTTGTGATTGTTTCTGCTTGTACCAACAGGATTTGGAATCTTTGGCTTTATTTCTGTCAGTCTGGTCTCCTTCAGTCTTCTCATGAGGGCTGGCACATTGACAGATGCAGGTAATGATGGGAAATTGAGAGCTATGTTTTAGAAAGATGGTGAGGCAGGGAAGAGCTGTGGGGTCAACATAGTTTGATGCATATCGCATTGAATATGTAAGAGTATGTCAATGGAAAAGTGAATGAGCCATAATAACACTGGCAACTAGCACCGGAGAAAGTGCAAAAGTTGATATTTCAGGCTCTGTCATTTAAATTAGCATGTGAGAATCTGTAACATGCAAAGTACCATTTTAAATTATTGAGCAAATGCTCTCTAGAAAAAGAATAGTTATGTAAGGAAAAATAACTCTTGCCACCATTAACAATGTAAATTTTCTTTCATTTTATTCAAGCTGGATAATTTTAAAAATATCTTTGACATTTGATCGTGGAGTATTTATGACTGGTGCTTATTTCTGTCTATTCCCTTTTAGCCAGCCTGGGCATAGCAGCTGTTCTTGGACTGCTGGGAGCTCTAATATGGCTTGGAGTCTGGTGGTGGCTGATGTTTCCCACGGTGTCTGTTCTGCTGCCAGGCATGACTGCAGGCTACCTAGTGTCCAGCACCTTGTTTTTCTCTCCCTTTGGTAGGCAGTTTCTCCTGTTCATTAATCTCTTTGGTTTTTTAAATAACAGATGTTTGCAAGATTTCTTTCCACAATATTTTTTTTTAAATGTTACCAAAAAGCATTCTTCTGCAGTCTTATGTCTGTATTCAGAACTCCTGAGAAAGTAGTATGCTGATCATTACTGTATAACTGATTTTTACCAACAGCCAATCTGTCATGGTGGGCGTCAGGTCTCAACTATGGACTGATCTTTGCCTGCGTTGTGCTACTCTTTCCGATCCTTCTCTTATGGTCTCCACACACTGTAGGTCTTATTCTTAATTAAAAATATTTTTGATGTTCTCTAATAACTATGATTTGTCATGATGTGTGAGAAAACACAGTGTGACAGGTTTACAGCAGATCACATTCCTTTATATGCTGTTTTTTCCCCTTTTATCAGTAACTTAATTTATCAGTTTTAATTTTGTGAAATAATTTATGTTCAGCAAGTACATAGACCTTGACAACTTTATTATTTATAATTTTTAATGTATGAAAGAAAGTAATGAAGGTAATAAACTTTTATGAAAACTGCATGTTTACATTAGATTGACCTTTGATGCCTGTGTGTTGTGCAGTTGAATATGGTGTGTTGTGGACTAGTGGGGAGTTTCTGTGTGGTCATGGCAATTGCCATTCCTCTACATTCCAGTCTTCCATACATCATACTCACTTCTGTGCATCATGCTGCAGTCCCAGGATACTCTGGTGTTATTGTAGTCTACCCTTTCCAGACAAATGGTTAGAAATTTGTGTGTTGTGTATGTATGTGCATTTAGAAGCAGCAGCTTAGTAGTAGTTAATCATAATACAAGTTTGATTCTGGCAGACCATACATAGTCTATAGTAACAGGAGGTGATAAATAAGAAATGAAGTAGTAATGGAATAAAAAATTTACCAATGGCAGCATATATACAAGTCAAGAACAACACAGCAAATCCTTTGTTATTTTTTAAGGCTTTAAAAACAAATGGTTAAATTTTGTGTCCATGCATGCTGGGTGCATATGTGTGTGTGTGCGCAGCTGTGGGAATCAACTATATGTGAATATAAATAAATATTAATATATGTGTGGTACTTGTAAAGTAAATATGCCTGCTTTATATATGTATTCCCTATCTCATGGGGATGAGAAACTGAGATGCCAGCTGTTTATTGCAGACATCATTCTGGCTGTGCTCTGGGGTCTTCTTGTCATTGGAGGATTTTTATTTCAACTGTATCGGCAGCGAGGTGAAGTCCCATTTCCAAATCATCATTCTCTGCAAGCTTCACAGGCTCAAGCTTCACAGGCTCCGGCTCATCAGGCCCGTCATGCTCAACTGCCTTCATCTTCTGATGACGAAAGGACGCCACTTCTTGGGCACTAACCTTCTTTATTAACCGATCTCCCATTATAGTCGGCATCTAAAAACTGAGCTAGCTAACATGACGTGAACTGTTTTGTTTCTTATAAGTCAAACTGAAAATAAGTGCTCATGTTGTCAGTGCCATGGAGAATAGGACCTAGTTCAAACCTAAAATGGCATTTTAGGAATTTATTGCTATGATAGTTGTGGTTTTTCATTTGCAACAAATTCAAGCTGTTCATCCTGGTGATTGCCCTGTTTTTGTGTGTGTCTGTGTAAAAAAAATAATTATACATTATAAAAGTTTGCATATTCATGATATTCATGTGTATCTTCCAAATGGCATTATAAATGAGTGCTACAGTGAAGATATTTGTATATAGCTATAGATTGTTGAGAATACTTTTATCTTCATTCCTGGTTTAACTACTTGATGATGCTCACTACAGATGAGCCATAGATGTACATTATCGATATGCTACTTTTGATTATTAAATCCCACATGCTGATTTAATTTTCTATTAAATTTGTTGTGAACATGAAAAGCAGATAAACATTGAATAACTATTTTTTATAAAAATGTATAACAAGATTTGCCACTTGTAAATAACTTTGCACAGAGTAACTTTTCCACAGCATTAGTGTAAAATGTCATTGTGCAACTGTTGAGAGAACCAAAATGTTTGTTACGCCATTTTTGGCAATTATGATGATTGAAGTGTTTTGCTTTTATCCTTTCACCAAATCAGACAAAATATATTTGGCACCTTAAGTATTCTTCATATTGTGTGTTTGATGTTGAAATAGCACTTTCAGATTAAAGTTTTACTAAGTTTTTCGCAAAGAATATTTTGTTTTACACCTTTACTCATGCAGAAAGTATACAAATTATTACTCCTGTAAACATGCTTTACAACTGAAATATTGAGAACCTTCGTTTTAAAAATTAACCTTGAAAAAGTAATCCCACTGTAAAATATTTAAATAATATACTTTTTTAAAAGAAACCATCCAATTAACTCTGCACGTGGCAGAAAATCTTGAGTTGTATCCATCTCAACATTTCTCCTTTCTGAATGTGCTAAGTATCTGACTACCATGTAGTCATACATTGTTAAGGTTTTGAATTTCGTTACTGCATAATTTTCTAATAGTTCATACTATCTGCTCTGACGCAATAAAATTTATCAAATTTCTATTCAATATGCGTTGAATATTTTAGAAGGAGTTATAAAAAATTAATGCTATTTATTTACTTGGATATTTATTTCTTAAATTTTTTTATTTTTCATTTGAGGAATTAAAACTATGTTCGTGTACTCAAATTACTGACGTAACCATTGTTTTGAAACAGTAGTCAAGGTCAGGCTTTAATAATAGCCGGAATGGAGTTGTTGTGTTGCTGCTGGCTTTGTCTCCTCAAACCCTGCGCCAGATCCCTGCCCCTTTGTCCAGCTGCGGGGTTGCCTGTAAGTGAAGTGAATGACCCTGGCACAGTCATTTATGTGTATAAACGATGGGAAAAAAGTAGTATCTGCACCACGAGAGGTCATTTTTTCCCTAATTTGAGGAAATATCAGGTCAACAATTGTTGTTCTAAACACTTCTGTAGTGTGTATAAATTCTAAGCACTTTAACCAGCCAATACTAGACATGCAAGTAGCTAATACACTTGCCTGGTGATGGAGGGGACAACATTGACCCAATACTTTATTTTAGTGATAACAGACAAACCAAAACTGTAGGGGAAACAAAATCCCTTTGTAATCCTGGTCCCATAGTTTCTATCTGTGCTAGTCTCTGTACAGGTTTCTCCTAGTAATCCAGTATTTTATTGTCGCCAATAAGCATGTTTGTTGTTCAGGAAAGCCTGACGTGGGACAGATGATCTCAAGTGGTTGTTTGAATTTCCTAGCTGTACTGCTGGCTGTTTACTTTTTCTTGCTGCGAGTTTGTAAAGACATTTCTAAGGAAATGACTAAAATAAATGACAAACATATATATATACATTTCCATTCCTAAATGATACATCAATGCCACTACTGCTAACTGAATATGTGGAGCTCATGTGGATGTCATCTCAATGCACTGAACACAAAATCGACTGTCAACAATATAAGAAACGCAAGCCAATGAATAACACCATGAAAAACATTAGCGGAGTTCATGTATAAAGATAAAGAACTGAGAAGTGAGCGAAGTAGTAGGGAATAGTTGATAATAAAACAATATTTCTTAAGGAGGTGAGTTTTGAGGCAAAAATTGAAAGCTCGGCATGTAGACAAAGAACACAAATGGACATTGAATTCCAAACAGAGAGGGCGAGTTTTATGTCCCCACATTATGACATTCTGGAGGAAAGCTATATAAAAACATCCCCTCATCCTGTCTCTGACAACTGCACGTCAAGATCCGATTAACATTTTATTTCCTGCTAGACGGTCATCATGACTGAACACTCTGGTCACTGTTGGTAGAAAGAAGCTGTCATCCCACACACAACTCGACTGTGTCCTGCATACAGTAAGTTATATGTTTAGACTTAATTGTGTCACATGTGGAGAGTACGTTCACTTTAATCAGAATGTAAGGTTTATGTGTATATTTCAGTTCAAGAAAGGTACACTTTGATTATTCTTTGACTGGACAGTGAGAAGACAGCCAATTGTTAAGACTGTTGTTCATCGCCATCAGCAAAGGGTCAGATCCGTGGGTACCGCCGTCATAGCGGAAATGGGCGTGTTTGTCTCTCAGTTTAACTCACTGGCATTGTCACAGTGTAGTTTGAACACTAATAATATGCAACGAAATAAAAGTAAAAAGAGAAAGAATTAGTATGTTAATGTAATTACAAAAACATTTCCTACAACTTAATGGCAACGGATGTCGACTGGGCTGTATAGAGGCTGCTAAGGTTAAATGACTTGAGCCTATGACGATGTTAATTGTTTAAACTTTCTTTGCAAGGAACAGATTTAACAGATTCCCTATGTCTGGAAGTGACAGTGCGCACAATCCAAAAGCAAACCAACCACAGGGCGAGAAAATGTCACGTGGAAATAAAAGAGCAAAAAGAGACTGAGAAATGAAGTGTGTGAGTCTTATAAATGAATGTCAGTACAACTTATTCTTTTCTTCACAGGAATTTCACTCCGACCATTTCTGCCATTGCCCAAGAGTGTCTCCAGACTATAAAAAATGAAAATTTTTGTGCGTCAGCTACTGAGTCTCTGGTCATTGCTGTTGACATTGCCAATCAGTGCTCGGTAAGAAAATTATTGTGTAAGGAATATCAGAAATAACTGATAATGGAGATTCCGTAAGAAAGAAAGAGTTGAGAAATGAAAATAAACTTTCTCTGTGATAATTTTGTCCATTTTACTGTCGTCCACGATGTCCAGCAGATGTAAATTGTTAGTTTTCTCTATGGTTTCCTAACATCTTGCCTGCTCGTAGCACTCACATGACATGAAAGCCACAATGTGCTGTTAGTGATGTCAGCTTTTTGTTTCAAATGTTACATGTTGCAGGTCTTGCACTGAAGATGGTAAGTAATGTTCTGAACAATTATTTTAAAAGTTGTAGTATACGTTCTGTGCCTGTACCTATCTCACCGTCCACTATCTGTTCGTTTGTCATTACTGGTCTGCGCAATCATCATCATCCGTCGTCCATCATCCATCGTCATCATCATCATCATTAAAGCACTGTGAAATTTGAATATTAACAATTCGTAACTATAGTATTTTATACAATACTTAATAAATGTTTAATGTTTCACAATCCCATATGCTCACAAAGACAAATATTTAGCGCTTCAACTTTATCACCGCCTTGAGAATAAATTAGAAAAAGTAACACATAAGCACATGAACTAATATTAATTTGACAAATTGAAAGAGAGAGAGAGAGAGAGAAAAAAGTATTGCTTACTGTGTGACAATGTACTTGATAAATTCACAGCTTTGCCTAACAGGCCCATTTTGTACAAATAGGAATAAAGAGCTAATAAATAAAATCAAAAATATTGATTAATATAATATTAATCATCATTAATATAATTGATGTTTTAAAATTAATCTGTGCAAGTGTTTAGAACATTACAAAATACGTGCTCTGTGCAAGTGAGTTGTTGATGTTGACTAATTGTGTCGCTTTATGTCTGGGTAGTCACCTGCACGTTTGGTCCTTTTGGTAGTCAATGTGGATGGTACAGCATGAGTGAAAAACAATTCGAGATGAAATGGGGTAAGTTGCTTCTGCTGCTAGTTAAAACAAACACACAGGTGCAGTTTTTCTTTCTTTTAATAGAATTACAGTGGGACCTCGATAAGTCGAACTCAAAGGGACCCGAAAAAAATTAGACTTACGGAGTTTTCGAGTTAGGGAAAATGGCGTGATAGGCGCAGGTATTTGGCCGACTTAAGGAAGGTCGACATATCGAGGTCCGACTGTATGATGGAAAATTAAAACCTAAACAGGATAATTTTCATTTTTTTAATTAAAAACACTACATTCACAGATCCTTAATATGCAGACTTTTGTTATTCAGTTCCAATCTGCCTTAAACAACACAACCTTCTGATCTAATGCTCAAGCAGTTTTACGACAAAGTTTGTCTGTTAGCTTGTATACTTTTTAAGAGTCAGTTTATCAAACCATAAGTACAAAGTTGGTCAAATAAAAACGTGAAAAAGCATCAAAGAAGTTTCAGACATGGTCCACCCTCAGTGTCACAATTTCAAAGTACAATTCGTTTTTAGATAAAAAAAAATATTACAGAAAATTGTAATTTTTCTCAAATAATTTGTATGAATGTAACTTATTCCCAATTCGTTTAGTTTTCCGTTACAGAGCCTGCTTTCCTTAATTCTTCTACAGCATAAATATTATGAACTCACGTACGGGATACTGTAAAATAATAGTTGTTGTTAAATCTGCTTTAAATTCTTGAAAATTAAATAGTATTTGTTATTATAATTTATTCAAAGAGCCTGGTAACATCTACATGTCTGTGGACATGGGAGGTGACGCACAAGCACACGTCACTTACGGCAGTCCGCTGATATGTGCTACAAACGTCACGCACTCCTTCACCTTCAGATACAGCCTGGCGAATGATAGAAATTGTCACATGACATCCTATGTCAGTCGTTCAGACGGAATAAACATCAGTCTCTGGGACAGCAGAGTCTTCGTGCAAAGCAAACTTTACTCTCAACTCCCTCCGGCTTTGGTCTGTCCTCAAGACACAACGTTTCAGGTGGTCGAGTTTAAGAATTATTTTTAGCAGAATTGTAGTCTATATGTGTCACGGTGGAAAGTTGTAGCTGTCGACACTGTAAGAGTTGAATCTTGAATTAAACTTTCCAATAATTACATTTATAACATATCTTGCACATATGTTTTATTTATCTGGTTACTTATTGGGCTTTGTATTCAAATGATTATACAGTCTGCTTTCTGTCATATATTTTTAAAGACCATAGAGTTTATCTTTGTATTGTCTTGCTCTTTGCTCTCTTTCTTTCTCATCCCATCCCCACAAAAATGACAAAAAGAGTTTGTTGTCTGTTTTGACCATTCGGGTGAATAGGGATCATCGTATAGCTAAAATCAAGAGGCAAGAACACATTGTTACAAAATACAACACCAAACATTAAAGAGGATTAAACTGCATTATACTGTTTAGGTATGAACGGTTATTACTTGTGATAACAGGATGTAACAATAGTTTTCACATCATGTAATACTTTATTATAATAGATTTACGAAAGAACATCGGATGGGATTTGTAAGAATAGGAAATATCTCCATATATTGCAGATAATAATTCAAGTAACAAAGATCCGTCGTGGTGGGTGTGGCGAGGTCAGGATCGATGATGTTGAGAACAAAGCATCAACAAGAGACACGAGGACCTGCACAGTAACGCCCTCTACATCTACACCAGGTGTCCAGAGGAAGACTTCACCTGAAGTCACATCAGCAGACACACTGCCATCCGTGAAGTCAAAGTCAGTAACATCTAACATCGTTACAGTTTGGTCTTTATCGTCTGAAACTCCACACACAGGGACTACTCTGTCGTCAAACACTGCCACATCTTCAACGGACCTCCGTGAGACGACTGAAAAAGGTAATTATTTTGAGTCATGTTTGTGATGATATTAATTAAAATTTAACATCAGAGATGTTTTGTGGAGTATCGGTTGTCAGTATACTGTATCAGAAGATACCTTTTACACAGCTGATAAGGACTTTGCTTGAGAAGACTAATGAGAAGGAAATCCCACTGTCATTGTCGACTGTTATGATAATAGCAAGAGAAATCACAGTAGCAAGTCTTATTTAACATAGATACCTGATTGACTCGTCACATTCATCTTTGATCTTCTACACTCTTCGTGTTGGAAATACTTGCATTAATACATAACTGGTTTGATAAGTTGACCATTAATGTTCATTGTTGAAAGTGCTGCTTAATGTGTTTTGATCATTTACATCAAGAAAGTTTTTGTTTCGCCATCAGGAGGCACTACGAATATAGAGAATAAATTTTTGTTTTTCTTAGGGACAAAATCTGCAAATTCTTACATAATGAAATACACTTTGAATTTACTTTGCACTCAGTATATATTGAAGCAATTAATAGAACACTGAAAATACAACAACGAACACGAATAATGTACTGTTTTCTATCACGGACCAATCTTTGTCAGAACCAAACGTGATTCACTATACGGGCCCTGTCTATTTTAATCATTCAAAGGTACCGTGTTATCTCTTTGCACACCCAATCTTTCCAAATACATTCACATTCATATAGTCTTCCTAGTAACAGTACGAGGGACGGAGGCTCCTGTCCCAGCACACAATTCGTTTAGCACCTGTCTCTTTGTCTCTTTTTACATCAACACATACAACCTCACCACCTCCCCTCCTCCAGGACCAAGTTCTGTTGGGTAGCACATTACAAGAATACGATAGCGTGTGTAGTCATCTGCCTGGTCGCCGGTTAAGGTGAGGTACTCTGTGCTACACAGTCTCTAGGTATCTCCTGTCGCCATGCTCTGCTCGTGGCGTTATGTTTCGAGCTGAAGAGCGTTCTGATTGTGGCTGAAATGGCGATCCTCTCACATCTGCTGCCCTAGCGTGCAGGTCTGTCCTTATATATATATAATTATATTTTCTCCATGCATCATTCTTACATCCGTGGTGCTGACCTCTTGCCGAGACAAGCGCAACTATTGAAACCGTCTCTTGTCCTTTCGCTCATCCCTCGGTCCCTCCCGACGTGTAGATCTTTCGCGGCGAAGGACAAGCATTGGCTATCAAGAAAAGGGAGTAAGAACCGTATTTCAAATATCGAACTAAAAGAGAAGACATGGACCATTCAAAGCAGTATTGGAGATAAAACGTTGATTTTGCCGGATGATGTACCGACGGACTTTTGTTGCCGATTGCGTCTTCATAAACCTCGCGTCTGCTTTCTTTGCGAGAACTTGACCTCGTGACTTCAGGAGTCTGGTTGCCAAGCAGCATTCACTGGATTCCCTGGCCACAAAAGGGAGGTAAGTCTGCCTACATGACGTGTGATTGAACTCTTTTTCCAAGAGGGAATCGGAAATAGTTTCGACATGGCCAAAGTAGGAGACGAATTCCACAGTAATCACTGATTTAATTAGAAAAAGTGACAGTGGTTTTTGATAATTGAAAAATGTTTGTCAGTTTCTACTCGCCTCCCAAACGCCAATAAAAAGTTTAAAAGTCTATTACATACTAAAAATAGTGAAAAAGAAAGAAACTGGTTCTGCATATAACAGGGCTTCTGCTTACGCACAAAATTGCGTACAGTACGCATTAAAAGTTCGGAGGACCCCTTCAATTTTCGTCAATGGGGTCCCCTCCAAAGTTGGGCGAAGAACAGGGACCCCTTAAAAATCTCAAGAAGGGGTCCCTGGGACCCCCAAAAATTTAGCCTTAGCAGAAGCCCTGATATAATGTCGTGTACTTGCTGAAAGTAACCCATCGAGCTGTCTACTGTGTTTAAAGGTAGTCTCTGCCCATCTCTGACGCTGGGCTAATAGATTCTGAGAGTTGTTTGGCGAGTCGGCTGAGTTGGGGTCAGTGGTGATAGTCTGCCGCCACAACTATAGTTGACCTCTTGGTCCAGTCAGTTAATTATTTATGAAAATGCTGTTATAAAGTATTTGTTTTATACTTAAACAAAGACAAATGCATTAGCTGTTTAATAACTTTTGGAAACTTAATGACCTCTACACAAACTGTCTGAACGCGTGAGAGTGACTCAGTCTCGTTCATGACACTTCTTGATATAACTTACAAAACGCTGTGCATGTATGTTCGTGTATCAAACATGTTCAACACACCGCTTATCTCTCAGTAATAGCCTTCCTCAGTAAGACATGGACACTGTAGTCGTTGTGAGTCTGCTTGTGATGGGATTTCCAGTCTGTGATATCCACGCTAACAATAGCCTCATTAACTCTTTCACTCGTCCTTTCCTTGTCTCATTTAGTGACGATAGCAACTCTCTGTCCTCGCCATGTCTCCCATCAAACTCATTCTGTTTACTCTTTTTTTCATTTCATCGTTTGCTTTCTTTTTGTGTGTAACTGCAGTTGTCTTACTATGTACGCGCTGAGGAAGTATCAGGTCAACATGTGTCCTAAACGCTCCTGTAGTGTCTATAGTTTCTCAGTATTGTAACCAGTCAATACTTAAACATTAAAGTAGCAAATATACTGTGATGGTGATGGAGGAGACACTTAACATTGACCCAATACTTTATTTTAGTAATAACAGACAAACCAAAACTGTAGGGGCAACAAAATCCCTTTGTCATCCTGATCCCATAGTTTCTAGCTGTGCTAGTCTCTGTACACGTTTCTTCTAGTAATCCAGTATTTTATTGTCACAAGCATATTTGTTGTTGAGGAAAGTGTGAGGTGGAAAAAGGTAATGATAGCTTTGTGAATGCATGTGTATCGTGTTTACCTGTAGCAACAAGGTTAGACACATGATCTCACCTGTGTGTTTGAATGTCCTCGTAGTACTGTCAGCTGTTACTTTCTCGTGTTGCACCAAGTTTTCAAAGAAATAACTGAAATAAATTACACGCACATTCATATTTCTATTAATAAATAATACACTACTACTATTAAATGATACATTCATGCTACTATTTATAAATAATACATTCATACAACTACTAACTGAACGTGTGGAGCTCATATCCCCGTGTGGATGTCAGCTCGGTGCACTGAACTTAAAGGACAATAAACAAACCGACAATCATCCGTACAAGAAACACAAGCCAGTATATAACACCAAGAAAAACACAAGCGCAGTTCATGTATAAAGATAAAGAACTGTGAAGTGAGTGGAATAGTACGGAATAGTTAATAATGAGCAATATTTCTTAAGAAGGTGAGTTTGGATTCAGAAATTAAAAGCTTCGCATGTAAATAAAGTTCAAAGATAAATGAGCATTGAATTCCAAACAGAGAGGCCGAATTTCATATCCACACACCATGACATTCTTGAGGAATGTTATCTATACATGCACACAGCTTGTCTGACAACAACAATCCAAGATCCGATTAACATTTTATTTCCTGCTTTAGACGGCAGTCAAGACAGAACCACAGAGTTAATACAACGCTCCGGTCACTGATGGTGGAAAGTTCTCATCAGAAACAAGAGACTGTGGGCGGCATACAGTAAGTTATATGTTTAGCCCTAAGTGTCACATGAAGCTACAGGACTAATGACAAACTAGCAGCAACACACACACATTTCAATGTTTGTCTCCCTGACCTTTCAGTGTTTTGTCACCTTTATACCGGGAGGTTATTTTCGCAAAATTAATAAAAAGGTATTAAGGGATGTGAGTATTTCCCAGCCTTAATTCAAGATTTGACATCTGGTGGATGCTAATAAGCACTTTCACGTTAAGCAGAATTTAAGTTTGATGAGTATTTCACTGAGAGAAAGGCAACATCTGATTATTCTTTGACTGGAGTGGTTAACTCTCCATACGATAAGACACAATCGTCTTTTTTCACTAAGCTGTACATAAATGTTCATAGAATTTACAGGAGCGCGAGACGGCGAAACAAAGGAACAAAACTAAAACACTTCCAGGGAAAGTCGAGATTTTTTAATGCTTGCGGCTCCTTGAAAAAAAATGGTTGTAGAAGAAACTGGCATCAGCATAGCATAGTGAAGCTTAGCATGACTAGAATAGTTAGATGACAGCTAGTTGGCAAGACTGTTGTTCACCGACATCAGCAAGGGTTAGGTCCGCGTGTACCACCATCTTAGCGGACATGCGCGTGTGTTTGTCTCTCAGTTTAACTCACTGACATTGTCTCGATGTACACCATAAAGTTGATAAATGAAGTGTGTGAGTCTTATAAATGAATGTGTCAGTACAACATTTCCTTTTCCTTACAGGAATTTCACTACAACCAATACTGCAATTGCCTACGACTGTCTCCAGATAAAAAAAATGAACATTTGTGTACATCAGCTACTGAGTCTCTGGTCATTGCTGTTGACTGTGCCAATCAGTGTTCGGTAAGAAAATTCTTTAAGCAATACCAGTAATTACCGACAATGGAGATTCGGTTAATAAGAAATAAAAATAAACTTTCTCTATGACGAATTTACCATTTTACTGTTGTCCGTGATTTTCTGAAGCAGCAGATGTAAAATGTTAGTTTTCTCTATGGTTTCTTAACATTTTGACTGCTCGTATCAGTCGTATTACATGAAAGCCACAATGTGTTAGTGATGTAAGCTTTTTGTTTCAAATGTTATTATGTTGCAGGTCTTGCACTGAAGATGGTAAGTAATGTTCTGATAAGGAAGTACTATTTAAAAGTTATATGTATACATAATAGCATTGGTGTGTATATATATAAATAAATAAAAAACATTGTGAAATGTGAATATTACCAATCTTCAACAATATCATTTTATTCAACACTTTATAAATGATTCACATTTCACAATCCCATTTTGCTCACAGACAATTATTTAGCTGTTCAACTATCAACGCCTTGAAAATAAATTAGGAAAAAAGAAAAACATAAACACAGGAACTATTTTTATTTTGAGTGACTGAGAGAGAGAAAGAAGTTTGCTTACTGTGTGACAGTGCACTTCATACATTCACAGTTTTGCCTTACAGGCCCATTTTGTACAAATAGGAATAAAGAATAATAAAGCAAATCAATCAATATTAAACCATTACTAAATGTTTTGGTCCAAAATTGTGAAATCAGCTATGATATTTATAAAGAAAGCATTAATATAATTGATGTTTTACAATTAATTGGTGCAAGTGTTTAGAACATTACAACATACGTGCTCTGTACAAGTGAGTTGTTGATGTTGACTAATTGTGTCGCTTTATGTCTGGGTAGTCAGCTGCACGTTTAGTCTTGTTCGTGATCAATGTGGATGGTACAGTTTGAGTAAAAAACAATTCGAGATGAAATGGCGTAAGTTGCTTTTCTGCTGCTTGTTAAAACTTTGTCGGTAATTGGATTTCCTGTCACTACACCTCAGGAAATTCCGCTACTACTCTTCAAACACCACAAACAAAAAGCTCATAATTTTTATGGTCTAGCGTGCAACTCCTCTCCGCAATGCGTAGGTAATGATTTTGTGAATTCATGTTTACTTGGAACAATAATTGTTGTTGTATTGTTCTTTTTCTAAAATACAAACACATAATATTCGCAAACACACAGGTGCATTTTCTTTTGTCTCTTTATAGAATTATGAAGAAAGATTAAAACCTAGATTAATTGTTTTTTTTAAGAACTACATTAACAGGCCTTTAATATCCACATGTGTGCTATTCAGTTCAATGTCTCAGCTAAAATTAAATATCTAATCTGTCTTAAGAAACTCAGCTTTCATATCCGATACTCACACATTTGAAAGACAAAGTTTGTCTGTTAGCTTGCATTGTTTTTAAGAGTCAGTTTATCAAAACCCAAGTAAAATGTTCGTCAAATAAAAACGCGAACACTTAGAACTCACTTTCAGTTCTAGTCTGTCCTCTGTGTCCCAATTTCTAAGCACAGTACATTTTTAGATAAAAATATTACAATAAATTTTCTCCAACAATTTGTATGAATGTAGCTTATTCCCCTTTTGTGTAGTTGTGTACTGAGCTTGCTTTTCTTAATTCTTTAACAGCATAAATATGATGAACTTTCATACGTGATATTTTAGAATAATAGTTGTTGCTAACTCTGTTTTAAATTCTTCAAAATTAATATTTGTTATTATAATTTATTCACAAGTCGAAGACTTAGGTAACAATGCTTTATTTTAGTGATCACAGGCAAACCAAAACTGTAGGGGCAACAAAATCCCTTTGTCATCCCGGTCCCATAGTTTCTAGCTGTGCTAGTCTCTGTACACGTTTCTTCTAGTAATCCAGTATTTTATTGTCACAAGCATATTTGTTGTTGAGGAAAGTGTGAGGTGGAAAAAGGTAATGATAGCTTTGTGAATGCATGTGTATCTTGTGTACCTGTAGCTACAAGGTCAGACACATGATCTCACCTGGGTGTTTGAATGTCCTCGTAGTACTGTCAGCTGTTACTTTCTCGTGTTGCAACAAGTTTTCAAAGACATTTCTCAGAAATAACTGAAATAAATTACACGCACATTCATATTTCTATTAATAAATAATACACTACTAAATGATACATTCATGCTACTATTTATAAATAATACATTCACACAACTACTACTAACTGAACGTGTGGAGCTCATATCCCCGTGTGGATGTCAGCTCGGTGCACTGACCTTAAAGGACAATAAACAAACCGACAGTCATCCGTACAAGAAACACAAGCCAGTAGATAACACCAAGAAAAACACAAGCGCAGTTCATGTATGAAGATAAAGAACTGTGAAGTGAGTGGAATAGTACGGAATAGTTAATAATGAGCAATATTCCTTAAGAAGGTGAGTTTGGATGCAGAAATTAAAAGCTTCGCATGTAAATAAAGTTCATAGATAAATGAGCATTGAATTCCAAACAGAGAGGCCGAATTTCATATCCACACACCATGACATTCTCGAGAAAAGTTATCTATACATGCACACAGCTTGTCTGACAGCAACAATCCAAGATCCGATTAACATTTTATTTCCTGCTTTAGATGGCAGTTAAGACAGAACCACAGAGTTAATACAACGCTCCGGTCACTGTTGTTGGAAAGTTCTCATCAGAAACAAGAGACTGTGGGTGGCATACAGTAAGTTATATGTTTAGTCTTAAGTGTCACATGAAGCTACAGGACTAATGACAAACTAGCAGCAACACACATATACCTATGTTTGTTTCCACGCGTTTCAGTGTTTTATCACCTTTATACCGGGAAGTTATTTTCGCAAAATAAAAAAAAGGTATTAAAGGATGTGAGTATTTCCCGGCCTTAATTCAAGATTTGACACCTGGTGGATGCAAATAAGCACGTTCACATTAAGCAGAATTTAAGGTTGAGGAGTATTTCACTGAGAGAAAGGTAAAATCTGATTGTTCTTTGCCTGGAATGGACAACTCTTCATACGATAAGACACAATCATTACGCCTTACATCCTTACATAAATGTTCGTATAATTTACGGGAGCGGGAGACGACGAAACAAACGAACAAAACTGAAAACACTTCCAGGGAAAGTCGAGATTTTTTAATGCTTGCAGCACCTTGAAAAAAAAAGGTGGTAGAAGAAACTGGCATCAACATAGCTAAGTGAAGCTTAGCATGACTAGAATAGTGAGAAGACAGTCAGTTGTCAAGACTGTTGTTCACCGACATCAACAAGGGTCAGGTCCATGTGTACCGCCATATTAGCGGATATTTGCATGTGTTTGTCTCTTAGTTTAACTCACTGACATTGTCTCGATGTACACCATGTAGTTTGAAAACTAATAACACGCAAAGAACAAAAAGTTAAAAGAGAAAGAATTAGTATGTACATGTAATTATAAAAACATTTCCTACAATTTGCAACGGATGTCTATTAGGTTGTAGACTGTTTAGGTTAAATGACTTGCTGATAGGATGATGGTAATATAAAACCTTTTTTTTTCAAAGAACAGTTTTAAGAGATTCCCTTTGTCTCGAAGTGACAATACGCACAATCAAAAAGCAAACCAATCACAGGGCGAGAAAATAGACGCGGAAATAAAAAATTAAAAGGAGACTGGTAAATGAATGTGTAAGTACAACATATCTTTTTCTTCACAGGATTATCACTACGACCAATACTGCCATTGCCTACGACTGTCTCCAGATTAAAAACAAAACAAAACAAAACAAAAAAAAAAAAAATGAAAATTTGTGTACATCAGCTACTGAGTATCTGGTCATTGCTGTTGACATTGCCATTCAGTGCTGGGTAAGAAAATTGTCTAAGCCAGTGATGCCCAACCTTTTTCGGCCTGCGGGCCATATCCATTTCGGACAGCCGTGTCGCGGGCCACTTCACCGCAAAAATACAAAAAAGAAAAGAAAATAGAGCAGATACATTTTTTATTAGAAACAAGTTGTACTTACCATTAATTATGTAGTAATTAGTGGGATATTTGAAGTTGTTTTCCCGAAACCAACTTCTGAATGTCCGGCTGCATCGTAGAGACACCACCCTACGTGGGGATAAATACTTCTTCTTCCCTTTTTTTCGTTTTTTTTTATTACTAACATGCCGATTTCCTGCACTGTGGGCAGAAGTTTCGCGGGCCGGATATGGCCCGCGGGCCGTAGGTTGGGCATCCATGGTCTAAGCACTATCAGTAAATACCGACAAAGAAGATTCGATAAATTAGAAATAAAAATAAACTTTCTTTATGACAACTTCTCATTTTACTGTTGTCCATGATTTTCTGAAGCAGCAGATATAAAGTGTTAGTTTTCTCTATGGTTTCCTAACATCTTACCTGCTCGTATCACTCGTGTTACATGAAAGCCACAATGTGCTGTTAGTGATGTAAACTTTTTGTTTCAAATGTGATTATGTTGCAGGTCTTGCACTGAAGATGGTAAGTGATGTTCTGAACAATCACATAAAAAGGAAAGTACTATTTAAAAGTTGTATGTATTCATAATATCATTGGTGTATGTATGTAAAAGAACATTGTGAAATGTGAATATGACTAATCTTTAACCGTATCCGTTTATTCAACACTTTATAAATGCTTTACATTTCACAATCCTATTCGCTCACAGACAATTATTTAGGTGTTCAACTATCAACGACTTAGAATAAATTAGAAAAAAAAGAAACCATTAAACACATGAATTATTTTTATTTTGAGTGAGTGAATGAGAGAGAGAAACGTTTTGCTTACTATGTGACAGTGCATTTGATACATTTACAGTTTTGCCTTACAGGCCCATTTTGTACAAATATGAACAAAGAGTTAATAAACAAAATCGATAATATTGATTATTATATTACTAAATGTTTTCGTCTAAAAGTGTGAAGACAGTTAAAATGTTTACAAAGAAAGCATTAATATAATTGATGTTTTAAAATTAATCTGTGCAAGTGTTTAGAACATTACAACATACGTGCTCTGTGTATGTGAGTTGTTGATGTTGACTAATTGTGTCGCTTTATGTCTGGGTAGTCACCTGCTCGTTTGGTCTTGATGGTCAATGTGGATGGTACAGTTTGAGTGAAAAACAATTCAAGAGGATTTTATGTAAGTTGCTTTGCTGCTACTTGTTAAAACTTTGTCGGTAATTGTATTTCCTATCATTACACCTAAGGCAATTCCGCTACTACTCTTCAAACACCACAAACAAAAAGTTTATAATTTTTATAGTCTAGCGTGCAACTCCTCTCCGCAATGCGTAGGTCATGCCTTTGTGAATTCATGTTTAATTGGAATAATAATTATTGATGCTTTGTTCTTTTTCTATGAAAACACAAGCACATAATATTCGCAAACACGCATGTGCAGTTTTTTCTCTTTATAGAATTATGAAGAAAGATTAAAACCTAGATTAATTATTTCTAATAAAAACTACATTAACAGGCCTTTAATATCCATATGTGTGCTACTCAGTTCAATATCTCAGCTAAAGTTAAATATCTAATCTGTCTTAAGAAACCCAGCTTTCATATCCAATACTCACAAATTTGAAAGACAAAGTTTGTCTGTTAGCTTGCATTGTTTTTGAAGAGTCAGTTTATCAAAACCCAAATGCAGCGTTAGTCAAATAAAAACCCGAACTAGTAGCATCTCACTTTCAGTTCTAGTCTGTCCTCTGTCACAATTTCTAAGCACAACTCATGCTTAGATAAAAGTATTACAATAAATTTTCTCCAACAATTTGTATGAATGTAGCTTATTCCCATTTTGTGTAGTTTTCATTTACTGAGCTTGCTTTTCTTAATTCTTTAACTGCATAAATGTGATGAACTTCCATACGTGATATTTTAGAATAATAGTTGTTGCTAACTCTGTTTTAAATTCTTCAAAATTAATATTTGTTATTATAATTTATTCACAAGTCGAAGAGTTAGGTAACACCTACATGACTGTGGACATGGATGGTGACACACGAGCAAACGTCACGTCGCTGTACGGCAGTCCGATGATATGTGCGACAAACGTCACGCACTCCTTCACCTTCAGATACAGCCTGGAGAATGATAGAAATTGTCACATGACATCCTATGTCAGACGTTCAGACCGAATAAACATCAGTCTCTGGGACACCAGTGTCTTCGTGCAAAGCAAACCTTACTCTCAACTCCCTCCGGCTTTGGTCTGTCCTCAAGACACAACATTTCAAGTGAGCGAGTTTTATTTTTTTTTCTGGCAAAATTGTAATTTTATGTGTCACAGTGAAAAGTTGTAGCTGTTGACTCTGTAAGAGCTGAATCTTGATTTAAATTTTCCAATAATTACCCTTTGTAATTATCTTGCGCGTGTTTTTAATTTGTTATTTAATTTATTGCACTTTGTATTCATTTACTAGGTAGCTGATGACAGAGTCTGTTTTCTGGCGTAATTTTTAAAGACCAAAAAGTTTACATCTACATTCTTTTGATTTTTGCTTCCTTTCTCTTTGTCCCCATATCCACACAAAAGATTAAAAGAGTCAGTTGTCTACACTGGCAAGTAGATATACCGACAGCTGACGAACGGAGAATGGGATCATCGTGTAACGAAAATTAAGAGGCAGAAACACATTGTTACAAAATTCAACATCAAACATTCAAGCTGATTGAGGCGAATTACATTGTTCAAGTTTTAATGAATATTACATTTCATTAGAGAATGTAAGAGATGTAGATGATTTTACATCATGCAATACTTTACCGTAATAGATATACGATAGAACATTGGATGGGAATTGTAAGACTGTGAAATATTTCTACATATTGCAGATAATTATTCAAGTTACAAAGATCAGCAGTGGTGGGTGTGGTGAGGTCAGGATCGATGATGTTGAGTACGAATCATCATCAAGCGGAGCGACGACCTGCACAGTAACGCCCTCTACTTCTACACCAGGTGTCAAGAGGAAGTCTTTATCGTCTGCAACTCCACACAAAGGGACTGCTCTGTCTTCAAACTCTGCCACATCTTCAACAGACCTCCGTGAGACTGAAAAAGGTAATTATTTTGAGTGATGTTCGTGATGGCATTAACATTCAACATCAGAGATGCTTTGTGGAGTATTAGTTGTCAGTGTACTGTTCAGAAGATACCTTTTACACAGCTGATAAGGACTTTGCTTGAGAAGACAGAGAGGAGAAGGAAATCCCACTGTCAATGTTGACTGTTATGGTAATAGCAAGAGAAATCACAGTAGCAAGTCTTATTTAACATAGATACCTCACTGACTCGTCACACACATCTGTGATCTTCTACACTCTTGGTGTTGGAAAGACTTGCATTAATACTGGTTTGATAAGTTGACCATTAATGTTCATTGTTGAAAGTGCCGCTTAATGTGTTTTGATCATTTACATCAAGACATTTTTTATTTCGCCATCAGCAAGCACTAAGAATTTACAGAATAAATTTTTGTTTTTCTTAGGGACAAAATCTGCAAATTCTGAAATATACTTTGAATTTACTTTGCACTCAGTATTCAAGCAATTAATAGAACACAGAGAATACAACAACGAACACGAATAATGTACTGTCAAGGACCAATCTTTGTCAGAACCAAACGTGATTCACTTTACGGGCCTTGTCTATTTTAATCATTCAAAGGTACCGTGATATCTCTTGCACACCCAATCTTTCCAAATACATTCACACTCATATAGTCTTCCTAGTAACAGTACGAGGGACGGAGGCTCCTGTCCCAGCACACAATTCGTTTAGCACCTGTCTCTTCATCTCTTTTTACATCAACACATACAACCTCACCTCCTCCCCTCCCCCGGGACCAAGTTTTGTTCGGTAGGACATTACAAGAATACGATAGCGTGCGTAGTCATATGTCTGGTTGCCGGTTAAGGTGAGGTACACAGTCTCTAGGTATCACCTGTCGCCATGCTCTGCTCGTGGCGATATGTTTCGAGCTGAAGAGCGTTCAGATTGTGGCTGAAATGGTGATCCCCTCACATATGCTGCCCTAGCATAAGGTCTATCCTTATATATTTATAATTATATTTTCTCCATGCATCATTCTTACATCCGTGGTGCTGACCTCTTGCCGAGACAAGCGAAACAATTGAAACCGTCTCTTGTCCTTTCGCTCATCCCTCGGTCACTCCCTACGTGTAGATCTTTCTGTAGTAAGAACCGTATTTCAAATATCGAACTAAAAGAGAAGACATGGACCATTCAAAGCAGTATTGGAGATAAAACGTTGACTTTGCCGGATGTTGTACCGACGGACTTTTGTTGCCGATTGCGTCCTCATAAACCTCGCGTCTGCTTTCTTTGCGAGAACTTGTCCTCGTGACTTCAGGAGTCTGGTTGCCAAGCAGCATTCACTCGATTCCCTGGCTACAAAAGGGAGGTAAGTCTACATGATGTGTGATTGAACTCTTTTTCAAAGAGGGAATCGGAAATAGTTTTCTACATGGCCAAAATAGGAGACGAATTCCGCAATAATCACTGATTTAATTAGAAAAAGTGACAGTGGTTTTGATAACTGAAAAATGTTTGTCAGTTTCTACTCGCCTCCCAAACCCCAATAAAAAGTTAAAAAGTCTAGTATATACTAAAATAGTGAAATAGAAAAAAACTGGTTCTGCATATAATGTCGTGTCGCATATAATTCTGAGAGTGGTTTGGCGAGTCGGCTGAGTTGGGGTCGGTGGTGACAGTCTGCTGCCACAACTAGTTGACCTCTTGGTCCAGTCAGTGAATTATTTATGAAAATGCTATTATAAAGAATTTGTTTTATACTTAAACATAGACAAATGCATTAACTGTTTCATAACTTTTGGAAACTTAATGACCTCTACACAAACTGTCTGAACGAGTGAGAGTGACTCAGTCTCGTTCATGATGCTTCTTGATATAACTTACAAAACGCTGTGCATGTATGTTCATGTATCAAACATGTTCAACACATCGCTTACATTTCAGTAATATCCTTCCTCAATCAGACATGGACACTGTAGTCGTTGTGACTCTGCTTGTGATGGGATTTACAGTCTGTGATATCCAAGCTAAATATAGTCTCATTAACTCTTTCACTCGTCCTTTCCTTGTCTCATTTAGTGACGATAGCAACTTTCTGTCTTCGCCATGTCTCCTATCAAACTCATCCTGTTTACTCTTTTTTCATTTCATCGTTTGCTTTCCTTTTGGGTTTAACTGCAGTTGTCTTACTATGTACGCGCTGAGGAAGTATCAGGTCAACATTTGTCCTTCTAAACGCTGCTGTACTGTCTATAGTTTCTCAGTATTGTAACTAGTCAATAAAAGTAAACATAAAAGTTGCAAATATACTTTGATGGTGATGGAGGAGACAACATTGACCCAATACTTTATTTTAGTGATAACAGACAAACCAAAACTGTAGGGGCAACAAAATCCCTTTGTCATCCTGATCCCATAGTTTCTAGCTGTGCTAGTCTCTGTACACGTTTCTTCTAGTTATCCAGTATTTTATTGTCACCGTTAAGCATATTTGTTGTTGAGGAAAGTGTGAGGTGGAAAAAGGTAATGATAGCTTTGTGAATGTATGTGTATTGTGTGTACCTGTAGCTACAAGGTCAGACACATGATCTCACGTGAGTGTTTGAATTTCCTCGTAGCACTGTTAGCTGTCACTTTCTCGTGTTGCAAGTTTTCAAAAACATTTCACAAGTTTTCATGACTGAAATAAATTACATGCACATTCATATTTCCATTAATGAATAATACATTCCTATTACTACCACTATTAATACATGATAAATTCATACGACTACTACTGACTGAATGTGTGGCGATCATATCCCGTTGTGGATATCAGCTCGGTGCACTGAACATGAAGGACTATAAACAAACCGACAGTAAACAATACAAGAAACACAAGCCAGTAGATAATACCATGAAAAACACAAGCGAAGTTCATGTATATGTCTGTGAAGTGAATGGAATAGTATGAAATAATTAATAATGAGCAATATTTTTTAATGAGGTGAGTTTCGAGGCAGAAATTAAAAGCTTTGCATGTAAATAAAGTTGGAAGATAAACATTGAATTCCACACAGAGAGGTCAAATTTCATGCCCACACACCATGACATTCTCGAGGAAAGTTATATACACACATGCACACAGCTTGTTTGACAACTACACACCAAGCTCCGATTAACATTTTATTTCCTGCTTTAGACGGCAGTCATGACACAACCACGGAGTTAGTACAACGCTCCGGTCACTGTTGGTGGAAAGTTCTCATCACACACCACAGACTGTGGGCTGCAAACAGTAAGTTATATGTTTAGTCTTAAGTGTCACATGAAACTACAGGACTAACGACAAACTAGCAGCAACACACATACACCTATGTTTGTCTCCACGACCTTTTAGTGTTTTATCACCGTTATACCGGGAAGTTATTTTCGCAAAATTAAAGAAAAGGTATTAAAGGATGTGAGTATTTCCCAGCCTTAAATCAAGATTTGACATCTGGTGGATGCAAATAAGCACGTTCACTTGAAGCAGAATTTAAGTTTGATGTGTATTTTACTGAAAGGTAAAATCTGATTATTTTTTGACTGGAATGGTTAACTCTTTATACGATAAGACACAATTGTCTATCAATAAGCTGTACATAAATGTTTGTAGAATTTACAGGAGCGTGAGACGGCGTAACAAACGAACAAAACTAAAACACTTTCCAGGTAAAGTCGATACTTTTCAATTCTTGCAGCACCTTGATAACAAATGCTTTTAGAAGAAACTGGCATCAGCATAGCTAAGTAAAGCCTAGCATGACTAGAATAGTGAGAAGTCAGTTGTTAAGACGTTGTTCACCGACATCAGCAAAGGGTTAGGTCTGTGTGTACCGCTATCTTAGCGGATATGAGCGTGTTTGTCTCTTAGTCATTGTCACAATGTACGCATGTAGTTCTATCCTTTTTTCACAGGATACTCACTCCGACCATTGCCACCATTGCCTGCGACTGTCTCTGGATTAAAAATGATTTTTTTTGTACTTCAGCTACTGAGTCTCTGGTCATTGTTGTTGACTGTACCAATCAGTGCTTGGTAAGAAAATTATTGTCTAATCAATACCAGTAATTACTGACAATGAAGATTTGGTAAATGAAGCATGAGAAGAAAGAAAAATTAACTTTCTCTGTGACAGTTTTCTTATTTTACTTTGCCATGACTTTCTGAAGCAGCAGATGTAAAATGTTATTTTCTCTATTGTTTCCTAACATCTTACCTGCTCGTAACACTCGTGTTACATGAAAGCTACAATGTGTGGTTAGTGATATAAGCTTTTTGTTTCAAATGTGATTATGTTGCAGGTCTTGCACTGAAGATGGTAAGTGATGTTCTGAACAATTACATAGACAAGAAAGTATTTTTTAAAAGTTGTATGCATACATAATAGCATTGATATACAAATATAAAAGAACATTGTGAAATTTGAATATTTCCAATCTTTAACAAAAGTATTTTACTCAACACTTTATAAATGCTTCACATTTCACAATCACATTTGCTCACAAAGACAACTGTTCAACTATCAACTCCTTGAAAATAAATAAGAAAAAAGTAACACACATGAACTATTGTTATTTTGAGAGAGAAGTTTGCTTACTGCGTGACAATGCATTTGATAAATTCACAGCTTTGCCTTACAGGCCCATTTTGTACAAATACGAATAAAGAGTTAAAAAAATAAATTCAATAAATGTTGATTATTTTATTACTAAATATTTTAGTCTAAAACTGTTGAGTCAGTTAAAATGTTTATAAAGAAATAATTGATAATTACTTGGAAATTTATAATGTGACTTATTGTGTCGGTTTATGTCTGGGTAGTCAGCTGCACGTTTGGTAGTGGTCAATGTGGATGGTACAGTCTGAGTGAAAAACAATTCGAGAGTAAACGGAGTAAGTTGCTTCTGTTGCTAGTTTAAATTTTGTCAGTAATTGGATTTCCTCTCATTACACCTAAGGCAATTCCGCTACTATACTTAAAACACCACAAACAAAAAGTTTATAATTTTATTGGTCCAGTGTGCAATCCCTCTCCGTAAAGCCTAGGTCATGCCTTTGTTAATTCATGTTTGCTTGGAATAATATTGCTGTTTTGTTCTTTTTCTAAGAAAATATAGGCACATAATATTCGCAAAAAATGTGCAGTTTTTTCTTTTTATAGAATTATGATGAAAGATCAAAACCATGACAGGATATTTTTTCTATTAAAAACACTACATTAACAAACCTTTTATATACACATGTTTGCTATTCAGTTCAATATATCAACTAAAACTACATATCTTATCTGTCTTAAGAAACTCAGCTTTCATATTTGATACTCACACATTTGAAAGACAAAGTTTGTCTGTTAGCTTGCATTGTTTTTTTTAAGTCATTTTATCAAAACCCAAATACAATGTTAGTCAAATAAAAACGCGAACAAGTAGCATCTCACTTTTAGTTCTAGTCTGTCCTCTGTGTCACAATTTCTAAGCACAACTCAGTTTTAAATAAAAATATTACAGTAAATTTTCTCGAACAATTTGTATGAATGTAGCTTATTCTATATTTGTGCAGTTTTCGTTACTGAGCTTGCTTTGATTCTATAACAGCATAAATATTATGAACCTCCATACGTGATGTTTTAGAACAATAGTTGTTAAGTCTGTTTTAAATTCGTGAAAAGTAGAGAGTATTTGTTATTATAGCTTATACAGAACTCAAAGAGTTTCTTAACTACTACATGTCTGTGGACATGGATGGTGACGCACAAGCAAACGTCACGTCGCTGTACGGCAGTCCGCTGATATGTGCGACAAACGTCACGCACTCCTTCACCTTCAGATACAGCCTGGAGAATGGTAGGAATTGTCACATGACATCCTATGTCAGACGTTCAGACGGAAGAAACATCAGTCTCTGGGACACCAGTGTCTTCATGGAAAGCGAACCTTACTCTCAACTCAGTCCGGCTTTGGTCTGTCCTCAAGACACAGAGTTTCAAGTGAGCGAGTTTAAATTTTTTTGTGGCAAAATTGTAGTCTACATGTGTCACTGTGAAAAGTAGCAGCTGTTGACACTGTAAGAGTTGAATCTTGAATTAAACTTTCCAATAATTACCCTTTATAATTACCTTGAGGTTGATTTAAATTTTGTTAGTTAATTTATTGCGCTTTGTATTCATTTACTAGGTGGCTGATTATAGAGTTTTCTGCCGTAATTTAAAAAAAACCGAAAAAGTTTATATCTACATTATTTTGATTTTTGCTTCCTTTCTTTCTGTCCCCATCTCCACACAAATGATCGAAAGAGTCAGTTGTCTACCCTGGCAATTAGACATACCGACAGCTGAAGAACGGAGAGTGGGATCAACGTATAACGAAAATTAAGAGGCAGAAACACATTGTTACAAAATTCAACATCAGACATTAAAGCTGATTGAGGTGCATTATATTGTTCAAGTATTAATGAATACTACTTTTCATTAGAGAATGGAAGAGATGTAGAGGTTTTTACATCATGCAATACTTTACTGTAATAGATATACGATATAACATTGGATGGCAATTGTAAGACTATGAAATATTTCTATATATTGCAGATAATTATTCAAGTTACAAAGATCAGTAGTGGTGGGTGTGGTGAGGTCAGGATCGATGATGTTACGTACGACTCATCAACAAGAGACACGACGACCTGCACAGTAACGCCCTCTACATCTACACCAGGTGTCCAGAGGAAAACTTCACCTGAAGTCGAATCATCTTTGAACTCAAATTCAGTAACATCTAATTTCGCTACAGTTTCCTCTTTATTGTCTGAAACTTCACACACATGGACTACTCTGTTGTCAAACTCTGCCAAATCCTCAACAGACCTCCGTGGGACTGAAAAAGGTAATTATTTTGAGTCATGTTCGTGATGGTATTATTAAAGTTTAACATCAGAGACATTCTGTGGAGTATCGGTTTTCAGTGTACAGTATCATATTATACCTATTACACAGCTGATACGGACTTTGTCTTAGAAGGCAGAAACCAGAAGGAAATTTTAGTATCGAAGTGTTCTTTAACATATAACATATCTACTTTGTCACAGACGCTCTCTACTGTCAATATCCGCTGTGATGGTCATAGCAAGAGAAATCCAAGCAGCGAAGTGTTTCTGAACATAAAAATCTTACTCTTATAGATAATAGCTATGTGTCTCGACACCTACATGGACCGGCATGCAGTAATACAGTACGCTTAATTGGTTTGATTAATTATTTATATGCATTTTTGGCATAGAATCTCCCGCTACTTCTGCACCAGCTGTCCAGGTTAATATTTCATCTGGTACCTCACCAGCATGCACACTGTCTTCCCCAAACTCAACATTAGCAACCTCACATCCATATTACCCAGAACGGTCCTCTACAACTACCTTACTACCACAAGAAACACCGTCGTCTTCACATTCAACGATGTCGGTAACACACGTCAAGAGTCCAGGTAGTGAAGGTAGAGCTGATGTTATAGCCATTGGCTGACATATGTCAAGTTGAAGTCACAGATTTTCTGGAAATTGTTTCTCATATTAGGGAAAATATCTGTACACGACATATTCCTTACTTACTTGTAGTGCACGAGAAATACCAGGGCGGCTTCACCTTTGTTTGATGTAAATGTAAGGAAATTGTCAGTGACATGTCTATTCGTCTCAATTCTTATCTCCTTCGTCAAATTCGGTTAAATTTAATCGTGGAGTGTTAGTGAAAAGTTCAAAAGTTCTAGCAGGATATTTAAATGCTTATACTTTAGGTTTATTCCATTTGCAGTGGTTTTATATTTCAATGTCTCGACTGAAATAAGCTGTGTAATTTAAGGTTTTATAAATTCTTATTGTCTGTTGCCAGAAGCACAAAGAGGATCAGCTTCACAAGACAAAACAATGTCTGCTGGCCTTGGCGCGGGCATTGGCCTCACTGTTTGCATCATTGTTATCGTCTCCGCTTTTGTGACCGTAATCGTCGTCAGGAAGAAATGCAAAACAACTTCAGAAAAACGGTTGGGGCACTATTTTTAACCAACACTTTTAACAAATTATATAGACTATATATATAATATAAGGAACTATAAACAAGCGGCACATCAGGAGAATGAAATTTGGATATTTTTATCATTTTCAGCATAAGCAGCAGAGACTCCTTCAATGAGCTATCATTAGCTTATGTGCAAAATATAAAGGGACATTAAAGTTAGAAAATATAATTGTTAAAATACAATTTTTAAAAGCACAAAATCTGAAGCAGTTTAGAGACGATAACTATTCTTAAGATGGACCACTTAAGAAGTTCACTGTACCCGCGGCAACACGGTCAAGTTACTCTGTATCTCCTTTTTTAGTTTACTGAGCTCACCAATAAATATTAGATGTATCAAAATTACTGATGTCATTCGATCTTACATTTTTCAGAACAAATATTATTCTAAACACAGCTGCATCCATTCATGATTCCGCAGGTGAGCACATTATTGCCATGACCGACTATAAGTGTAGGACACTGACAGTTAGTCTAACTTGGAGATTTCCTACATTTACGAAGTTTCACATGAGTGCCTTTATTATTTTATTGTTGTATGTATGATTTTATTTATTTCACTAAGCTGAATTTAATCCTATTAAAGAATTTTTAGACATAATTTACATGTACCTAACTGCTGGCAGATTAACAGATATAAACATTACATTTTAAATTTTGCTATGTGTTTTAATTAAAAAATAATAGTAAGAGTAATCGTAAATAATTAATAGCTCAGGTCCATTCATCAACAAAAGGAATCCGAAATTCGAAAAATCTCACTAATGCGATATTCCAAAATAGAAAAAAAGGATAACGGTGAACGAAAGGAAACAACCAACCACTCCTACAAGTGTGTAGATAACGATCAAAAGATTTTCTGTTACTAAAGGTAATGAAAAACCAAGAAATACCCAAGAACCAATCGCTCCTGATGGAGACATGACCATCCATACCGAGCTACCTGTGCACCAACGGACGACGCGTGACGACAGAATGACGTCATCTGATCACGTGATCACAGAAGGCGACTCGTTTCAAGACTCATCCCAAGAGAACTACGGCGTCCTCTTCAGCAAAGTTTCAGGAGAGCAGGCGACCCAGTATTTCGAGTTGGACACGTACAGTCATCTTCAAGCACAAAGTGCAGCTGGCGATGTGTCCCACGATAACAAAACTTTGAGGATTTCTGAACTGAAACAGCGCAATATGTCTGCCGACAGCAAAGCCAGTGCCCCACCAGCCACCGACGACGACTATGTAGCATTGCGAGCCTCTCTAAATTCACATGGCATAGCTAGCGGAAGTGACGTGTACGACCACCTGAAGAATGATATATATGTGAATGACCCTACAAAGAGATGAAACCCAGCATTCCAGTGAAGGGAACTTATAAAGGTTTCAAAAGTTTCGAACAATCTGTTTTAAGTGACACTAACACTTTTCCGAAGTAATTATCTTAACATTAAGGACTTTATTCATCTATTTAAGGAAAAAATAGTTTTGTTTATCTCGTTTGTAATTTTGTGCCGACTGACACAATTTTTGCTTACATTTTTGTTTATAAACTTTGGACTAACAGACAACAGTGATTACATCTAACGGTCACTGTGGTTCATATAATCTATTTACATATCTAAGTATATATATATATAGACATAATCCACCAATTGTGAAAGTCATGGATTAAAGAGGAGGAGAAATGAGAACCTCAGATGAGTCATTGTCTTTATTTACCGAAGTTTTCATCGTCGCCATACCGCTTTCACAAATCTTTGAATTAAAATCTTTAACAAACCGAAATAAAATTGTAAAGAACTTTTTAAAAAATTTCTCTTATTGCCTTCCATGTGTGCTCTGCATTTGTCGCTTGCTTTTATTTTTGTTTCTGTATATTAGATTATGTACTGCTCTTATTTTTCTAATAAGCAGTTTGTAGTGATCAGTAGTTGATATGACACTAGCGATGGAGACAAAAGAATGTGTTGTTGTGTTGGAAATAAAACTGACGCTGTACCTCACTGCCTGTGTTATTCAGATTAACTCATCCCTACTTGTCTATGTGTTGTTTTTTTCATGACTTTTCATTTTAACTGTTTTGTCCAATTCTGGTATCTGTCTCAGATATAGCTTCAGCCTTTTCTCGTATACTTTTGGTGTCCTCAACTTTAAGTCTTTGTCGTGTAGTTTTCATTTTCTGTCTTTTTTAAGCTTGAACATTTACTGTTCATTGCAGTATGTGCTGAGGAGTTTCCTAGTTGAAATTGGCCTTAATATTCGCTGATTATTTCGACAATAAATATCCGCTTTTGAAGGCAACTAGGGTGATTGAGGAAGGGTTTTAATAATTAGCATGATGAACAGGAAACTGGTCAACTCTCTGATAGCTGTACAGGAAATGAAGCTTAAGTTTTGAAGAGGACACTTTGGCGCTAAATTATACATTTGTACAATGACTGCAGTTAACTAACACATTTAAAAATGATGGACCCATCCATAATAAATACAGTAAACAGGACTTCGCGTAGTGATCAAATGCTGTTTACAAGATGTGACCTCAACTGTATCGCAATATACTTTAATTCTATACTAAAACTTTTCACGAAATGTCAGAAAGTGTAGGTAAAATGTGAAGAACTTTCACTCTCTAGCTCACGCGAATACTGTACTCAGACCATTGATTTAGGCGAGACAGATTATAAGTAAATTCATTCAATACAAAATCTGACTCAATCATGTGAAATAATTACAGTACACAGTCGAACAGTCCTATACCTTCAATTACAGAAGGTCAGATGTAAGAAGAGTAAGTAAAAAGACTGTACACGAATGTTGGTTTAGGACAAACACTTTCAGAGTACTTTCATAAAAAATAAAGACTGAGGGCTCATCATCAAATACACTGTCGGAGAAACATATAGTAGAGCACATTTGATCTACCATAAAGTAGTAGTAGGTATCTGGGTTGAAAAGAATATCCTGCAAACATCTCTCTGATCACAGTATGGATTGACTTTTAATTTAATTAAAAAAATCTTTTTTGTCTGAAGCAAAGCCGTAGCATATAGATATATATATCCATAAGTATACTGTCATCTGTCATTCAAAGGCCGCACATTCAATTTGGGTCTAAAAAACACATTTTTTTACTGGACGAAGTCACATACACACGTCCTTCCTCCGGTATGACCATCGCTCACCCCCTTGTCAAACAGAACTTAATACAGCTGAAGATAACATAGTCGAACAATAGTGTACTATGTATACAAATAAAACTCTCGTAAGACGTGGACGAGTAGGGGTGAGTCATGTATTTATGTGTATTTTGTCATAATTACTGACGTTTCTCTACATCAAGCATTTACTTCCGCCGGAGACTCAAATTTTGAAGCCACATATCGTATGCACACTTCTGCACAACTGACAGGGCTACAGGGAAGGAAATTGTCTTCCTGAAATACTGGAAAGAATTTTCAACGCTCAAACCAGCCAGCAGGTCCAGCATTGCATCAAAAAATCAGGAAGTATACTGCGAGACACATTTAGCATTTTGACAAGAACATTAAGTGTTTCTGGACATCTTGCTAGTTCCGGCTGTTTGTTCAAAGAAGGCAAGTCGTAAGTACAGTCCCTTGATCTGATTTTCGCTCATTTAACCATGTTACTATTCTGTCGCTGACGCTATTCTGATGCGATTGCCCCTGATTGAACTTCTCTGAGTGTTGACCTTTACCCTCTCTCCCTTTGTGACTTGTTTGTGAAGTGCATGAGCTCTATGCACTGAAGAGTTATCTCCCACTGGGTGGACAGCGACGAGTACACGTTTGGTGGTCGTGAAGGTTATTGTAAGCTGCAAGCTATTTTGAAGACCAGCATAGCATTCTTAATAATATCCCTTAATCCCTCACATCGTTATTAATACTAAGCAGAATCCCAACCCCAGGTTTGAGAAAAGTGTCGAGCTGAGAACACAATCCTGCCGCAGTCCCTGATGGCAGTTCAAGAACCTGGGGCAATGATTGCTTCACTTAATACATACCTTACACTACACTACAGTACATACTCATGTCTACTTTAATAACAAGAATGCTAACACGTATTTGCAGTGACCTGAAATGAACTTAGTGACAAGGATGTTGCTTCTTCTAGCCGTTTCCAGTTCCCTTTCAGCAAAGACTAGACGACAGTCACATAGGACCTACAATAACAGGTTTGTTTGGCAGTCCTACTAATAAAACAGGTTGATCAATCATAGTGATGATGTTGAGAACCTATTTTGAACGCGTTTGTCTTCAGTGTTTTGTCTCTATTTTGTGCGGGTATCACCCAGTAACCATAGGAATTGAAGAAAAAGTGAAAGAATTCATACTGTCAAATAAGCCGAAATTTAAATTCTACAGTATAATCAGTCAATCAATCAATCAATCAATCAATCAATCAATCAAAAAATACAAAAAGACAGCTACCAGGAGGGCCTGACAAGAGGAAACCTGGTCACATGTTGAACACTCGATATCTAGCCCCGCTGTAACAAATTCTAAAGACTGTGTTTGATTCTTTAACAAAGTACTAGTATGTATACGTATATATATATATATTCATTGCCCCACATACCCAGATGGCTGATACATTATTTAGGAGCATGTAGATGTTGCTGATTGACCAGCTTAGCAACACACCCGCTTGATGTAAGAGACTGTCTACTTGCAGGATATTTAATTCCAAGAAACATCAAGAAAGGAGAGACCCGCTCTCACTGCCAGGTAAAGGCAAAATATTTTTTTTTTTTACATAAGATGTATTAAACACTCTAGACTTCTCTGACTGCATATATACAGTTCGGGAACATCATTAGCTATAAGCTATAGTTCTAAATATAACACGATGATCAAGAGAGATAAGGTAACAAGAAGGCGACTTTAAAATAAGAATGTTATATATATATATATAAAAGAAAAAAAGTAGGCAGGCTCACTTGAAGAGCAAATATTTCTTACATCGTCACATTTGACTTATGTTTGGCTTTTTTGTTATGTTAGATGCAGGATCTTGCTACGTCAACGTTTTCTGTTATTGGCCATGTGATAATATTGTTTATCAGATATATAATAAGGTAAGCTCAGCTTTTAACGAAACATGCAAAAATAACGATACATTATTTTAAATATTATTTTAAGGAAAACAACTGCACAGTAAGGACCTTGTATATGTTCTTTTTAAGCTAAACTTAAAAGTAATAATGTAAAGACGTTCTGGCAGTTTACTGATTTTATGAACAGCTAAGGCTAAGAGGTCTGCTTTTAATTTCTCTATATTTTTAAAGTCTATGATTAGACGGTGGAGACAGTTGAAGTTGTGAAGTCTGCTAGTTCTATTCAGATGTTACAGTCTTCAGTTATGAGATACTACTACTACTACTATTATTATTTTTCAAGCAATAGTTTTTTTCTAGAATATATCAAAATTCTACCTTTCAGTTCACACCATCTAGTTTAATAACAATGAAATTTGCTTTGTATTGTTTTGATGACCATTATCGTTGTATCTATAACTGTCATTTTGACGAGGACTCCTTGCAGTGCAAAAGTTTCATTTAATCGTAATTTGCATGGTACTGTCTCTGTAGCCGAACACAATCTTCTTAAAGACTAATCTTAGGTTCGGAAATCCTGAATACGGCTTTGTGATATGCATGTACATTGCATGTCAATTTTAGAGCGACGTTTCTACTTAGTTTTCGAAAGTATGAATGTTACAATTTTTTCATACTGTTCGCTCGTGCAAGCGCGCATGCACACAATCACCCAGAAGTTCATATATACGCTTGCTCACTTAGCACACAAGATTATAATATGAAGACTTTCTTTTTGTCTGTTACAGGTTTGCGGCAGCAGAAAAGGTTGCACATGTCACGTGTTGGTGTTCAAGACATTGTGGTCAGAGCGCTGTGACTGTAGGAAGGGCTCCTTTGTCTCAAGAAGCACCCCGGGTACCCCGAGTACATCGAGTTCACCGAGTACAACGAGTACACCGGGTACAACGAGTACACCGAGTACACCGAGTACACCGAATACCACTGTACTGACTGCAGCAGCTGGCACACTGGGTAAACACTATAATGACATGACAAGACAGCAATAGTTGCCTGCTGCTCTACTTCAGACATGTGGTTTAATCTCTTCCTCACTGACAGCAAATTTTAAACACACATTCGTGAAGTTTCTCTTATTTAGTCAAGATAGACAAATGTTTACTACTGTTATTAAGGTGTAAGCGCATTTGTTTCATAAAACAAGCTATGACATCATAATATTAAAGCGGAGTACAAGACCATAGAGTATTTATTCTTATACAAAACCATTTATTCTTACGGCTTAATATCTTCTAAGAACATATATGCACAACAAAGTTTCAATTCAGCACTTAGGTGAAAGCTGGTCTTTTTATTAACCCTCTGTCGGCTATTAAACATTAATTTGTGTAACTGACCTTACAGATCTAAGAACGGTCAACTATTTGCAAAACATTTTGTAACAAAATTATTTTTTTTTTATATTTGGTTATTTAAATCAGAGAACTCAGCCTGTCATTAAAGGGAAGAAATCAAGTCAAGAACATTAACATTACCTCCCTTCCATCTTTTTGGCCAGTGGGAACAGCGGTCACCAGTCGGACTTGTGTAATAATTGGCATTGTCTGCGCTGTTGTGGCATTCTTTCTTGGAGTGATCCTCAGCTTTGCTGTGGTCTTCTTCAGACGAAAAAAGGCCAATAGACAGTGAGTCCAACGCTGATTATTTTTCAATGTCTACATTACAATCCATTCCATTTTTTTGAGTAGAGCTGTAAGCGGTAAAACTAAACATCTAACACCTCCTTGGCTCTCTCATTCTCTCTATAAAACAACATACCCCACAAGCTGAAATATTAAAAACATTTTGAGTTAAATATTTGCTATGGTAAGTCCCTCAAACTCATTTGAAGTGTGTTTTAATGCTAATGGAATTTGAATATGTTAATGAAATTACAGGCATGAAGAACCTTCTAGGGAAAATGAAGTGAGTGAAATAAGAGCACAGCTAAAAGAGGCGTCAGGTATATATATTTTCTTTTCTCTTTGTGTGAGCCAAATATGTTTCCAGTCATGATAAACTATTTATTATATTGTTGGGTTGGTATCTACAGTGCAGTATCTCTGTTGAGGTCATTTATTCTAGTTTCCTTCCTCCTGTAAAAATTTGAATTTGTTATCAAAATGTCTTCTGATTTGTAATCAAGATGTTCTTTCAATTATCAAGTAGTCTTTTTATTTGTCATCACTCTCCTCTATTATCTCTCAGAGGGAGTAAGCATGTAGATGTTCTGGCATTGAAATTCATATCAATGTTTCCGGTTTTATTCTCACTAAAATATCTTTGTAAATAATTATATATTTTTTCCTACTACCTCCTGGCTCTATCGTCTCTCTGCCTATTAAAGATATCTGTATCTAACACATAAATGCTCAATCGCATTCTGCATTCCATCTTGAGGCATTCAGCAGATTAAATTATATTTGCATTGGCAAAAACATCAGCAAAATATTAATTTTCAGAGCCGATAATATATATTTTGCATACTAAGAAACATAACTTTCCAAATCAGACCAGGTTTTTAATGCTTTTGTGCAGACCACCCCGAGGATATTCACACCTATTATTTGAGAAAGGAACCAGACACGTCCAATGACAAGAAATCTATTATCGAATCAGAGACCTCTCCTGATGTCCTTCCTAAGAAAGAAGATTCGGATGCCGGCATGTGCAGCCATCTTGGTGTTGTCAGTGAAGCTAAGACTAGAGAAAACACATCTTTAATGCCGCCAGACCTCGATATTGCAGATGACTCCCAGAGTACGCCTGATAGTAGCTGTACTTCTTCAGGAGACGAAGACTACACGTGTTTGAGAGTCACGATGCCCCAAGCTGCAGGCTCCCTGGAACGTAATGAGAATATTTATGTTGAGCTAGAACCTCCCAGCGCCAATGGTCGAGACGAATCGGGTGTTGATAACAGCAATACGAATGACCTTAGCCATTAAGATTATAATGCTAATGCAAGAAAGTACCTCATCGACAGTGAAACTCGACACCATCAAGGGAAGACAGTTACTGCTTTCTTTGTGACCATTATTATTTTTATGTCTCAGATGTCTCAGTGTTTATATTTTAAGCGCCTTGAGTCTGGATGATGCTGGAGAAAGACTCTATAGAAATGTGCTTTATTAATATTATTGCTATTATTGCTATTATTGTTATTATTATTATTATTATTATTATTCACTGGTGTTGTTGACTACGAGCTGGCTAAACTCGTGGGAGACAAAAATCAACCTTGGCAGTTTTTTTAGCTGTAGTTAGAGATAATCAAGGTTTTTTTAAAAGAAAAGAAACAATAATTCATCTGCATACATGTACATAGATATTGCGCTAGTGTACCTTCACTAACTCTTAAATATTGATCTGATTCTTACTGTTAAAGTTATTCTTCCATGAGCTTTGTTAATAAACTTAAACTTTCTTAGAGATATAACACTTCAATATTTATTTATCAATTTGATGTTTTCAAGTTGCAAGAATCATTAGCCCTCTTATTTCTCATTTTTCTCCAGCATTTCCTAGTCGCGTCTTAAGTTGGGAACCATAAGATTTCGAAAGCAAAATTGTTTGTGCACTTGTTGACATTATCCGTCATCGAATTCTTAGGATATATGACAGCTGACCACATGACTTTAGCTTAAAATTAATAATTCTTCAAGGTATGGTTTAGGTCTTTCGTGAATTGGCTACAAATCTACATTCAAACAGGTCACTAAGTTGTAGATAATACGTTTAACAAACTGAGAAATTGTCACAAATTTAAATATTTGTGCAATATGATGAAAGCATTTCATGTTAATGCAGTAAATGAGAAGTCAAGTAGAGGTCTTACCCACTCCTTTCCAACAAGAACAGACTCACCAACACACAACATACGACCTGGTCTGGTGATGTGGTCACAGGCCTGTGTGAAACTCTTCCTGAGTGGATTATGGCGTCCTCTTTACAGACATTTCTGAAAAAAATATCTGACGGTGCACTAGTTCTAACAGGAAGTAGACACCATTAAAGACATAAAAATATAATTACGTCATAAAACAATGACGTGTTTCTTATGACGTCATTGGTGATGTTTGTTTTTGTCATTGCTGCTCTCAGGTAAACATTAGACCACGAAACCTATACATTTTTTGGAAAGGGGCAAACTTAAACTTTTGCAATAAAAGTAATGTATATTGCCTACTTTTAGTCTGGTGTCAACAATAATCCAAGAAAATTCATAATTTATTATTAAAAAAAAATCAACAGATCTACGTGGGCTACCGGCCTTCATCGACATCGGCAAAAACCATCAATTATAAGCAAAAAGACTGGCGCAAATAAATTAAAATCATTAACAAACTCGCTTTCAACAACACATTCTTCGCTAGTGTCACCAGCAAAGTCATCCTCAGGGAAATCGCTTGATAAGCCATTCATTTTTTCCAAGAAACAAATCGCTCAGAATAAATTCAAAATTGCTCCAAAACAGCAGGAAGTAGACCATAGAATAGAAACAGACTTTCTGATTGGTTGGTTTATTACTGAATCAACCAATAGAAGCAATCTAGCAAAGCCAAGATCATGGTTTATCTTGCTATTTAGGACAGATTAATGCTAGTGATGTGTACACTGATAATGGTGTGGTCGGGAAATTGTCAACTGAGAGCATGTGCGCCGACAGCAAAGTCTGCCTGACACAGGATGTCAAAGACTGCAAGCCTCGCTTACTACACACGATATTATTGATAGAAAAATCTTATACAATTGATGTCTGTGAATGACATGTCAGATACAACATTCCGCTAATCTATTCTGATTTCGATACTTTGAAACATATTTCATAGTTCATGTGAAAGTAAAGTATTTCGAAAAATCAGTTTCAAAGTATAGACAAAAGTCTTTTGTTTTGCTACATTTTGTAAGTTACTTCATAGTCTTTGCTGATAATAATATTTAAACATCGCAGCAAACCTGACAAAGGTGACAACATCTGACGGCGTACATGGCGAGCTATTAAATATTTAGCGTCAGATGTTAGTCAACATCAGCTTCCCGTTTATGGTCTTTAGAACCACATAAGACAACACTAAAGTAAAGTTCTAGTAACCATCTGTCAAATAAACATAATAAACAAAACACTTAACACAAATATCGTAGGCAGGTCTTATCCTTGGTGACTGGCAATACACAGGGAAGTGAATCATCTGTCCGACAGGATGAAAAGTTTTGGAAACGCGACAGAACGAACACATCTCTACATTTTCTCAGAACAATCAACGAGTAAGTATACTTAACACTTTTGTTTTAGTGCAAGACTCATTTTCCAAACTCGCTAATAGCTCATTTACGGGCGCCTCGGATTGATCATTAATTAAAAATGACAAATTATTTTTTTTAATAGTAGTATGATTACATGTGGAGTGTCAAGATTCACTCTGACTAGAACGCTGAGTGAACGATCCTTGAACGATGGTACAGGCAATATATAAAAATTTTTTTTGAAGAGTATCTGCTACGTTTGTCTACAGTTCATGAGGTGCAGGGTGTTCGACAAATCTGAGGATGTCAGTGATAAATAGTTAATTCATTCTTCAGTCGTGCAATACATAAAAAACGTTCAGACAGTCTCTGCATGAAAAAAATCACTCTCGTAAACAAAACAAATGGGAAAAGGCCTTCAGACGAAAAGAATAAAATTCCTGAAGTGTTGTCTTTTATGTTCACTGAATACCCAGTTAAAGACTTATATTTACACTGCGGTTAAAATGTACTACAACCCTCCTATATCATCAAAATAAAAAAAATCATGTACCAAAGGTTCGAGTGAAGCTACATCCGTCAGCCTCTACGTCCATTGGTTCACATGCGTGTTCACTTTAAAAAGAAATATCAAAAGCTACTTAGCCGATTAGTGCTGTTAATTCTAAAAGATGATTAGGAAACAAAGGGTTCATCACATTTAGCGGCATTGGACTTAAAAAAAACCCCAAAAATGCAGTATAGAGTGTAGTCTGACGAAGGATGGGTGCCGATGTAGTTCTCAGCTTTTCTCGCAAACTGTTCATCTGGTAGAGAAATCGCCGTTTTCTATTTTTAGTTCTTTCAATGAAGTTTGTGACGCAAGGAACTACAGTGCAGTTACTGCATGTTATGTAGAAGCGGGAAGATAAACAGATTCATTGCGATCTTAATGAAGTAAATACGAAGCAAGCAGATATGTGAGACACAACTGTCCTGCAGGCAAGGGTCGAGTCCTGACTTCCTGTTTGTAGAAGGACCTACACGTCGGTCACACATCTCACTCTTCACTGTCAGTTCCGACTAGCGTGTAAAGAAACATATCTATCTCTATGTTCCGATGCACGGACAGACTTTTAGACGGACTTTGAGTAGCAAACATCTGTATCCACAGAGAGCTCGTCCAGCGTGAGGCGAACATAATAGCCCTGACTATATTTCTCTTTCTAACCCTACTAGTGATCTCAGGTCACTATATTGAAAACTTAAAACTCGACATCTCCATGTGCAGTGTTTTGATATTCTTTACACAGAAAGGAAAGAGAGGAAATATAAAGAAATATATTGACTCCTTCACAGCCGCGTGCCCGGGTACATCAGACCCGTTCCACCCTGTCCACAAGGTCAAGTCAGAGAATGTCTGTCGTAAGTACAGGATTTTGACCCTTAGCCTTAGAAACGTCTGAAATCCATATTGTCCTCAAGTCTCATTGTATTTGAAGAAACCACGATAAAAGTAAAGGAAGTGACGCCAACATTCCTAGTAAGGATCTACGTTAATGTTTATTGGTTCATCGCTGTAGATACACTTAGTTTAGTCTCGTGATTAATAATTTATTTATTATTTTCAAATCAAAGTCAAGTGACTGAAACTGTCGTTGAGTGTGTACTGCATTTATTAATAGATGTCTAAATAAATAGTTTTATATTTCATATAAATGTACAGGTACCGAATTGCAGTCGCCGTGTAATCACCAGAAAGACATGGGCTTTGCGTCTGGTGGTTTGTTCGTTTTTTCTTGTGACGGCAGACACCTGGTAAGAGGAGGACGACGAGTACATTGTAAAAGTGTATTAAAACAATATGGTGTCTAAATCTTTCTAGCTATTTATTTGGCTATTGTTAAGTTTCCCACGGATAGTTTATTTCAGTGTGCATTGTCTTTTTCGCTGTACCTTTTTCAGTTCCTTTGATTTTAAAAATGGACTAACACTTAAGATGCCACAAATGCAGCTATTTAGAACAAATGCACGATACTTTTAGAAATGAGGTTTGTAGATATAAACGTTAAAGGATGAGATCGAAGTGCTTAAAGCAAAGGCAAATATTATGAAAAAAAGTGTGTCAGGTATTGACGGACGCTCACAATAAATTCACACTACAGTGTTTTAATAGACTTTCACACTATACACATATATATATATATAATCTTCTTACCCAGTTCTCTTTTTCACAATTAATTTTACGCCCAAATGCTATGCATTGCTGATCAGTTTGTGACGGTCCCATCGTATTCAGAACAGGCAATAGTGTGTACGAGACTTGCTTTGGTCTGTAAGTAAAAAAAAAAAAAAAAACTTCTCCTGCTTTCAATGATGCAAATTTGATTTATCAGGGGAGGTGAAAAGGGCGACCAGCAACAACACTTAGATACACCATGCTGGACTTTCCCGTCTGCCAATGGGAATGTTTGCCTTTCACATAAAGGTTTACGCTGTAAAATTTACAAGAACAAATTACCGGGTAAGTTTGAAAATGTATTTGTGACATTAATTTAACTATTTGAAACCAAGTGACTCCAACCGTCAATTTTAATAACAATAATTGAAAGGTGTAATTTGCATAGTGCATGATCCTGTTCATGATGGAGCATGATGTTAGCACTTGAGACAAGAACGATACACGTAGAGAATAACAGGTTTGGACAGATTAACAACCGTGTAGACAAGTAATAAAAGATAAACATTGAAGACCATAAAAGGGATTACGAAACAAAGAGTAAGGATAGAAAATTTCATGAATCCTCAGAGCAGGCGGACTAGTCAAGACACAAAAAAGCGAAAGAAAGGGTTCGAAGATGGACTAGCATTATTATAAGGAGAAATTCTCATGGAAAGAAATGTTTTTATTCAACGTTTAAAGGATTTAATGGTGGGTAGGTGGCGGATATGAATTTTCTTCGTTAAAGAAAAGAGAAAACAAGAGTCAGGTTAACAATAGAATAAAAAAAGAAAAGGAGAAAAAATGTTCATAGATTTACAGCAAACACGATAGAAAGTCAAAGTATTTTTTATTTTCTATTAAAGGTAAAAGCAGTCAGTCCCCTAACCTTTTGGTCACAGGGGAAGGAAGTATCTGAGCTCTTACTTTTACATAGAAAACATTGTGTGAGTGGGTACCCATCTCCTCTCTTTCTGCCTTTCTTTTGCCATCTCTGTACAGAGTAAGGTATCCACTTCACAATTAAGTGAATATGGGAAGTTATGGTGCGCTACGCTAGTTTCGAACCGCTGGGTACAGTGCGTGCCTTCGCGTTAACCACTAAACTACCCACTATGGGATGCCCGACTCCCGACGTCGAATTCAACGAAATATTATCAAATGGAGGGCGAAGTTAAATACCAATTCACATTCAGCCATTGGTTACAACTTTCCCTAGGACAAAACACAGTAACCTTATCCTTATTGCTGTAATACAAAATCATCTAGCTGTTGTTGTTTACAGATTTTAATATTATGGGCGGAACGGCTAATGAATTCAAAGATTTTGACAAATTCTTTAGTAATACTAGTTTAGTTTTTTTCTAATAAATACAAGATTAGAAGTCGTGGAAGCAAAACAACATCAATGTTCTGAAAACTGTTCGTTAAACAAGATAAAGGGGTATGCCTAATAGCATGATTTATTTACACATATGAGGAAGAACAATATAAGCATCCGACATAATTTTTTGTGTGTGGAACAAACGAATCTAAATAAGCGAAGAGTGACGAGGGTGACACACCAGCACAATATTATTTGGAATCTAATAAATATACTTACAAACTAGCGCAAGTTTATTTTATCTTGATAATCACAGTTCATTTCTAAGACAGTAAATAAAAGAAACGTGGAGATTTATAAAGTAGATATTCTTCAAGAATAGTGAACAATTTATCTGTTATTTTTAGTGTCAATCCATTGAGAACTGTAGTGAAAATTGACACTACTCACATTATTACAGAAAGCAAAAATAACTTCAGACATCTCCTTTACATTAATGTGTAAACATTCTGTTTCATTTACAGATGGCTTCTCTTTAGTGGACTGCAAATATTGCTCTGAAGATTCTACCTGTTGTATCCGGTGCGACGATAGCTACCATACAAAAGTAAGTTCATTTCTTAAATTGTTCATTTCTTTACATTATATATAAATCGCAGACATAAAATGAGGAGAGCTGCCTCCCTGTAAAGAGAAGGGCCACTCGAGAACCACTTGTTACCCATTGTCTTTACACTACACAGGACAAGCAACCCTACTTCTTCCAGCTACATCTTTGTGTCGTGTTCTGTTGGTAATACATTGAGATCGCTGTTGATATCCGCTATAACACAACGTAGACTGAAATTGTTGCCCAATAAAATGTTTACCTGGAGAAGATTTACTTACCAATCTGTTGAGTGAATTTCGGTTGAACCTTTTTATTTCCTTAACTTCAGTCGAAGCTTCTAAGTTCAAATCTGTAGGATGGATTTCAAAATCAGCTGTTTCATTTTCTGAGAAAAATCATTTCTTGTACACGACAATGTGAGTGATGTTTCTTCATGTGAGTAGAAGAAATGAATAGATTTGCTGGACTCGCTGTTACAAATACTGTTTATATGCAACGGAACTCTTCCCTGTATAGAGGAATTTTCTTCTGCTGTCCTGGGGGAAAGTGAGAATGAAGATATTTGAAGGTATACTTATGTACTCATGCTTTAGGAATTATTATTTTTAATGAACTTAACTCGATCAAAAGAAAAAAATGTTGTATTCATGTCGCCCTTTAAATTATTACCATGACCCTTCTTGACTAAAACCTGCTTTGCGCGTATGTGGAAATCGTCCTGTGTCCATATTTATCATTATTAAAAAGATTTACTTTCCATTTTCTTGTTTACATTTTTGATGGCCTTTATTTTACTGGTTTTTGGGTATTTACTCCCTCACAAAGTTCGTATATAATTAGTTCATTACAGCTGACTTTCAATGTATTTATTTTACAAGGTTCCTCCTCTCTCTAGTAAAGAAGCCCCAAAGTCCACAACCACTCTATCCTTGAGTTCGAGTTTGTCGACATCAACCCACAAAGAAGGTAAACATTACAGTGACACAACATCATTATTTACTCGAATCGCAAATGACTCCAGATCACTTCTATATACTTTAATCTTCCTGCAACTAGGATGTTAATTTAATCTCACTGCAAACTTTTACATCGGCTGTATTCAAGCCTAAACTAGACAACGGATTATTTTTTTATTTGTCTGTCGGGTTGTGAAAGGTCGCACATTGAGTCATGTCAAAGTACACAATTATCAGATCCAGAAGGCACGTGTTTGATAGAAAATATTCTTAATTTTTTTCTATAACGGCATTTAAATATGTTGCACTTAAAATCTTCAGTGTTTTGCCATTATTTAAACAGTTTTGTAGTTATCAAGGAAGTAGGTGTGATCAAGAAATGCTAGATAAATATGGAGCAAGTATCTTTGTTTTTGAAATTCGCGGAATCCATTCATCTAAATAGAAAGTCAAATAAATTATTTTATGCTTTCTTCCAAGATGGAGATGGAAACGACGCTAATTTGACTGCCTGCAAAACAATCGGCCTTCTAGGTGCACTTTTGGCATTCATTGTTGGAGTCATCGTGGGCCTTCTCGTAGCTTGGCTTAGACACCGGAAATGCAGTAGTCCGTAAGTCACACGTCAACTTATTTCAAGAACTGCAACTTACAGAACAAAATTTGTGATATACTCATACCACATCAATTTGTTAAGAAAATCTATGTTGACTTTATTTAGTATTACGGCACTTCTTATAATAAAATGAAAATAACACTGCGTCTTCTCTTGTTCTCACATACATATACAATCACAATACGTACACAAACTGTGATGATTTACAAGAGCAATATAAATAAATCATCTTTCAGTTGGTTTTTTGTTTACCTAAAACATTGACATTAGTTTAAATGTCTTTTAAAAATTACAGGCTTCAAGAGTCGCCTGCCAACACCGTAATGTCTGAGATGGTCAACACCAGACACGACCACAAAGACCGACAAGAAGCATCAGGAAGTATGTAGTGAACTTCATAAGCCATATTTGAAAAAGCATTTTGTTTAATTCAGTTCTAGGGTTTCATTTAATCAGATTAAGTTTACGGCTTGAAAACCAAATACGTCTCCCCTAAACGATTACTGTTTAATAGGTAGAATTTGTTTTTACCAAGTTTTGTTCACTATTTCTGGCTGTTCCTTGTCCTTATATTTCTCTGAAAAGTTGCTTTTCTGTAAACTTCCTCTTGAGGTGTATGTGTGCGAACAAGAGAACAGGGAAGTGATATTGCATGGCCACAAGGTTTTAATATACATATGTGTTTATTTGAGGTATGTACATGTTTTTGCACTAATGTATGATGGTGTGCATCCCGTGCCAATCATGAATTCTACGTTTTCAAAAACGTCTGAAGTTAACAACATCTTGTGTTTTTCTTTTCCTTAGACAATGCCTATTCCTTAGCCCAGGTACCCAACCTGCCCAGTGACGTGGCATCTGTTCTCCAGCCAGAGACTTCTACTGTTCCTAACGATCAAGATTCTGGAGCTGGGGTGTACTGTCATCTTCATGTTGTCAGTGAAGCTGAGACTACAGAGTACACACCTATGACGCCGCCAGACAAGAAGAAGAACATCACAGCGCCGCCTACTTTTTCCCAGCAAATGATGGCTACTCAACATCTTCCCAACATCGACGAGGATGGATATGCGAGAATCGCTGACACGGTTACTATCTCTAGACCTTCTAAACCTCTCAGACACCAGAGCGCCACCTTACGGCAGGCACGTTCCCCAGACCCTCTCGAACCTAGTTCCGACGACGCGGATGAGTACGACAGACTTCGTCGTCATGACAACCAGAGCAAAGCATTGTCTGGTGATGGCAATTACCAGCATCTCCAGACTATTGCGCACAGGCGGGATAATCCTTCGTCTTGTGGCTACGAGCTGGCAACCGTCACAACTGATATCAGAAACAAGACGAAGGAAACCGAAGCATCCCAAAGTTTTAACATCCCAGGAAGGAGGGAAGACAACCCGAAGAGCTTGTCTTGTGGTCCTTCTGCTTCTGATGATCATCAAGAAGAGCGTCTGAAAGACGGCCTTCTGACAGCCATCGAGAGGCATGAATACTTTGAACTCGAACCTCTACAGGAAGCACCTGATGATGATGAGGACGGCAGCATCAATAATGATCATAATGACGATGTACACGACTACAGCAGCCCCAATGATCCAGACATCAGACTTCTCGAACAGCCATGCAGAGAAAACTATCACCATCTTCAAGATGCTCATCGTGCCGAGATCCTTGTGTCTAGTGACTACGAGCTGGCTACAGTCGTCAGCGACAACGACTCCGTAGCTGGGTCTTGTCGCAGCATCATCATGTGATTGATATGAATGTATCTAAACACCACGTAATACATTACGTGATTAGTATAATAACCATTAAATGACAACTAGCACAGTGCTAACTTTTCCCTTTCAAGTTACTTCTTTCGCTTTCAGAATAAAAGTATGCAATGGTTTTCGTCTGATGGTCATCGCTAGAAAATACTTTTACTGAAATGGAATGAGACTGACGAATGCAATTGGCCCTCATCCCCTCATCTCACGTACGTGACATAAAACACGTGACCTGTACGACTAAAACACAGTTGTAAGTCAGACAAAGGACTGCTCGTGGCTCTTCCGGTGTTTCAGAAGATTCTTCCTCGAGATGAAGAGATAGTTTACTCTACATCCTGAGATGTTTCCGAATCTGAGCTAGAAAAAAAACAACAAAAGGAACTTAAATACCCACCAAGCACATATTGCTTGAATTATGAAAATGCTTTTGATGAAATACATCTTTGATATTAATTTATTAACTTGATTATAAGCATCTCCATTTTAGTGATGCCTCAGTTCAAGTGCTGATCACTTCTCTCTCCCCTTCAAGCCTACTGGAGATTGATGTAAATAGTTCCAGCACCTGGAAATAGTTCACTACCTTGATTCATATTTTACAGCACAGTATATGTTAGAAAAGTGTTTCTGCTTGTAAAGCGTTCTTAATAAAACTGTTTTTTCCATTTATTTAATAAAGTTTATTTTTCAAGAATCACTTCCTTGTTTTGCTAAGCATGAATACGGGGCTTAACAACTAACACATCTGTCTGCTCTTCCGCCATTGTCTTTGTGGAATAAAATCTCTTATAAAGAGACACAACCCTTATGACATTATTTGTGAGAGTATATTTTAGAAAAAAAATGTTTTAAAGATTTGTAATAACATTCTGTGACAGAATGACCATAAATACACATTTGTGCAAAGTAAAACAACGAATAACTGTCGAAGCAAGTGTAGCTGTTGTAGTGCATACACATGTCTCCTTGAAGTGTTCACTGTTTTTTTCTGTCCATCTTCCTGTCATATCTGACTTAGTTTTTAGATCTTTGGTGCAACTGCACACAGAATGTAGTATAGGGTGAGTTCTGTATCAACGAATAAATAAATTAATCTAATGCTTGTGACTGTAGTTGTGATAACGGAGTGTAGTGGTGATAGTGAAGGCAGTGGTGTTGTAATGGTGGTGGTGGGGTTAGCAGTATTATGTACGGCTTTGGCTGCTAACATTTACAAAGTTATTTCTGTATTTTTATAGTTCATTTAACTATAAAGCCCTCGGGTAAATCTGCATCTCATTAGCTCATTTTCAAGCAGAGAAGGATGTAGGGGTCTCCGTTTGTTGGTCTTCTTACGAAAATGTTAAAAATATTAAAATTATTTTAATCAAACAAACTGTATTAGCAGATCGACGAATTGAATTGATGAACTCAAACAATATTACAGATGAAACCATGCGTGTCAGACAAAGGATGCATTCTTAATAAAATAAAAGGAAGACTCGTGGGACTTCGCTCTCTCTGCTTCCTCGAGATAAAGACAGTTCCTTTCGCATCCTGACACTTTTCCTGATTAGCACTAGAGACAAGAGGATCCTTCTACCAAAAACAAAATTGAGTATTATCTGCGCAAAATATACAAAGGCGTCGTGACAGTCTATGTACAATGGAAGTAAAGATCTTAAGTATCGCAGAGACAATGGGCAGTGTATGCGAGCTCAATGCGCTGGACACGCAAGACTACACACAGACCGACAGTCAATCATACAAGAAACTAATTGCGATGAAGAATTGAGGAGTGGAATTCACTGCATCTGTAAGACATGTACATCCACACAGTGCTTCTACGCACAGCCAAATAGAATAAAATAAATAAAATGTGAGTGATTGACGAGACTGTAAAAAGATATTGTTTTAACCAGCTTTAAAGTAGAGACAGAATAAAGTAGTAAGTAATCGTAGACACGAGCTTTGATTTTAGTTTTTAAATTTGTTTTATGAATCTTTCTATCTCTTTTATTTGATTTTTATTCTCGTGCTTTAAATAGCAACCTTATTTTGTATACAAAATGTCTATCTTTTAGTGGTAGCTGTGACACACAGTGCTGATTATGTTCTGTGCACTTTTAAAATAATCATTCTGTTTTCAACATCCGCTCTTCTCTGTTACTTTGCTCTGCAGACCAGGGCATCGTCCGGAAGCGGAAGCCAGCCCGACAACGGCTTAATGATGGCGAGCAAAGGGAGCAGCAGTTAGCTGCAGTCGTGAGCGACAAAGACCCACCTTAGCTGTGACTAAGATATTAGCTGGGTCTTTGTCGCAGCAATGAGAACTGACACAAAGCAAAACTTTAAAGAAAACGGACTAAAACTTATTATTTGAAACGAAACTATGTTTACCGGAAATGGTTCTTGAATGCCAGACAGGATGGTTAACTCACGTATTGACAGTACAGCGCGTGGACATTTTCCACTCTTTCTGCATCTTTACTTCCTCGAGATGAGGAGGCAGTTGTTAATGCATCCTGGCAGTTTCCCTGATCTGGTAAAGAGGGATAATAGGGATTATCCTTTTCCTTAAACTAACTAATACTGTATGCATGTATATCTACACATCGTGGCAAACGTATAAACAGTGTGGTCTCCGCTCCTAGTAAATACTTGACTCCAAGGCTGTCATATCTATCACAAATATGTCTACATATCAAATCTTCATCCGATGTAAATTTATTAATTTGGTGCTGTGAGCTACCCAGCTTTTTTCTGTTGAAAAATATAGTCTTTGAAAATATAATTGGCAACACTTTCTTAATAAAGCTGCTTTCGTGTTTGGTGATGATCGTTTTCCTTGAAATCAGTCTTTCACATTTGACTCGTCGATCATTTTGCGTCGCAGACAGGTTGTTTAGATACAAAATTATTATTAATATTCCAGCATGTTATTTGCAAAACCTACACACCATACACCAAGTTTCGGGTCCTTGTTAACTATGAGCATTAGAGACCATAAGTCACATATTCCCTGATTTCCTTCTTGCAACAGATTATCCTGGACAGCTTATCATCAGGTCGGTTTGAGACATGGTATCTGACTGTACTTACAGCGAGTAAGCCTTTGTATGGATCGTTGTACATCAGAAAATATCAAACGAGGTGCAGTTCTTGACTTCAGTCTAGAAGTTAATTTTGTGGCCAACTTCCCTCTAAATACTGAAAGTTGGGACTGTCATCATTTTCTTATTGATATTCAGACGTAAGTATTAGCCGATTTCTCTATTACCGGACAGTAAAAGTATTTTTCTTGAACGAAACAAAATTTTTAGTACAATTAAAATTTTAATGTAGCAAAGAGGATGAAAGATGGCGTTTTCCTCCCAAACTATATTTGCTTTAATTTTGTTGAATACTGAATGTGTACATGTGATCATAGAACAATACAATACGACTTTATTAATTACATTTCTTTCAAGTTATTTATCCTTTTTAAATATATTCTCGATATTCAGGAGCTTAAGCCTTAAATGCTGCTTAAGCTTTTAGTAAGTTGGAACTCAAGCTTACAAACATCGAACTTTATTTTAGAGTATGAAGGAATATTATCAATCGTGAATCATGACCCATTCCTATGTTGTCGCTGATAATCTCTTTGTCATGAAATATTATTGAGAGAGAGGCTAATCCTGAGCTGTCTAATGCATTTTGCATGTTATTGTTCATAGTTATTCAGTGTTCTTCACCATCTGAAGTGTATTGACTCATGTTTTTAGTGAATTTGCAGCGACACTGAAATGACTGTATCGACCTGGATGCTCCTTCTACTGGTGTCTTGCCAGCAGGTTTGTGATGCGAATGTCCTTCAGCACAAACCTTGTAGAGGCAAACATCTTTGGTATGTACTATGTTTGCTTCGTTTTGCTTTTCATTATTATCGTCTTTGTTTCGCTGTATTGCAAATATCATCCAATAATGAAGTCATTATCAGTCTACATTATCATGTATCTGACCCAAGACCACCGATACAGAGAATATCTTCCAACACTAGTTCAACTCTTATCAAAATAAGCTCAACCTAAGCTCGTGTACTGTGCAATCACACCTTAATTTTTGCAAAACTTTTATGATGAGACCAAGGAGTTGCTTCTCACCCATCGGCAAATCGTGCTCAAGAAAAAGCAACATGTGTGAGGTCTGGAAAACGAGTCTTAAGATTCTGGTCTGAAGGGGAAAGTCGATTTGAACGAGAGACATTACATGTGCCCCAGCAAATGGAGGGACTCAAGATTATTCACGATACAAAAAGTTAATCAGAAAACACCACGAAGCAAATAGTTGTTACTTTGTATCTGACTGAGACCGAAACGCACTTCTAGATTAACTGTCTCCAGAAAAAGGAGTATGTTCTGGACCTACATAACAGCATACAGAGCCAGGTAATGTTCCTAGTCTGTTATACATTGTGTGTTGAGGTTCACTATGTGTGTGTAAATAATCAACAATTTAATATTGCCATTGCCGCATTTTCAGCTGTAAACAAGTAGGACCGATAAGCACTGCTCCTCCTCCACATCAGCCTCAAAGGTATGCATCTCTATGTTTTGTGTTTACGTCCCTCGTTTCTCCAGCGCGCGATATTTATTCTTGTATTTTAGTGCACAGAAGCTAAGAAACTCCCTTCTTCTTTGTATCAGCCCTTTACCCTACACTGAGTCTTGTAAACGTGTATTAAAAACACTTATTTTCCGTGAAAACTACTCCTGAGCTCAGTCCACTACTAACCCTACATATCTATCTCTTGATTAGTCTGTTCTGTCGACATCCATTTGTTGAATAATTGTCGTTGTTACTGTCTGTTACCTCGGTGTATCTTCATCATTGTTTAGTTTTCTTGTTATATTGCATAATAGACTTATATTAAGCGTAAAAAATGTTGTTGAAAAGAAACTAGGCTTCCTTTATTATGAAGAAAAAAAAAGAAATATTAATATTCATGACAAGTTGGTGACAGAATTGCACAAAATGTATTTGCACGTAGTGAACTTAGTCCAGACCATCAGTAATACATTTAGTATATCGAGTCTCATATGTAGGGAAATATTAATTTACACAAGCTATTTCTTGTATACAGTAGATCTTTTTAGTCCCAAGACTTACTAAACCATGATAGACTGAATTCTGAAAGGGATGAACACTATAAAACCTGAATTTCTACAAACATCCCACGGCCTGCAGAGTACACAACTAGTGCTAATGCTTTCTTAAAATCATGGAAATACCTGTTAGTCTTCTCAATCCGACTAAAATATTATAAAGATAAATTGCTGAATGAAGTAAAAAAATATGCTTTATTACTAAGAATCACCTGTGACAAACTCTCATGCACACATTTTAATCAGCCAATTAATTAACCACCAACCAACAGAACCCAGTCCAGCTCACCCATCCACCCTTCCCCCCCAACCACCTCACTCAAAAACTCGACTAAGATAAACATTGTTGGTATTCTACTATATCTAAGTCTGATAACACACGAGAAATTGAAGATGTTTAATTTATTTTCAACAGAAATGACACATGCAAACCTGTTGTTGGTAAGTTTCAGAGAATTTTTTTCTTTTTTAATTTTTGCCAGTCGTGCACAGTTGACATTTTCTACAAAATCATAAACAGACACCTGAAAAGACAAGAGTTTTTGTGTTTTTTACCGTTTTTAATGTTCGAACTAAAATGGAGAACGATGTAGAAACGTAAAACTTCAAACAAATTCAAAAATGTTCCCACACAGATTACACTGATACAAATAAAAAGAACATGTGAGTACCAAGATTTAGAAGATATAATAATGATGCTACGAAGGAGGTAAAGAATAACGAATGTGATGATGAATTATAGAACACTTCCCCTCGCAGTGCTCACAGGACTAACACCATTGAACATACACATTACAATGTAACACACATATGAACATGTAGCCAATAGTGTTGAGGCTATACAGTGTCAGTAATTACCATATATGTTATATATATATAGTATATTAAGTGCTGAAGACTTTTCCTGTCACACGAAGTAGCTGGGTTCTTAAGTCTGATCTGAAACCATCGTACTAATTGTGTTCGTATTTACAGAACTAATAAAAAGTTAATTTACAAAGTTGTTATGCTTATGATGATTTTCACCGTTACTATAAATTCACAGGGAATAATGCCAGCCAGGATTGCAGCATCTGCGTCAAAGAAATAAATGGAGAGAGAGAACAAGCAGGACACAACCAATATACTCATCAGTTTTGCACGGAACATGTGCAGGTGAAGATATTACTTTCAGGGTCCTAATTGTCTCCGTGTTTGCTTGTGACATCCATAAGTAAGAAACACTTTTAAAAATCATTTTGCACTAAAGTATTGCTCCTCTTTTTAGTCTAGCTATGAGAAAAAGCATGTGAGCTAGCAACATTTATGTCCCTGGCCATAGTAGTTGTCAGCAAGAAACTGAAATTTCCTGTAGTAGAAAAATACAAGAGCGCTCTCTTTCTTTCTCTCTCTCTCACACCCAAGGCTCGCCCTAGCATTTGTGATTTTTTTTCTGATTCTGTCTAGGATGAGACGAGAGGGAACTGCGAATGTTTGTTTTCATGTGGTGAAGACATCTACAAGTGTGAAGTGTGTGAGTCCAATGATGGCCAACGTCCACGCGGTACTGATTGCATTAGTCTTTGTACTGTCAGCCTCTGTATTTACATGTATATCTGCTAATTTAAAATACACCAGTCTCAGCTATACTTTTGTGATTTCATATAAACAGAAACCTGGTAGATAAATTGTCACAAAGAATATGTTTTTCCAAAACTTTACAAAGCAGACATATGGTGTCCCTGTATTAATGAATTTAAGTTATTGGTGAATTATAAAAAAGTTTGTAATTTGAAAGGATAGGACGCAGATATGGAATAGCTTCAATTCTTACATCATAATTATGCCAGTCGTAGACGAGTTGTTTCAGGTAAATAACAAGAAAATTGCATTTTAATCTAAGATTTGAAAATTTGTGTTCCATGGTGGTTGAGTGTTTTTCCGTATTTTAAGACAAGTAAGTTAAACAAAGCGTCATTACAAAGTGCCGTCAGGGAAACAGACAGGAAACAATTCTTGGGACAAGAAGACCTTTGGGACCGTCATCGGCGTCATCGTTGTTGGCGTTGCTGTTGTTCTTATTGTGACATTCAGAAAGAAAATTAACTGTTCCAGGGGAGACCAGTGAGTCAGGAGTGCACATAACATTTCTAACTTACTTCTTATTGAGATAGAAAATGTGTTATTCGTCTTCAGTCTTTAAATGCTTCGTTAAGTAATTGTTTAAATACTTATTATATATATATTACTTCTATAATCGAGAATTCATATAAATAAAAATTGTATAAACCAGCCTCCCAGAGATCGCACCTACCATTACATTTAAAAGAAAGCGTTGTCATCTCCAGTGACAAATAGTTTGTCCATATCACATGTTTACAGTGGCGTCCCACAACAGCTGTAGTTCTATAGTTTAGAAATATGTTATGATCAGTGTCCAAAAATTGTAAACCTTTCAGAAATTCATGGATAAAATGCTTTTATTGTGATTCATTTTAAGTAAAAATTATGAAAGCTTATTACTTATTACATTATTTTTATTTTAGGAATAACCAGTCTCAAAGAAACAGCAAGAGAAACTTGGATGAGGAAGGGGTTTCAGGTAAGAATTAACTGTTCCTTTAGAGTAAGTCAAACAAGTGTTTTCGAAATAATTTCCTAAAAAAAACAGCTAGCACTGATCAATTTGAAAAAAAAAACATTAGAGAAGGAACGGGAAGGTAACTTTAATGGTCTAAAGAGGAGGATGAAAGTGTTTACAATGACCGGTGGGCAATTTACAGAAATGTTTCGCGGAATAGAAAAACGAGTTGTCGAGTTCTGCGGCCAGTCTGTGGGTGCTTTGAACCGAATACCGTCTAATGGTCAGTGACTATTGAGTATTTGCTCAGTGAGGACTCACCACTAATGTCTCTCGTGTAATAATTATACTCTACGAATATTCATTTGTTGTCGATCAAGGATTGTGGGTGTTTCGTGAAACGTCTTCACGCGTCGCCATACCAACGTGAGTGGCATTATTAAGTGGTGATGTTTACTTTCTCTTCCAATGTTTTCCAGTAAAGTAACAGTTATTGGTTAATATTGTGTTGTGGCTCTTTTGAGAGACTGAGTGATCGATTGCTGCATGAAGTGTATGTGTTTCTCTAGCTTGGGGTGTTCATGGCCATCAACATCAACATCAACATCAAAATCAACATCAACATCAACATCAAGGTAGTGGATAACGAATAGACACTGCTGTAATCAACTAATCAATGTTTCTTTTTTCAGACTCTTCTCTGTTATTTGCACATGTGGGTATATTTTACACATTGTGAAGGGCTCATTTGGACACGATATCGTGTTCTCATGTCACTAGTGTTTCGTCTTATGTTTCGCTAGATGGTCGTCTACCAGATTTCTCGAATACTTTTCATTATGTCATCTTTCTCCCTTTTGACATTACATCGTTGTTCTGTTGAAATCATTTTTACATGTCCGTCCAACTGAGTCATTTCATCTTTGATTGCTAACCTATAAACGTTTTTATCTAATTCGTCTTTGTAAAGACTGAAAATGGGAGTTTTGATTTTTGGCATCTCATTTTTTTGTCAAAGCAGGGTGTTCCCGATTCACCTCTCCCAGCGACCCTGACTCTAGCACTGGAATGTACAGTCTTCAAAGACATCGGGAAGTCGGGAGAAACTACAGACCTCTAGGACAATCAATCACACAAACATCCTCTCATTTCCAGCTACAGACTTCCATTCATCGGCCTTTCGAAGATGAAAATGAAGAGGAGATATACAATGAAATCAATGATGAAGACATCAGGTGTTTCCCAGAACGCGGGTTACCCCACAATGCCACATCTCGCCAGGTGTTTGAGGTCCCTCCGTCTTTTCTTGAGAGAGAGTGCGATCAAGCGGGGGGAGACGGAGGGTACTACAAGAAGCTTGATCGTCAGACTGCCAGAGACAATCCCACAGACTGCATGTCAGTTGCTAATGAGAACTATCAACGTCTTCCCTGTCCTCAACCTTCTGGTGGATACGTGTTGGCGAAGGCAGTAACAGACGCCCACGTCCACTCCACGATAGCCCATGAAGAACCTTCGTACAACAAGGCACTCAGTGACAACACTCCCTTAGACAACATTTCCAATGACCACAATCCCTATGATAACGCGTTTAGTGATAACTCTCCCGAAATCAACATTTCCGCAAACCATAACCCCTGCTCTCCTTATGACAACATTTCCAGTGACAACAATCCCCATGACAAAAGTCTCCCGGAGAACAATGCTCATCATGAGAACACTGAACATAACATTTCTGATGACAAGACTCCACATGAAGAGACTCACCTTGACCCCACTGCCCACGAACCTTGTCCATGACTGCTCTTACCAGGACAGTAATTTCATCGACACTAACTCTCCCCCTGGCAACTCTTATACTGATAAGGATGGTAGTGCAAACACTGTCTACGATGACTTGCCTTATGACAACATTGCAATCCACATTCACCGTGACCAGATCTCCTCGAAGTCACACCAGGTGATTGTGAACACACTCTCAATGATAACTTTAACGACACCCCACAAGACCTCACCTGGTGACCCACTTCGTCAAAGCGACTGTGCAGACATCACACCATTGACATCGCCAAAGACGTTCGCCACGTTCTCTAAGAACTCCATCGTTCCTCTGATGTTCGTGAAAAGCTAATATTGTTGAGTGGCTCCTGTCTTGACATTGTTGTGCCAAGTATTACATAACACGGTGATTGCATGAACGATTATGAAATGGTCTTGTATCATATTTTATGTGTAATATAAACATTTGTTTTGTTTGTAATTATGATCAAATAGATTATAACACACCAATTCTTTTCATACATTTTTGAATATTTTGTTTAACATATTGCCTTACAGTCATTATTTGTGATCATGCGCCATTAGACTCAGCGTCTTTAGTGAGATATCATCAGCTCTGTTGTACTCAGCACCAAGCTCTGAGAAAGGAAATAGAAAAAAAAAAATAACATGTATAGAACGACAAGTATGAAATTACAATGCCACAAATTGCCACAATAGTTTTACACTGATTAAAGCCATCTGATTTATGTCATGCATGTGTTCATTGTTATAACATGCTCATTTACATGAGCATTCTTGGCTCTGAGGGAGGGGAACATAACTTCTCAACACTGACGTGGGGAGGTGGAAGCAGTATTGTGAATCGGAGCATGGTGGCTAATACAGATGTCTGTTTTAATGTGTGCATTTAATTTGTGAGACACAAAGGTGAAGGGTAGTGTGACGAATTTAAAACTGGACAAAACAGAGGCCCGGGCAGTCATAAAGTATCTGCAAAAGAAAACTATGACACCCATGGAAATCCATGAGGACAAGGTACAGACACTTGCTGAGGACTCCCCTTCCTATGCAACTTTGAGCAAGTTCACCGTGCAGACCTGGATGACAGACTCTTACTGCCAAGCATAGATAGTCAATAGGCATTAGTTCCGGTCAGTGAGCACTGTTTTAACTGAGATCTTGAAGATGAGCAAGCTGTCTGCAAGATGGGTCCCAAGAATGCTGACATCAAAGCATTTTTTTGCTAGTTTTTGCAGTCTCCTAAATCACCTTTCTTTGAGTTTAACTATTACTCCTTTTTTGTTCATCTGATGTGACTTCAGTATCCCATATTTTCCAGAATATCTTACTTCTACTTCCTTCTTCATACATGGCCTGATGCGTTTGCATTTCTGGATGGCTTCCTTTACTTTAGTCATGGTCATGGGGACCAGGTTTATGTTTAGGTCTTATTCACTTTCAGGGAAGTTGGCTAGTACTGGTGGTCGGTTTTCTCTACCCCAACCTTCCCTGATCCTCTACAGCTGCACCGAATTAGGGAAGTTCGCTTGTATCTCTCGGGTATTAATGTGCACATCCGAGTTCTGACTTCCTAACCACTTGGCCATCCACTTCTCTTTTTGCAGAGAGCAAACCTTCACTAGGTGTACAGTTGTCAGTGTGGATATCTGCCTTTGTCAGGAAACATTGTTTACTCACAGCTAATCAACGGCTCACATTTTTTTTTGCAAGAACGTTTGAAGATTCAGTTTTGCTCAGCCTCTGTGAAATATTTTTGTACAGTTCTAACGGATTTGCAGCTGCACTAAAATGATTTTGATGTCATGGATACTGCTTCTGATCATATCTTCCTGGCAAATTTTGGCTGCGCCCCAGGATTCTTGTAGAAAACCAAACAAGATTTGGTATGTGCCTCTTTCGATAAGTTTATTCGCCAATCCATCATTGTTTTCTGTTCTTATGGTTCAATATAACAGTCAGTGATTAAGTCCCTTTTATTGGTAGAAAGCACTAATAGCGGAAGCTTTACGGTGCTGTTAGTCACTAATTCACTGTTATTCTTGTGATTTATTGTTTCTCCATAAGCAAGTCATTTACATTGCCACAGGTTGGGTAGTCCATAGTTTCAAATAAGAATTGCTTTTTTTATGGGGATGGGGGATTTCAGTTGCAGTAAAATTCCAGAGGAGACAAACAATGCCTCAAGAGAGATAAATGATACGTCTGAAGTCAGTAGGTATGTGTCTTTTATTTGACTAAGTGTAAGTCACTTTCAACACCTTTCATTAATACTGTCAACTTTCTCTTGTCATGTACAAACGTTGATTTATGTTAATAATATTTTATAAGTAATCTTTTATATAAAAAAACAAATACAAAAGCACTAAAACAATAAATTATGACATAAAGAAATAATAAGAAACTAGTTTATACCTTTATCAACAAATGTCAAAATATACATATAAAAAAGCGATCTATGTATCCTATTATATCCAAATTGCATAGCATGCTTTCACACCATTCTAACTTTTCGAATTTCTTGCAGCAGCATTAGAAGTTCTAGCTGCCCCTTTGAGGGAGGTAAGTTTAATATTTCCTGTACTCCCTCTGTTGATGATATGCAATGTGTAGAAGTGACTTGAAGTGAACGTTTAAGTAGAAACTGAGCATCAAAACGGCTGACCACTCAAACTGTAACTGGTATTAAAATCAGATGTAAAACTCATTGTGGGCATGTGTCTAAGTACTAAGGTTAGGAGAATCACTTCATGCATTGTATTCACATGTTCTCTATGATGAATCCACGAAAGAGAGTAGAGCCCAATAATAAATTACCTGAGGCTGAAAAAAAGGTCGCAGGCATTAAAATGGATCGGTCAAATGTCACTCAGTAGAGGAAGATCGCATCCAACACTCAATGACGAATGCACGATAAATTTGCAGACCATAGTTAGATGACAGCTTGAGATCATCTGCAATAGTTTCTTGAGGTTTATGTCCTGATTAACGTCAATCATCTTAGTGACCAAGGTTTGTCTCAGAAATATTTTACATACCTCGAATATATTTAGGTACATTTTATGCACCTCGAATACATTAGGCAATGCAGGAAGCAAATCAAAATTGTAGTTTGAAAAATTATTTTTTGCAGAATTAAAAGGGGAGAATTACATTTGTAAGAAAATTAATATATCAGAGAATTACACCATTGTTTCTGGAACGCATAGACGTGGAAAGGGGCTTTTGAAGGTGAGTTCTTTATTTGTTATTGCTTTGAGTTCATGTGTTACGAGGCCAATTTGTATATAAAAAAATAGATGAAAATAAGGATAATCAGAAAGGACAAATTAAATTCTATAAAGACCCATTTAAAATGTGTACACAGCTTTGATAGAAACAGGTAGAACTTGTACACACTTGAAACGTAAACCACAAATCTAAGGGGAAAATTCTAATTTTTGTTTATTCTTGTTATGCCTAAAAATAAGTATCTTATCACGAGTGAAAATATTTCCAGACAAAACCCTAAATATTTTATAAATTTGAATAAAAATATTTGCATATTATTGTTATAGAACAGTGATGCCCAACCTTTTTCGGCCTGCGGGCCATATCCATTTCGGACAGCCGTGTCGCAGGCCACTTCACCGCAAAAATACAAAAAAGAAAAAAAATAGAGCAGATACCATTTTTTATTAGAAACAAGTTGTACGTACCATTAATTATGTAGTAATTAGTGGGTTATTTGAAGTTGTTTTTCCGAAACCAACTTCTGAATGTCCGGCCTCATCGTAGGGACACCAAGTCGGAGCACTGAATCGAAATGTTCGTCCATCGAAAAAAAGATTGGGAAACGCCCCTACCTGGGGATAAATACTTCTTCTTCCCTTTTTTCGTTTTTTTTTTTTAAAAATTATTATTACTAACATGCCGATTTCCTGCACTGTGGGCAGAAGTTTCGGGGGCCGGATATGGCCCGCGGGCCGTAGGTTGGGCATCCCTGATAGAAAATATAAATAAGTAGCGCTACAACAAATTATAATATGCGCAAGTAAACAATAGTGTGAAAAGAATATCTCGTCACTGATTGCAATTGGAGAAACACACTAATTAGAATACAACAGTGTGACGAGAGCATTTCTGCATATGTCGATCATCACTCCAGGTAGCAGCATCCAAAGTCTCCATGACATCACGTGCAACGATTAATAACACGAACACGAACACAAACAATAGAACGACCGGTCCTACAAAGCCAATCCAACAGGCAGCGGGTAAAATAATGAGAATGACAATGTTAAAAAAAATTCCTTATTGCTATCTTTAAGATAATAAAATTAATACAGTAACAGTTTGTGATTTGTCTCATTGTTTTTTTACTGGTTTGTGGGCTTGTCTGGGGAACACATCTAAGACAAATGTCTTCAAACTGTAGCCAAATGACAAAAGGGTAACACATAAACGGGACAAGATACACAGTCACCCACACAAGTGAGTTCTCATACAGACACCGTACACGCGCACACACCCATGTATCATAAGCCACAGACCTACCCACACCACCATCCCCCATTACAAACATTTCACTCCAACATCCCCAAACCTTTCCACACACACATTAACTTTGTCCTGTACCCCCAGCCCATTAGTAATATTACATTTTTTCTTGAATTTAATAGCTTAAACATAAAAGGAATCTTCGCACAGAATGTAAATGTGATCATCGATGCGAAGAAGAAACAACGATCATCTCATGTGGGAAATGCACATATAACAAAGAGAAAGGTATTTTATAATCATTTCTTGACATATTGCCATGTCCGCTACCACAACTAATCTGTACTAATTTCTCGAGATTTTGCATGGTAGAGACAAATGTAAAACCTCATTTTAAAAATAGGTTTGAAGAAAGCATACAGTCCATCAGTTAGTCTGTAAGTCCGACAGATCAACAAAAGGACGGAAATACATATTGTGTATGCAAACCTGATGATTTGTCAGTTCTTAGGAAGCCTACCTAGATGTAAGATAAACGGTAACTCAACCTTTATACACAGAACAATAATACACAGATAGTTGCAATTAAATAACATTGTTTACATGCCTCTCTTACGAATTTGTTTTCCTTGCTTCTGCATGTGCTGCTTTTTAGTTGTACATTTAGTTATTTCTTTGTCAAAAGCCCAGGAAGACAGTTCGTGGTCCAAGGCGACCTTCGGAATCGTCATCGGAGCCATTGTTGTTGGTGTTGGTGTTGTCTTTATTGTGATCTGCAGAAGGAGAATAAAGCGATCCAGGGGAGACCAGTGAGTCAGAAGAGAAAACAATTACCACATTTGTTTTTTATTTCGATAGAAGATGTCTGATTTATCCTTTTTTATTCATTGAAATGTAAAACTCGTCAGACAACCTATATTATTCAGATTAGTCAAGAGTTCGCATCGATCAGTACATCGGGAATTGAGCGCATCATCTTCACCTAGTTAAAACAAAACAAAACAAAACAAAAACAAAAAAAACAAATCAAATTTAGATATGAAAATATTGCATAGACGTCCCACAATATTGGTGATGATATTTAAATAGTAATTGTATATAACTTAGGAAATTAGTATAACCAAGTTAATGTCCCACAAGTATCAGAATTTCAAGGCAAAATGCAGTTTATACAAGGAGGGTACATTTAAAAGTCTCAGAAAGAATGATCAGCATACATGGAACGCCTTGTATTATAAGCAAAATATCCTTCAGTAAGTTTGATGTAATCTAGGAATGGCGAATCCCAGAGGAACATCAAGAGAAGATGTGAAGAGGAGAGAGCGTTCCCAGGTAAGCAGTAATTGTTGTCATTCATAAATACAACCAAAACATCCTAAAAAGTAGCAAGTTATTTACAGACGACCGTATTGAAAATTTTCATGTTTTCACTATAATAGAAAGACAAATTATAAAACTGTGTAGTCTACTGCAAATTCTCACCAGTAACAGGATATTTAAGGATGTCTGTGAGTACTCTTTATTGACGTGAGTACTGTTTAGCGGTCCTTGAGTGTTCTAGGGAATCTCTAAAGGCTTGCGAGTCCTCCCAAACTTCTCTATTAGTTTCGAGAGAGAAGTCAGTCGGTACTTTTTAAAAGTCCAGCTGATTTTGAAATTAGAGATTTGTGAGTGCCTGTAAGGACGGCGAGTATCACCAAGTCCCAAGGTATGATTTTCTATCTACGTTTGGACTTTCTTGTTCTATATGTGTCCATTGGATTAATTCATGTTACTTCGTCTTCGTTTAATTTATTTATCCGAAAGATATTTTTATTCAAATGTTATCGCAAGACCAATTTATTACCTCATTTGTTTCCAATAGAGCGTTTACAATACACATTCGCCAAGGACATAGATTCTGCTTCTGGAACTTACAGTCTCCCATACGATCAGATGGCGGTCAGGAGACACTACAGACCCCTGAGGCAATCAGCCCAAGCGGCTCAAGATTTCCAGCTACAGCCTTTCATTCATCGGCCTTTCGAAGATGACAACAAAGACGAGACTTACACTGAAATCATTGAACTTGACACAAAGTGTGATTCACGACACCAGACACACTACAACGCCATCTTGCACCAGGCTGGCGACATCACTCCGCCTTTTCTCGAGACAGAATGTAGTAGAGGAGGGGACATCGACAGAGATTGTTACAACAGACTTGGTTGTCAGGGTAAGGAAGATAATGATTACATGGAAAATGATTACATTCACTAATTAGCCTCGCTTTCACAGAACTGTCAAATGTAGTTTTAGTAACGATATAATCTCAGTATGCAAATTTCTTCCTGCCTTGAAGACACGTGCACGATCCAGAAGTCCTCACTTGAACCGAAAGACACTGAAGACTGGAGACGGACCAGGCTGCATGGTGCATCTCGCTATGAAACCGAATATTCCACAGCAGTGTAGTCTCTACAGACACTGTCATGTCTACGCTAGGAATGGTTCCCCCTTTCTTTCCCAGACCTCACTCAGAGCTTTTTCTTGAGGGTTTCCTGTAGAAGTCCTCCCTCGCCCTCACTGGTCTGTGTTTCTTGACTTTCAAGAGCAGCGGAACAGCAGCAGCATCGTCCACAGTTTGTGGAGGAGTCGCCGTCACTGACTGTGAATTCAATAAGACAATAGAGACCAAATCTTTGTTTGTGGAAGAGTTACTGCCCCGTTAACACTGTAATAAAGTGCAATTTTGTTTCTAAAGGCTGGGAAAGCTTATTGCAAGATACTTTGTCGGAGATATGGATGAACTCCCTCCCTTCTTGATATATTCGCCTACGCACATCTCCGTGAACGACAAACTCGACACTCCCTCCTAGCAAAATGACAACAACTTAATATACTACATTATAAACTTGAAGACTTAATTTACACTAAAATCTTAATACTAAAAAGCGTGGCAGTTCCTATATTTCTGAGTTTTGTTTTCCTGAGATCGACAGACATGATACATACTGATGGTGTTTGTGGCATAGACATGAACATGCAAAATGCTTTCCCCGCGACACACGAGTCTAACATTTCAGCACCGTGTAGAAAGATGCTCTACAGTAGAGTCTGAACACATCGTCTACGTTATCTGCATGAGCATCTCCGGGCTCGTCGACTAGAAAAACACTTGAACATTGAAGTGGGTCCCAGCTCTCCTCACATCACCGATACATTACACAGGAAATCGTGCGAGAATGATTGAGAGATAATATCAGCATTATGAGAGAAAAAGGACAGAAAAAAAGTCAAAAGATCGACGGCATGTGACCACCTGATAAAGTATCTTTAATATCTTTCTGAGTTTTCGTTCTCTTTTTTAATTACAAGGGCGTGGATGATTTTATCACACTTCCGAATTTCAAGCTTTGCAGTGGACGTAGTCGCTGTGCGTGAGTTCTGGAAGTTTTTTTTGTTACTAAGTGCATCACGAGTTCGTAACTTATAACAGTGAGTATAAAGCAGCTTTTTTTATACATATAAAAGCATTTTTGTCATTAATCTTTTCTCGTTCTAAGGGATTTGTCAGCAATTTTTTATGATATAAATACTGAAAGTATCTTTTTTTTTTTTTTTGCTAATATGCGTTTGCTCACAGTCATGCTTATTAAACCGAGAGACCACAAAAGACGAACTCAGTCACCGAAGATATGGTGTTATGCTCTAGTACTATTTCATTTAGTTCTAAAATGTATGTCTATGCTAGAGCTATAATATTAATTGCAAGCCTTGGGAGGAGGACACCTTTCTGCAAAATTAACACGTCGGTTTCCATGGATTTGCAGGTTGCCTGAAATGTTCGTGGATTTATGGCTGCTGCTCCTGCTATCTTCTCCCTGGACCGTTTCTCTAAGTGAAAAGTACTATAGTTATGTTCTGAGACTATAGCTCAAGAGTACTAGAATGTCTGAAAAATCTGCATTATTACATTTTTTATATAATTTTCTGTAAAATGTCAGCTGTTCCTTTTGTAAAACATAGTTGTTTCTATGTACTCATTTAAAATACTCATCATCAAACGTGTAATACGCATTTACCCATATGAATGATGCACACAAAAGACTACAAACAAACAGTCAAACATACACAGTACATAAAAGGGATGAGATCATATCAACCACATGAAGAAGTGTGTGGTTAGCAAAAAATACGCTTGTTATATAAGATATTTTTTGAAAGAGATTAGTTTGAAGGCCTGGAATGAAAAAGAGCAGAGATGCTGGAGTGAGGCTACAAAGACAAGCATAGTATTCTTACAAAAGGTGTATGGAACTCAAACTATTGCTTAAAATTATTCATTGCTTATAGTAATCATGGTGTATATTTCTCGAACTTTGTTGTGTGCTAACATGTCGATATGATACACTACCAAGAGATTTGGCACTCAGTCGACAAATATTTAAAGTTCTGCTCTGACTTGCAGCTGCTTGACGATGACATTGGACTCTGATGTTCCGTCGAATGGACAGTTCATATTAAAGACGGAGTATGTGTGCTGATTATGTGTTGCATTTGTTTCGAAATTACTTTTTATTTCAAACACTAGTTTTTTAGTAATTAAAATTGCGCCTCACTTTTGCATAACTATTTTAGTAATTAAAATTGAAAAACGCTCCTCACTTGTGCACAACTAAACATTTTTGATCAGATATCTTAGCAAAACTATATGTGTGTTTTTGCGTGTATTTGTGTGGTTATTGTTATTCTCACTGACGTTGTGTTGTGTCTGTATAAGCCACTGTAAAGAAAAATATATAATTTGTATACCCCGGGTACGTATACTGCACAATGAGCATGAATCCTTTTCCTAAAAAAGCAGTTATCACTTATAAATAAATATGCAACTGATAAATCAAAGATAAAAAGCTGACAATGTCCACAAACGTATTCAATACGATTTATTTTAATACAACAATAATGTGTTGAAATTTTTACAGAGACATAAGTGTTTATAAACGTGTTGTCATAAAACACATTGATGAATGTTATTTGCATCCTGGTGAACCAATATTTCAATATAATCACTGATGATCTTACTCATACATAATATGGGATTTCAAATTTATTTGCAAACAGAACTGACGTTATGAGATGCCAGTTTACGACAGGTAAGTTTGACCAATCTTTTAAATCAATGAAATTGAGAAATGTAAAATAAAAAAACACGATTCTTGGGGAGGTGTTTTTATGACTAATAACAGAGGAGCTCAATTGCCTCATCATTAACCATATAGAAAAAATGTAACATCAGATGTAAGAGAAATGAAAGAAACAGATAACAACCGGTCAACATTATCAATCAAAGAGCTGTGGAGTAATGAGCTAGAAGAGAGTCCCTCTGAAATTGAAGAGGCAAAACTTTTTCTTACCTAATTACTTGCGATGTTTCTGGCAATTATAAGTGTATTTAGATTGTAATAGGTAAGTGTCATCTATTTCAGTTTTATACCTACTTTAAATATGCTGATTGTTCATACAAGACGTCAGTTATAAAGCAAACCTCATTATCATTTTCATGGTGAGATAATAAAAACTCTTTTCAGGAAATAATACCTTTGACCTCAAGAAAACCTACTGTATGGAAATCAGACCTTTCAATGGAATCCTTATAAACATGAGCTTGACCAACGGAAGCAACAGCTTTAGTCCAAACTCCACTTCATTTATAAATAATAAATCTCGACCTGTGCAAAAAGTGGTATTCTTTTGTTTTATTTATCTAATTGTAGTTTTACACAGATAGCTATCTAGCATGTAGTACTTCCTCATGTTTACATACAGAAATGCTGACAAAACAAAAACCTACCAGTACTGCTTAGATATGTAGATTATCTTCTTTTCGCAGGACTTATAGTCTTTCAAAATGTAAGTTACATGAGTCATAGGCCTGCATCACCTTGTAGCACACCTAGTTGTCACAAGGAGTATGGATGGTAGAGAACAATAAAGTGTACAGGCTGAAGATAAAACAGTGATACAAAATAATGGTAAAACTACTGTCCTGGACATAAAGAGAAATGTTTCATGCAGACAGTGATGCTGGATTGTTTGCATAGGCAACAGCGCACCATCACCTCATTTGTGACAACTTTTCTCTTTTGCAGGTTAAGGACAAGAGGCAGCAGCTGATGTCCTGTTCGTGTTTTTTCTGCAACACCACACGTAGAAATTATGTTAATTGTAGGATTTGTTCTAAAGCAGATACAGGTACTTTGAATTCTTTGGCTAAAGTGATGTTGTTGTATTTTAATGCATACGCTTTTTGTAATCATATATCTTTAAAATAGTATTTCGGACTTCTGCATTAACATACATGTGGTAGGTAGTTTGAATAACAAGATGACATCTATCTCATTCCAGCTTTTTTCGTGCTTTGTTATGTTCTGTGTAAAGGTTATTTATTTTGCAATTTTCTTTTATTTCGAAAGCAGACGACACTTCTTGGGACAAGGCAACCTTTTCGATCGTCACCGTCGCCGTTATTGTTGGTGCCGAGTTCGTCCTCTCTGTAATCTTCAGAAACAAAATTATTACAGCCTGGAGGCGGTAAGTCAGAGTTGAAAAATGTGGAACATAAACTGCTTTCTCATAGTCATGTTCGATTGTAGATTGACAACTTTCTGTCTTTCTGCCTGTAGCTTTTGGAATAGCATGCAAATACTTAATTTACGTTAATTACAGTGACAATACAGACCCCGATTCTTTTTACCCACATCGAAAAAAGCAATGCATTCGGATGTAATTGGCTCCATGATGACTGGCAATACTTTTAGTAGCATAAAGAACAACATTTTTAAATAGACTCCAGGTACACTGAACTTGCATGCTTTTGTCTCTTTTAGAAACGACAAATCTTCTAGATGCGCCAACAACTCATGCACAGACAAAATAGAAGTGATTCCAGGTAGGAATTGGTTTCTTTCTCTTGACTAGATAAAACTTGAGCAGCAGCAGTGGAGAAATTACTAGCCTCTTGCACAGTTTGCAGATATTTTTACGATATTGTTGTATGGATACACACTTTTTGCTTTAAAGATACACATCTAAAGTATCACCAGGCACAAAAACATGGACAAGATAGTAAGACACGTTTGTACACAGATACGCCTAATTAACACATGATCCCAGCTCTCCCATTGGCTGACTTCGTGACGTACACATGTACAACCCTGATGTCACGTAAGTGTTCTGGACCTTGTTTCTACCTCGGTGGTCTGTGATGAGCTATACGTTACTTCTGTGACCGACCAAACCTTAGCAGCATCATTATCAAACCAAATAAGTTTAAATTAAATGGCTGTTAGTTTAATTAAAGTTTAATTAGATCCTCATCGAGGAGATAGATATCCTGTAATCAGTGTGCCTGAGCCATGCCTTGGAAGATGGCCAACATCAGACCTCAGCTCACGTGTCAGGGTCTGGTGCCTCTCCTGGTGCAGTGCTAGGGGACGTTGTTTGACATGTTTTATTCATCTTTAAAAATTTTTATATTAGTAATATTGTGAGTATTTTGTGCGTATGTAAAACTTTTTTTATTACTATTCCGATTAATGTTACGTTAGGTCAGAGTCCTATGAAATCTTGAAGACATTAAAGTAATAGATAAACATGTCTTTAGATGCTATCCTATCATTTATTATTGAAAACTATTGCTTTATATTCAAATAGTCTTTTCTACTCCGCATTCACTGCCTATCGTCTATATCTCTGTATTTGCTTTTGTTCAATTCCTGGAAAGCTGACAAAACTTCTTTATATAGTCAAACATAACAAGAGTGCGTTATATTCTTTTAAAAAATTTCTGCATTTTCTCGTACATTGTCTTGTGTGGAAAGTCTTTCTCTTTCTTTTTCGAATAGTTTCTCTGTCTTCCAGTGTTACTCCCATTCCCCTTCTCTCTTTCTCTCTGTTAATTAACCGGGGTACCCCCATTTTTTTCTGTTGACACAGAACGTCTCCATCACACCCTGGCTAATGACACAGAAACTAGTTCCTCGGAGGGTCGCCTTTCAAGTGCTCGAACAGAAGTCAGGGAAGACTACCGACCTCTGCAGAAGTCAGTAAGAAGGAATAACCCCTTCACAACAACCCAGCGTTTCCAGATACAGCCTTACATTCATCGGGTGTTTGAAGAGGACGACGAATGTGAAGTATATACTGAAATCATTGACGACATGGAGTGTGATCCGGGACCTCAGGCACACCATGAATGTGACGTCACGTCGCCTTTTTTAAAGATGGAAGGTGGTCAAGAGGTAAATGACGATGACTACAATAGGCTTGATCATCAGAGTAACAGAAATAAGCCAACAGACTGTGTGTCAGCTGAGGAAGAGAACTGTCGACTTCCCTACTGTCCTAATAGTCTGTGCGGTGAATATGAAGTTGCAAAACCTGTAACAGATGCTCATGTCAACTCCAACAAATTTGCCAATGACAACTCTCTCCCTGACAATATTTTCGATGCCCACACTGCACACGAAATTACTCCTAGCACTCCTCATAGTACCTCCCTTGACTACTCCTCCGATGAACACACTCTGCCTGACAGTCCTCTAGAGAACAAAATTCCTCAACATCAAACTTTCCATGAACACGCTTTTTCTGACCACATGTCTCACAACAACCTTCTCCATGACAACACTCCTACAGACAGAATTCCCCATGACAACCCTTCCCCTTACTACACACTCACGACACACAGCCCTGAGGAAACTGTTTGTGACAACATTCTGGGGGATAAACTGATGGAGAAGGTTGACTGTGTCCAGTCTTGTCAAGAGAATACTTCAACAGTCAACTGATGATGATAAGGGGATAAGGGCGACAACAGCAATGGACCATCAGCTCAGTCTCAATCTGTCTGCCTTGGGAAATAACTTGGGATGACACTAGAGAACAGGGACATCCCTCTTTAAGTCGATGACAATGACAAGGACAGTCGTCGTGCTACTTCTGATGGTGAAAATGACCTTTTCAAAAATGTCCAAAACATCGCCGCTTATCAAGCGGAAGTGACGATTGCGACAGTGTAGACCTCACATAATCCGATTTCCTGTGCACATTTCCACAGCCGATTAAGAAATCTCAATTAGACCTTTTCAATTTACAGTGCAAAAATAAAAATTAATATTAACAGACTTTAAATGCCGCTTGGAGTGATTTTTTTAAAAACGAAATAGAGTTTATATATATATATATAAGGGTTGTACATTTTTAGCAGCATACAAAATGTCTGAAGAGAAAAACTACCTTTTTAGCGGAATTGCATTTTAGTTTAAAAGAAGCTATATCGTTTCATCCATTTGGTCCCCACAGCTTTTCTGAAGGGAAAAATAATTTCAGTTTGTTATCAATGGTAGCTATCACACTAGACCAACAAGCAACAGGTCATGTAACTTAACCTTTTTGCAAGATTGAACAATGCTGATAAATAAATAGATTTTATAAGAAGTAATTGTGTGTATATATATAGATGTGTGAACATGCTCGTTTTATAAGTCACATCGAAGCATAGCTGATGATAAGATATTTCCTCACCTGACTCACTTCCTAACTGTGAACTCTCAAGTACAGTTTCAGTCTCACCAAGGAAGCAAAGCGCCCCTCAAGGCGATGCCCTGTGTACCTTCCGAAAGTTCTCAAACATCTTCAGGCTCTCAGACTGAAAGAAGTTTTAGAAGGAGCACTTGTGCAGCTCGATAGACAAGAAACAGTAGGGCAGTCACACATACACCCAAGGAACATGTAGTCCTAGCGCTCTTATTGGTTATAGTCTTCATAACATAAACGTATCATTATTGCTCTTAATCTCTTTCTGAGCCCGATGATACAGAAGAGAAGTATCTCGAGAACGGAAGGAGGACATCTTGTGTCTATAAGTCATCATATATAATAAAATGAGAAACTGTGATTTCAATCGCCACTTTGGACGGAGTTATATCAAATTCAGTTATGTCTGTCTGAGGTGACCTTGTGCGGGGTGCCCACTGAACCTCCTGTTGCTGTGTTACTATATGAGTGGGTGTGTGTGCACATGTGTGTGTGTGTATGTCGCCAGAATCTATTCCCTTTCATCTCTCACAAAATTCTTCCCTCTAGTGTGCTGGCGTGTCATCATACCTATAATTGCTCTTGTGGATGAATATACCTGTATTGAATTGAATTGAATTGAACTAATCAGAATGAAATTTAATTTTCTACCTATCAAATAACATGATTTCAACATACTAGACATTAAGCTAAGGACATCAGTGTTTGCGCCAAAGACTAACATTTCAGGTTACACATGGCTTGTGAATTTTGTGATACAAGGAAGCGTGACTTCCAGTGTTTCTGAATAGTTACTTCCACGAAATGGACTTACGTTGATGTTACATCCTGACAACCTTCCTGCTAATGAGATAAAGCTCTCTTCCATTCACTTCCACTGCCCAGAACACCGTGCAATCTTTGTCAAAAGATACAACACTGTACTCCAACTTGAAGTATATACAAACAGGTTTGTGTGGTGGCAGAGTAGCTTTCATATCAGCTTCTAGATAACAAGCAAGGAAACCATGGTCATCAAAAGATCATCAGCATCTTTGCTTTTTTTTACATGCAACACACTCAGAATGAACTCCTAAACATTTTGTGGCAAATCTCTCCTTTTATTGAAGATCATAGGTAGAAGCTTTGTGCAATGCTTCCTGCTATAAAAATTTCTTCCCAATCCAGGTTTTAACACACATGCTGAACATCAGGAAAGAACTCTTAACTACCACTTCAGTTAAAATTCCCTCTATCTTCTCCATTATGACCGTCTATTTGTTTTGTTCATAAAATACTAATTTGTACATGATTACTGAATATTAAACCCACTTGTGTTTCATTTTTTTTAAAAACACGAACACCTTTCACGGGAACTTACTAAACTTATTTTGTTTGAAAACAGAAATAAACAACTTAAAAGGAGAAGGAATCAGGACCAGAAATAGTATAACTCTCACCTAAAGACATGAATTAATTTATTAACAGAAAGACTGCTGTTTTCACTTTATTTTCATCCAGTAATAAACGGTACTATACGATATCAGCGAAATATTATTAATGGTAGCCGGATACTCATATTAAACAATGAGCTGGAGTCGCACAACTCCACATGTCTTCATACAACCATTCGATGTCTGAATGAGATCCATTTAGTCGAGGAAAGAGACTGTAGTTTCAGTTTTCAAAGATCTTTCAAACAGGATGGCTTTAATGGATTTAAATAACTGCCTCGATGCTATCCCACTGGATGAGTGTGCATGTGTGTGTGTGTGAATTTTACAGTACTCTCACCATCTTCATCCCCACAACTGCCCCACCTTCGTAACAACCTTATCTCGGTGAAATGTTTTGTTACATATCATTGTCGTGCCCTGGGCATCTTTTTCTCTGGGATAACTTGATGGCATCATCTATGTTTTCTGCTTGAACATCTGCTCGAGGAAAAAAAAATGTAGTCATGAGTGATGCTGAGCACACAAGAGGATGTAAAGTATAGTGGGCGTGTAGCTCTTATTAAAATATTAATTCACTTCCTTCATACATATTACTGTATAGAATACGGACAATTTTGTGTGTTGTCCAGCCATCCTTGTAAGCTGCGTCGAGGAAGGAATTTGCTGTTAGTTCTGCATGATTTTAAACTATTTTGACAGTATTCAAACGTAAGTATAAAGGCGTTTTTGTGATCATGAACATTTACAATACAGTAAACCTAAACGATTCTAGGCATGCAATTATTTTCTATCATATTACAAGTTTTGTATACAAAGACACCACTTTCAGTTGTAGAGTTGATTTTTTTTCTCAATCTGACATCAACACGTGTAATCGACATATCTTTGTTTTATATATATACACACGCACAAAAATATATTATATATACCCCCGAAATGCATTTCTTCATACATACTATTTGATGTGATATATATGTATGCATGCTGAAAAACATTATTATCTACAAGATTTTCATTGAAAAGACATCCATCATTTTCTCTCTCATCTACTGTAAAACGTTGCTGTGAATTTGCAGAGTGCCTGATGGCGAGTTCATGGCTGCTGCTTCTGCTCGCATTGTCCCGTTGTGTTTATGGTCATCAAAAGTTGGAGTAAGTCCTACTATCTTTATCTCGCTTATTGTTTTACAACTTTATTTTATTATTATGATGTTACTGGTGATCGAGGAAACTATCATAAAGCTTAGTTAACTTTAGCAGAAGTAAGGGATGGGTTAGAGTCAGGAATCAAAAAGTTAAGAGATGAGAGGAAGGAGGAGACGCCGGTTAAAAGAAATGCCCACGAGAAGCTGAAGTTGTGAAGAGAAGGAGAGTCGTTGTCCTGAGGTAACATAGAGAAAAGAAAAAATCATTGTCTTCTTTCTGTAGTGTGTGTGTGTGACTTGGTGTCCAAACATCAAACGAATGGTGTACGAGGCAGTGGTGGGGCTCAGGAACTGTATTATTCTCACAAACGAACATCTTTCATACCTTCTTTCTTTAATTTCTGTAGAACATTTTACAATTCAACTAGAGTGAGTGAATATTTCTGATTTAGCATTTTAAACACTTGTGTTTTCCGAAATACACATCTAAAAACAAAGGCAATAAAATTGTCCTTTGTATTGTTTATTATGTGCGTTGTTTGCCTATTTTGTTAAAGCAAAATAAAAAAAAACCTATTAAAACATACGTTTTCTGAAGTTTTAATCATAGAAATGTATTGAAGATTTTTTTCTGGGTTGCAGATGCACTAAATGGATAGTAAAGGAAGAGACATCATATAAAGAAACTGAGTATGTGTCTTACTATGTTTTTTTAACAGTACGTTTCAAAACTCAAACATTAAGTTAGTTGCAACACATTTTATCTAGCTTTTGACCTGTCCATTCAAAACTAAGTTCAAATTGTCAAATATCTCAAGAAGATTTGTTATTTTGTAGCCTAGTCGCAAATGTGAAACAAACCAATTGAAATGGTTAGAAATATTGTAATATAATCCAAGAGATTAGGAATCTATGAGATATGGTACGTGTGAAAAATTAGGTATACCAACTCTTTCTTTCTTGTATTGTCAACTTTCCGAGCTTTTGTAGTCTTTCGTGCTCGGTTCATTAATCCACCAGGAGAAATTTCTTCTACAATTTAATTATTTTTGACCCCTATTCAACAACATGATTTTGGTAATTAACTTTTGCATACGTGTGATCTGCACTGGAAAGGATGCTCGGTTATTAGGGAGGTAAATAAAACGCGGACTTGTTAAAAAACTAAGTGGATCCGGCCTGAAAATGTAAAGTGTGTAAACCACGGAACTCAGAGTGAAACCATGCATTTTACTGCGAGTAAACTCTTTAGTTTAGCCTTTCCACTAAAAAAATCTCTTAAGTTTTGCATGAATGCCAGTTTTCAAGCAGCGTAAGCAAAAAATTGTCTTAAAAACAGTGCATGTGTATATATATATATATCATATAAACATATAAAATATAGGAGATGTAGACATCACTGAGTAACCTGGATACATGTTAGTTTCAAACAATTTCACTAAATTAAAACAGATAAATGTTATTAGAAGCTTTGTGGGTATATAAAACTTACGACATAAAATTTTCAGATATAGAGTTTAATTAAAATTCAAAATTTATTTACAACAGAAAGGACAGAATAAACTGCAGCTTTCATGAAGGTGAGTCTCACAAATCAATTTTTATGCAATCAATATATCAAGGATATTATTAAACAGGGAGATCTCAGACTTGAATACTTCACAAAATTAAGTAGGTTCTTTTGATCTTGTGTAACAAATACAATAACAAGGCAATATCCTGTCATTAACCACTCGAAGTACAAGAGAAGCAAAGGCGACATAAGAGAAAGAGATGTGCCGATAAACGCTGAATTAAATCTTGCAACCAAACTTTGTCAGAAATTTTTCTATTTATATATGTTTCCCGTAATATTCTTTTGTACAAATCCCCTTGAATGAACCTAAAGACCAAACACATAACCAGTTTATAATATTATCGGTATTCAGATCAGAACAAGTTAATGACTGATATATAGGTAATTAATAAATGACAATTTATACATGAAATAAAGATCGTAGCTATATAATATTTGTATTTATGTTTTCTTTTACTCTTGAAATATTTTTTCAGAGAATAATACCATCAACGTTGAAACCCCGATTTCCTGTTTGAATTCCACTGAACTCACTGAACTCACTGAACTGACCAAAAGCAGACACTTCCACCATGCTGTTAAACTTTCTTTCAAGTCTGATAATAGTTCATATACCATAAAACTTGAAAAGAAAAAGGTAAATTGGATTATTTTAAATATTTTTTCAAATTTGCTTTATTTTATTTTATTATGTATAGATAGGCAATGTTATTTAATAAGAAAATATTAAGAAAGAAACAAGTGAAACAGAAGTTGCTGCTCATATTTTAATATCTTTGCATAAATGTATTGTTTGGGTGATGTGCATAATTTGATATAAAATAAAGCAATATTTCAAAACTTAAGTGACACAAGTGTCTTATCATATTATATTTTTTTGGATACTTGAATTCTTCACAATGCATAATAAATTGTAGCGTGAGGCTTTGATGTAAACCGTGATATCAATGAATGAAATGTTAAAATACGTCTGTGAGAACCGTTAATATTAATTCATGTCTGGAGATGAAGCCAAATATTTTGTAGACAAGATCACACTAGGCAAGACAGAGAAGAACACGTGATCATACAGACAAACACCTGCTTTTTATCGTTGGCAAACGACTTACTGCTAGCATGCTCAAGCTAGAACATACGATGTATTACTTTCATACTACTTTTAAAAACTAGATTGTTTAAGGTAATTTGTCTAGTTTATTTGGTAAACGATAAAAGCTCAGAGGAAAATATTCAAAAGTATCAACAGATAGAAATAGTAAAGCACAAGCACACGAAGCAATCGCGATACCAGGACACATCATTTGAGAAATCTACTTTTGTTTTTCTGTTCAAAGGACAAAGATGAAAAAAGCGAGGGACGTGATTGTTGGTGCCGTTTCTGCAAGAAAAAAGCTGTTGTTAAATGTCGGACATGCTCACCCACGTCAGGTATTCTTCAGACTAAGATATCATGTGAAACTAGTTTATCAACATGTGTTAATCTGAGGAAACACTTAGTCTCTTACACAATGTCTTGAAATTTTTGTTTTAGAAAAGGAAACGCTCATCTTTCTTAGCCAGCACTTGCAGGTTGATGGGATAAACACCAACATACAATTCTTTCATTAAGGAAATTAGTTCATTAAAGACACAAAGTTCACACGAAACTGAACTCTCAGGAAAGAAGTCTTTGGGGAGCATAACATTTTCGTGGAATCTAGACATACATCCATGAGTGCATCAGAATTTTGAGCAGCTGATTATATTCTTCTGTATCCTAGGATTATTTTATGAATTACCTCTGTACTCAGATTAAAGATGAATGATTTTTGTGGCTAGGTGGTTTCTTATTTTCTTTCAAGGATGTCTGGGGAAAGCACCCACTGTCTGGTCTCTTAGGGGGCTGACGGTGTTGTTTTAGACACTGAATGGCTACAAACTTGACTATATAGAATTCTTCATTTTATTTGTTAGCAATATTGTACATGATTGCCAGTCTCTGTTACATATGGTTTGAGTAAGACAACCCAACCCCCGCCGAACCTTTGTTATCTGTGCACATGAGTTAAAAGTTTGTTTCCTTACCTTCTATCCAAAGTACATAAATAACAAGAATTGAAAGTTCATTCAAATTTGTCAATGTTCACATCTAGATCACTTGCGAGGGGGGCGGGGATTGGAGTTTTACGCCGTGTCAGCAACTCAGGCTATATTACGGCAAGGCAGCCAGCCCTGTAAACAGATGCCACGTGAAGAGAAAGAACAGTGTGCCCGAGACGAGAAATGAACTCTGGGCAGCCAACCTTCACTGTATTGGTGACAGGCGCTAACCGTTGTGCCACCGGACCGCTTAGATCATTTGCGAGGCGCATGCGCTAGACTAAGTTATCGCTTCGCCTTTTCCGGTTTTGCTTTACACAGCGCATTGCAGAGCTACTGTCGTTAGTACTTTGAGATGCCAGACACTAGCTGTGTGATTCCTGGATTCTCTATATAGAACAGTCGACACAAAGGTTTATTTTTTCCACATATGAAAACTAGACAATCAAGACTAGGAAAAATATCTAGCGAGAGTTGTGAATCGTTGTGATTCTATCTTGAAACAGTGACCATTTGCTCCAGACATTTCAAACCGGAGTGTTACATTGAAAGTAAAACACCAGGCGAGAGAAATATGGCTTTTCATATTTTAGAAGAATTCGACTTTTCAATGGTTAGGCCAGATCAACAGATCCATAGTGGTACAAATAATATAACTATTAATCACATATAATATAAACATTTACCCAGCACTGGTTTTCTTTAAACTGGTGGAGACTTCTGAGTGATGGATATGGTTCGTATTACAGAGTGGGAGAGCGCGCGTGTGGCTGAAGAGAATAAGTAACCTATTATAACATGTTATCTGTGACGATATATGGAACACAAGGTAAAACAAGAATTGAGAAAAAATTGTCTGCCAGCAGTCCAGGGATATTTGTAGTCTCATGGCGCGTGTATTTGTCTGTCCTTTCCTTTAGTGTCCCTGCTACGATCCAGTCAAGGTCTTCGTTAGTTAATTCTGATTGGGTGTAAGCAAAGTATGTTTACTCATGCGTCCATTTTAGGAAATTTTTGACCCTTTATCCTGTTTAGAAAAGAGCGTGGGAACCTTCCATAGGCCTAGATTGTTCTGTAAAAAACCATGGATAGAAGACATGTTGAACATTCATAATATGTTTTGATCCCAAGATGGCTAAAAATTAAAGTTTTCGTCAATTAAAGTGGCAGTATCTTAATTTAAGGTCGATGTTCATATACACGAAGAACATACAGTAAACCTTTCATGATTTCTTTTCTGTTTGAAGCAGAATCAGATTCTGATTGGGACAAGTTAACATTTATCCTCGTCATCGTCGTTATAGTTGGTGGTATCTTCCTGTTCCTCTTTGTGATTTTCAGAAAGAAAATTGTAAAGACTTGGAAATCGTGAGTCTGAAGAATGATGTTGCTGAAGATTATTGTTCTGAAATAATATATTTACACGGTTGTTGTCACATAAAATCAAAAAATGTTTTTTTTATTTTTTATTTTTGGTATAACATAGTTTTGGAGGAGTCTATTGCTTAATACATTAAGCTAACAACTGCTTAAACATGTCAACTTCTGTAAATTTAATCAATATAACTATTTTTTATAGTTTGCTTTCGGTAGCTTGATAAGAAGTCCCACAAATTAAAATATTTACACGAAATCTTTAGAATACATGAGTGAAGATTTAGTTTTCGCAGTTAGATTATATTGGTAGATATGATAAAAAATTGTCTCCTTTTCAGATATTAAACTGACTATATTTATCCACGAAGCGTGATCTGATTTTATTGTCTGTTAGGAATAATGACTCTACCGAAGCCACCAGGAAAACCTGCACAGACATGACAGGAGAAATGGCTCTGGGTAAGATAGCTTTATTCTCATTTTCTGCATGAAAGATGCTACTTATCAATTTCGTTTCCTTTTGTTATATTTGCACAGAGAAGTTAAAGGTAAGAGGTGCTGTTTTCTTTTGTGTTTTCATTAAAATAGGTCGTTTTGGGTACACAGCTGACCTAGGTTCTAACTCTGGAACGTACAGTCTTCCTAGAACTGAGATTGAGGGAAGGCGCTACAGACCCCTGCGGCAGTCGGTGACGAACACAACAGACCCACATTTTCAGCTACAGCCTTTCATTCATCGCCCGTTCGAAGATGAAAATGAAGATGAGACGTATACCAAAATAATTGACGAGGACATCGACTGTGATCCAGGACATCAGACACACCACGACGCCATCTCGCACCAGGTGTGTGATGTCACTCCGTCTTTTCGCGACAGTGACTGGGAGGACTATAACAGACTTTGTCGTCAAAGTAAAAGAGATGAGCCCACAGACTGCGTGCCAGATGCTGAGGAGAACTTTCATCATTTTCGCTGTCCTGCTCGATCGCCCGAAGCACGACTATCTGACGGATATGATTTGGCAAAAACTGTAACTGATGCTCACGACTACTTAAACAAAGTCAAAGGGACACCTGCCCATGACAACTCTTCCAATGACCACCTTTCACAAGACAATAATGCTAACACTGTCCGTGATGATATCTCACTTGACAACACTTCCGATGAACACACTCCACATGACGATTCTCAGGATAACAATACTCCTCATCACCAGACTTTCGATGACTACGCTGTCTCTAAAGAAGCTTCCCATGACAGCCCTTCTTATGAGAGCGATTCCCATGAGAACTATTCTCCTCGCCATACTCTCGATGACAACACTTCTCATCACAAAGCTGCCCCTGATCCCACCCCTCAAGACAACCCGGCTGACGACAAACATCAAGGGGAAGTCAGCAACATCTCGCCTCGTCTCCATCAAGAGAACATTTCTGCAGTTATAACTGCCAATAACAACGACAACATCCATGAACCTTTACAACAAGCAGTCAAATCTCAGCCTTCCTACCCTGGGAATTAACTTAGGAATGTTTAAGAACAGAGGCTTGACGTTGACGTTGATGACAGAGACGAGGACAGCTGTCGTGCTACAGTTGCTGCTGTCAGTCACATACCCGATCTCGCCAGTCCAATACGGGTGCCGTGTGCTCTCAGTAAAAATCTCATCGTTCCTCCGACGTTCTAGATTGTTCTTAGCATGCTCTGTCTAACAGCGTGCTTGACACCGGAGTGCCAGGTACAAGATACCTGAACGAATGTTGGGAATGAGAGTAGATGCTGTAATAACATATATGATATACTGTAGCCTGTGCAATTATGGATAGCGTGGATGGTACTGTGAGCTCTTTTAGATGAGCTAAATTGTTGATGTTTTTTGCATAATTTATATTTTAGTTAATCTTTTCTTTATCGTACATTTAATTGCATGTATTCTGTTTTTTTGATCGAGGAAGAGCACGGGTGAAGGCTTGTGTGTCATATGACATTATTTCAACAGTATTTGTAACATTCTTTTAAAGTATTATGCTAATGTGGGTGGTCAGTGTTAAGTCCTGTCTGTCAGCATGTGCCTGGTTCCACATGGTCAATGTCTCGAATTTGAGGAGGAAACGCAGGAACATTCTGTGAATCAGTAAGGCTATCATCTATAAAAGCCACTTACTATGTAACGGATGTTGGCCCTTTGCCATCTGGGAAGTGTTTCCGTGCCTTCAAACAGCGACAACACAACACAACACTTTTGTACCAAGGTTTGAACAGGTTGAGCAGGCGTTGTTGGTCAGCAACTGAAGCCAATGTGTGAAGAATTGAGAATGTGGGTTGTATATATATATATATTCTAATCGTACCTTAATGTACTTTGTGTATCATACTTGTCTGTGAATGGCGAAGTTAGAAACGATTTCGAAATTCCTCTCTAAAGAGATAATAAAATTATTGTCATCCTTACATTATTTTTGCCCCATCCGTCTTTCTCTCTCTTGTGTATGTGTATGTTTTGTGTGTATGTATTGTTTGTTTTAATGAGTACGTGGGTACATACACATGAAAATACAAGCTAGTGGATTATTATACATGTGAAACCAGAAAGAAGAGAGAAGGAAGTACATAGAGGTTTTTAAATATTTATAGTACAACCCTAGTAACTGCGTTCTTTCTGTATTCTCCGTAATTGCATAGTTTCTAAGAAGAAAGTACATTTATTATTTAAGAACTCTGTCTTTCACAGACCCATCTGCTACAGGAATTGCGTGTTGACCAGAAAGTTTTCACTTCAAGAAATCTGTAAAAAAGAAACTACCATCTCAAACAAACTCGCTTCTTTCAAGAAAACTAGCCTCCGATCTCGATACACACGAAGCTATAATGAATGTTCACTGAGAGAGTGTTGGATGTGTTGAATAAACACTTCTTTCTGTTCATCAGGCGAAGGCAACGATTTCTGGTTACTAGCGAGGCTTAAAACTTCCTGATTGTGTTCAAAACTACATTTACAAGCCGTGTACACAACATCTGATTAAGTGAAGAGGATTTGCCACAACACAGGAAACATATGGCCAGACCTTGAAAGACAATCTGATAGACACATGAACAGCGAAGCTGAAAGGGAAAAGCGTTGCAGATAACAAAAACATTAAACATCATGGTAAAGGCCAACATACAAAGCACAAAACACAAAAATTGTTGCCGCCCTATATGGTCCTCGAGGAGAAACAAGAGCTAAAGTAAACACAAGAATATTTTCAAAACTGCAATTTCTGCTAGCTACTATTACATTAATAATAAAAGATATAGATGTAATATTCTTTAATTTTATTAACATTTCTTTATAATACGTTATTGTTACGAATATTATTTGATTTTAATATCATTTTAAAATCACATAAACATTTCTCCCAAAGACCCATTCATGGCTGGATTAACGTGAAAGTTCAGTAATAATGTCCATCGACAAATATCATAATAAGAGACAAAAAATGACACGTTTCTCTCCTGAATACTGTGGAATGTTTATTTATCATATTAACCTAATGTATCGGTTCCTTCCTAAAGTAAAACGCACCTTACTCTCACTCTGTATGTGCATGTGTATGTGTATGTGTATGTGTATGTGTATGTGTATGTGTATGTGTATGTGTATGTGTATGTGTATGTGTATGTGTATGTGTATGTGTATGTGTATGTGCATGTGTATGTGTATGTGTATGTGTACGTGTATATGTGTGTGTATGTGTATGTGTACGTGTGTGTGTGTGTGTGTGTACGTGTGTGTGTGTGTGTGTGTGTGTGTGTGTGTGAGAAGAATAGAATTTTAATGCATTCATGCTTTAATAACTAACCAATTCACTTTTCTTGTGCCTAAGTACTTGTAATTCCTCTGTTGATGTGTATGTACACTGTATACGGTATGTATTCTCTCGACCCAACAAAGAATCAATGAACACTTTCGGTATTAGGTTAGTGTGGTTAGCAATGACAAATATGAGAAATGTGAGGTAGCAGGGTCCAATGAGTCCGATAAGAATCAAATTCCACGTTAGTGATAGACCAGCATAAATCGACTTCGTACTTTCAGTAAAGTCCCAGTAATGAGCGACACTTCAGGGTCGAGACGGAGGACTATATCAATATATGTCAACATCTAGTCAGCATGCCTGAAAGAGACGTTTCCATAGCAACAGTTCCATCTCTTGTACAGTAGGGTCGCGTGTTAAGTTGGTAAACAACAGCAATGTTCAATCATTGTCTACAGAAGGTAACCGATTTCTTGGGGTTACTTAGACCTTGAACCCCACTGGACAGTTTTTTAAATTATTTTTTAAGAAATGGCATTTAGTGTATTCCGGTAAAGTTCATATACAGCTGAAACATCAAGCAAACGGCAGGTCGCAGCATTGTAATATGCGGGAAAATTGATTTCCACCTGGAGGAAAATGATGTCTGTACTACAGGGTCCAAAATAAGTAGCAGGCTGAAAATACTCTAACTGTAGGGACAAAAAAATTAACATATCCTCTCTGCATCTCTAAATGCCTCAAACACTCGACAATTAATCATTTACCTTCATCAATTATCCATTAAAAAAAACTGAACCACTAGTCCTCATTTATAAACCAACTTTTTCGATAATCATTCCAGTTATTTTATTCGATCATTCATCTATTGATGCTCATCTATTATCCCATACGTTCTTTCTTTACTGGATTTATCAATTCTTGTCAATCTATCTACATTCGTTATTTATCAAATTTCATGGATTCGCGTAGTATCCTTCAGCAACCATTTATCATCCACCTAAACTTTAACGTACGAATAATCTTAGCCTCAAATAAGATTGCAAACGGGAAAATTATTCATTTAACGATATATCTATATATTGATTAATATTACTGTTGCTTTCCGTCCAAGGCTGATACGTTGTTGTTACGTCGTGTAATTTGGCAAAATATGTCTTTCACGTAGTCTTATTCCACAATCTAATGTCACAGTATCATCAACTGTCAAAGATAAAAAGATACTTCTGTTACTTACTCAAAGACAATGTGAGTGAATACTCGAAGTGTACAAAGAATTCGACTTTAATGTGACGTCACTACTTCTCCCGGTGCTCCGACACAAACTGTGTACATGCTCTCTAAACTTTGACCCCATGACGTAGTACACACAGAAATGGACTGACGAGCGGACTCCGCGACACACGAGAACAATATACCAAACCGTAAAGTTGACAGTAATGTACATCCTGGTGGAGTACAGCTCTTGTAGGACAAGAGAAAATATCTGAACACCGATGTTAGGCATCACACAGATGAGAAAGAGAACAGAGGTGCCGATCAACATCCGGGTTACTGCCATCTCTTTACTCGACATACTAGTACCGAGGTGTTCAGTCTTCTGTGTCCCAGTCGTCATATTTGTCATCGACTTTCTTTTTTTAACAGCTGCATTGAGTTTCATGGCGGTGATGGTAGTGCACATCCCTATGACAATGTAGAACGTGATTGGAAGTACTGTGGAGTAGATAATAATATCGAAAATGTCAAGGATTTTCTTGTTGTCCATATAGTACCTGAAAAATGGTACAACTATTTCATTAAATAGGCTTTTGCTGAACTCCTGTTTAAATACACCACAAAAATTCTCGTGATGGTAGTTTTAATTAATGATAACCTGTTTGCTTGCTTTCAGACTTTCCTGATTAAATGCTGTCTACATGGTTACATGGCACTTAGGTAACTTGAATGATCTAACATAGGTTTCCCGAAAAGTACAAAGAGAGAACTGTAAGGATTACTTTATATTGATGTGTTAGTGTACCCGTAAGAAAAATATATTAAAGTAAAAGCAAGAAAAACAAACACTATTTGTTATCTTCGGAGAAGAAAGTAAGTTAAGGATGGAAACTAGTTTAAGATAGAGGCACGCCTCGTGAAAAAATGTAACACACAGTAAAATAATAAATACCTGCTTATAAAGAAATTACGAAACGTTGATTATCCACAGAGATTATTTCAAAACATTTTTGTCTGTGATGTAACACGTTATACTTTGTTAAGACCGCGTTTTAGTATCAAATATGTCTTAGAAGATGGTCTATGATATGATGTTAAAATTGTTTAAACCTTTTCTTTAAAATATGTTTACTTTTGAAGTATTTATCTTTGGCCTAAAATGTATGTCTCAGAAATATCTTGTATAATCAGAGTTTCCGTTCCGCTCACTCCTAATTCTCATTGTTGACACACCTATTTCTTGTACCTTTGATTGTCGGTTCATTTCTAGTCATCGGTGTCAGCGCACTGAGTTCAAATCCACATATTCTACTTTACATATCCTACTTTTGCTATTTTGTGACGTGTCCAATACCCTTACTGTGTCAAAGTTACGAAGGACCTGGTGATGTTGGCAGACGGATCGTACATAAAACTGATGGTTTGCTTGGGAATCATGATAACACACATCCCTGCCACCAGCACGACGCAGCAGACGACAACAATGGCGGTCATGGTGGACGTCTTCAGCAGCCGCTTGGCGTGGAGGGGACTGACGACACAGAAACAGCGCTCACAGGCGATGACAGCCGACAGCAACTGAGAGGCCCACTCGACGCTGGTTAAACCTGCATCAGTAACGATATGCAGTTCTCTAAAGTTTATTACTTATTAAGTTAAAAAAAACTCATGTTTAGTATTAAATGATTGTAAGTCACACAGAAAATAAAAATAACTACTAGGTTTGCATATCCTTGACTTTGCAAAACTGAAAACAAAAAAGAATGTCTGTAAAGTCAAAAAAATTCTAGCATTTCTAAGACTTACTTAAAAAAAAATAAAAAAGAAGACAGCTAAAGATCATCGCAAGCACTCACCTCCCAAATAGGTTATTGTGAACCAGGTGTCTGGACTAACGTGTTTTCTCACTCGGTCCTCGACAAACACGAGAAGCAGGATGACGACGTTGACGAGGTCAGCCAGCGCCAGGAGGAAGAGACAGACGTTGATTCTCTCTCCAAGACCCTGTCTGTAGAACACCATGGCGCTCACCACGTTGCCAGGGATTCCCAGGAACAGAAGAAAGGGAATCATGAGCCAGCACATGACCGCCATGATGATCTCATAAATCTTGATAGGACACAGATAAAACTTCGCAAACTGAGGCATAAGATAAAATAAAAGAAAAATGCGTTAGCTAACAACAATAATGCTCAAATATAACACTAAATTATAAAGCTGATGTTATGCATTGTTGCTATATGTTGTTGTTGTCTTACTTCAGCAGATAAAATGGTCGTCTCATAGTTGGACAGCTGTAAATTTGTGGTTGTGAAGCAACTCTCACTTTAGTTTTCCCATGGTTCCAGATCCGATGATATGTTGTCTATCACGGGTTCCATACCTGTCAGTGTTGTCACATAGAAAGACAACCAAGCAGCATGTCTTTCACTTTTACTACACAAAGTGCTCTCCCGTAAAGTAATGTTTAATTCAGATACGGAATCCTCCCGGGTAATAAGACGCTAAATGATCTGAACAAGTGTTTGTAACCAACAATGAATCCCATCAGCTGGTTTCTGGTAGCTTGAGGCAAATTGTTACAATACTCAAATGAAAGTATGTGAACTAACATCACTTTTATCTGCTTCTTCTAAGTTAATATACATCAGTTAATATTAAAGAGCAAACACTGTAACTATCGCTTGGATAATTAAACAATATTACAAGGAAATCGGGGAAATACGAAAATCCCATGTAGCGATTGATCACTTAAGTATAGAGAAATGTCACGAGCGTAGTTTTAAAGGATTTTTCCTGTGGACATAAGTTGATTCCCGTAAGAACATTTAATTATAGAGGTTTCTGTACAAGAAGAAACTGTCAAGGTGCAGCCATTGTTTTTTTAATCTCAATTAAAACAAAATAATTTCATGTGGAAGAAGTATAATTCTACATATATCCTTTGATGTAACTACGATTGTAGGCATTTTTACAGCAAAATTATATAAAAAATAGCTCAAAAATATTAATAACTGCATAGGTTATGTGGAAAATAAAATAATATATTTGTATATATGTTTTGCTGCATTAATGGGCATGGTGCTTGTATACTTGTGCACGCGATCGTTCATAAACATGGCATTTAATTAGTAGGTATCCTTCGTGCTCCGTGAACACAGCTCACCCTGTCTTCTACTAGATAGTCGGTTTTAGTCACAGTGTTTCGTTTCTTCCTTCACTATTGGTCTGTTAGATGTTCTCTGCAGTTTTGCCTTCTGGCCGCAGATGTAACTGTTTACCTTTACTAGCCACGTCAATCGAAGAAACATTTTTCCTTTGTTTAAGGTAAGTAAGAAATTTTTTTATGTTTCATTGCTGCCCTGAATGACTGGGAGGACCTGGAGACGCAACCCATGATTAAGTAACAGTAAAGTGACATGTTGGGAGGATGTCTGTAAGGTCACCCCGTGGACCAGACAATCTTTGAGTGTATGTTCTGAAAGCTGGCTGGTTACCTGCTATCCTGGTCACGTGGGCGCTTGTCTGTCTGCTGATGGATGTCCAGGAGACCTACTCATGGCGTCAGGACCCACGTGATAACACACGTGATGGTTCTCGCTCATAGTAAGACACAGATATTACAACCGACTAACCATATTGAGTCTTTTGAGACAGCTTTCCCCTCTTCGTCATCAGGATGACCTTTTCATGTGACATAAGAGGAGAGAACTACAACTACAGCAATAGTACTGACGTGATGGCCCAGTCTTGGTCGGACATGGTCTATAAATGGCGCCCACGTATGATGATACACTCTTGTCACATCATTTGATTGACCACATAACTATTGGACAAATCTCGATACGACCACAAACCTTTTGTGTAAATGTACACATAATAAATTTATTAGTAAATGTGGATGTAATCACAAATTTACTATTAAACTGTGGATACGATCATGGATTTTGGTAGAAAATAAGGATCACATACATACTGGAGAGATGTGCGTGTGGCAAGGGAAGTAACAAGTGAGGCACTAAGACGATCCATAGAGAACTACAGAATTCCACTGATTCACAATAATAAATGAATAACTATTTTTGGATTACAGTTATTAAAAGTATGTAGTTGTACAAGTATTTCAATCGGTTTAAGGTTTGATACACTTCCTGGCAAACAACTTGCCAGTCATCATTGCCAGCGTTAACATAACGACAGTTGCCTTCCATGTAGACAGTCGCTCAACTCCTTCACATTCTTTCTTTATCTTTCATAGCAGACATTTCATGATTAAAATTTGTGCTTTGACCATAATGTACGCTGGCACATTAACTTGTATATTATCTTTTTATTTTCGTTTTCTGTTTCTCTCAACCCTGCCCAACCCTGTCGATTCATTTCGAAAATTAAAAAAAAACCTCTTATACTCAATTTACATCACAATACGGTCACGAAATAAATGTTTCTGTTGACAATTGCATAATGCAGTGGTGGCCAACCTTATCTTGCCCGAGGACTGAACTGGACATGATATAAAATCCCGCGGGACAGAACATGGGGAGGTTTTCTCCAGGTATCCCAGTTTCCGTCTCTCTCTCCTCACATTGTGAGAAATCGCCGTACGGTGGAAGCACTTTCATATTAAATAAACCAACTAGCCATGGCTTGTGGTTTTGCCAGAATCATATGTCGTTAAAAATGAAACTTTGTTATGGCTAGTTAAATTGAGTGGGCCGGATGAGGCGCCTTCACAGACCGTAGATTGAGCACCTCTGGCATAATGGTAGCAAAGAATGATAAAAATTTTGCTTCTAATTCGCAATTTTATTTTAATCCCGTTTTAAACAAAAATAAGACAGACAGACAAATCTTGTCACCATGAGTGTGGGAAATAAGTCACCAGATGACAATAATATGCATCCGATATCTATTTTTGATAAATGCGACTTTTGTCATGTAAACTGTCAAAGATAAGAAAGCTCGCAAGCAGCCTGCCGCACAGGTTACAATATTCATACATAACAGCAGTAGCCTAGTACTGAGCATCATTTGAAAGCTGCTGACAAAGACAAGGGCTCTCCTGACCTCATCGCTACACAGAGAAAACAATAACACAGTTTTAAACATTTAGATAATGAATTGTTAATTGCTATCGATGTTAAACCAAAAATTTGTTACTCTTAGAATTTAGTCGTAGTCGAATTTTCATTATTCTCAGTCATTTGACCCATTTTAGTGCTGCTTCTATTATTGTTTCTTCTTTTCTTGACTTATGTTGCCAATAATTTGTACTCCCTGTGAGAGGACTTGCACTCCCATTGAGAGGACTTGTACTAAGAGGTACACGTTGACACCAAGGCCAGAAGTCGTCGTTCTCAAAGGAGGAGGTCTGCTGAGTTCGTCACACTCCAAAGAACCAGAGAACTTTGCTTGAAGGTGGTGCAGTCGTCAGAGACACCACGTGTGTGTCCCTGGACTGGGACAGTGATCGAGTCTGTGTCGCCGGGAGACCAGTCGTCGCTCTCTGACGACGGACAGGCGGAGTAACACTTTCGAGGGAAAGTCATCGGAGTGTCGTGATTGTCAGCTGGAGTATTGGTCTCCACAACAACAAACGTGGCCTCACAAGACAGTACGAGAACAGCTGTAACATCCAGAAGCCAAGTTAATGCGTGTATGCATGTGAGAGTAACAGGTAGTAATAACGAGAGGTAACAGCACTGTAATAGTGGAAGTACGATTTACACGAATAGTACTCTGGCACCTTTTAGGCTAGTCGTTTGGTGTGTATTTTCATGTTTTTTTTATGTTAAATAAACCCTTTTATTGCTATAATTTAAATCACACGTCGCTGAGTCTTGTGTTCGGGAAACAGCAGCGGTGGGGTCTCGTTGTTCCCCGGTGCCTGTGTTCACGCTCTGGCTTAAAAACAAGAAATATTGCGACAATAATTGCGACAATGTTTAATTATTGCCTAGACAAGTTCAAAGTCTAAGTTTTATATTTGCTGTAGCTGAGAAGCCCAGTATAACTTTTGGTGTCTTTTGTTGCTGTTAATGGAAGTTAGTGTATTCGAGTGAAGTCCCTAAGCATCTACCATACACAGCAAACAGCGGGTCACGTGATACGGACATCTACTGTGGGTGGATGCAGGGCAAACTAATCACCATCTGCAACAATTATACTGTCTGGAACAACCTTATTTGTCGATATCATAAATCCATGTATTCTTATCCAATGACTCTGCGATTATACATCTACCTTCAGCAATCATCTACTTATTCTCGCCGATCCACCATTCCTCATCTACAATCTTTATCAATAATCAGCCTATTTGTATCGAACAGTCCATCCCTCATGATTGATTCATCTTAATCTGTTTCTCCCAATATTCTCGTTTAGTTGACAGTAAGCGATTGTTGTAGATTTACCGATTATGTACCCTCAAATATATCAATAGTTTCGTCTATTTCCTTTGGATATAGCCATCCCTGTCCATTTGTGACATAAGAGGAGATAACTACAACTAAATCCCTGTCCATTCATCCATGATCGAGACTCATCCAATTTCAACGACCCGTGTACTTTTTATTGCGACCTTTCATTATCCACTAAAACTCTAATACGCAAAAAGACTAAAATAAAAATGTTCTGATGGGATACATTATTTCATAAGTCAAGAATGTATATTTATATACAGTGGAACCTCGGTTAACGAACTTAATCCGTTCTGGAAAGCTGTCCGCTATCCGAAATGTTCGTTATCCGAAACAATTTTTTCCATAAGAAATAAAGGAAATAGATTTAATTGGTTCCCAGCCCCTGTTGACTCGCTAATATTTGAAAGTTACAGGCTATATAGGTATTTGTTTCAATGAGAACAGTTATAATGCAATGTAAATGGAGTTAAATAAACATAAAAACATTAACGAAAACATTTAAACATCAGAAAACTTGCCGTTTTGACGGCGTGGGTGGAAGCAAGGGTGGGGAGGAAGGGGTGGAAGTACTGCTTTGATTCCCCCTCCATGAGCACACGTGACATTATAAAATCGGGGGTGACTTCCCTTTTCTGTAGCTTTGAGGTTGAAGTAAAAAACTTGTCCAGTGTCTGTTCCTTCTGCCTTTTTTGTAAAACTCTTCGGTAATACGACATCACATATCTGACAGACGCATGCCACCTTCATACTTTGAAATCATTTCCTTTTTCAATTCAATTGTTGGCCGCTTCCTTGTCATTACCTCACTACTATTAATTGCTCTTAATCTTCTTTGGAGCCATGATTGAGGATTATCTTATTAAAATAAAGCACAAAAATCACTAAATAAGAAGGATGCGCATAGATAAGGAACGACTGATCGTGACTGTGTCTCGAACGCGAATGATGACATGCTGGTCGGTCACGTGTTGTTCACGTGGCTGTTCGTTATCCAAATTTTGTTCGCTATCCGAGACAAACTTTTAACGAAATTTTAGTTCGTTATCCGAAATATTCGCTATCCGAGGCGTTCGCTAACCGAGGTTCCACTGTACTAGTAAAAAATCTGCACCTTGCCGTCAAGACCAGTTGTTGTTACCAGGTGTATTTACACAAAGTATTTCTTTCACGTAGCATAATATAAGTTTAAGTCCTGACGAATAAAATGTCTTTGCGATGCTTATTGTGAGAGTTACAGAGATATTTCTGTAAAACTTACTAAAAGACAGTGTAAGTGATCACTAGGAGTGTACAGAGAATTTTACTCGTGTTGCATCACTAATAAAAAATGTTCTTCCGCTGCAGACACTATGTACATATTCTCGAAACTTTGACCCCATGATGTAGTACACACAGAAATGGACTGACGAGCGTACTCCGCGACACGTGTGAACAACATACCAGAGGGCAAAGTTTAGAGTAAAGTACATACTGGTGGAATTTAACTCTTGTAGGAGAAGAGAAAATATCGCAACACCAATATTGGGTAACCCACAGATGAGAAAGAGAACAGAGGTCCCGATCAACATACGGGTTACTGCCATCTCTTTGCTCGACATACTAGTACCGAGATGTTCAGTCTTCTGTGTCCCAGTCGTCACGTTTGTCATCGACTGTCTATGTTTGACAGCTGCTTGTAGTTTAATGGCGGTAATGGTAGTGCACATCCCTATGACAATGTAGAAAGTTACTGGCAGTACCGTGGAGTAGATAATGATGTCAAAAATGTCAGTGATTTTCTTGTTCTCCATATAGTACCTGTTAAATGATCAAAAAAGGTATTTCACTAAGTATTCTTTTACTGTACTTACGTTTGACTATATTACAAATATTTTACTCATTATAATTTTTAGTTAATAATAATTTGTTTTCTACTTTTAGACTTACTTTGTCACTGTCAGGAAGTACTTGGTGATGTTGGCAGTCGAATCGTACATGGAGCCGATGGTGTGTTTGGGAACCACGATAGCACACATCCCTGCCACCAGCACGACACAGCAGACGACAACAATGGCGGTCATGGTGGACGTCTTCAGCAGCCGCTTGGCGTGGAGGGGACTGACGACACAGAAACAGCGCTCACAGGCGATGACAGCCGACAGGAACTGAGAGGCCCACTCGACGCTGATTACACCTAAATTAGCAAAATATGCAATCTTTTGATGTTTATAACTCTTTAACTCGAAAATAGATCGTGTTTATTGGTAAATTATTGTACGTTCAGAATATGATCAAAATATTTAATAAGTTTGTATGTCATGATTGTCCAAGACTCAGAAAAAAATTTCTTGTAAGTTAAAAGGCATTGACTTTCTAACATTTCTAAGACTTACAAAAAAAGACGATAACTACATCACAAGGTACATCACAAGCCCTCACCCCCTAAATATGTTATTGTGAACCAGCTGTTTGCATTAACGTGTTTTCTCACGCGGTCCTCGACATATAAAAGGAACAGGATGACGACGTTGACGAGGTCAGCCAGCGCCAGGAGGAAGAGACAGACGTTGATTCTCTCTCCAAGACCCTGTCTGTAGAACACCATGGCGCTCACCACGTTGCCAGGGATTCCCAGGAACAGTAGAAAGGGAATCATGAGCCAGCACATGGCCGCTACGATGAACTCGTAAATCTTGATAGGACAGAGACAAAAGTAACGAAGCGAGGCATAAAATAATCAGTAAGAAAGTTGCGTTAGTGAAGAATAATTAAGTTCAAATATAACACTAAATTTTACAGCTGATGTTATATATTGTTGCTATATTTTTTTGTTGTTGTCTTACTTCATCAGATAGAATGCTCGACTCATTCTCGGACATCTTCAAATTTGTAGTTGTGAACCAACTCTCACTGGAGTTTTCCCATGGTTCAAGATCCATTGATTTGTTGTCCAACACGGGTTCCATACCTGTCAGTGTTGTTGCATATAAGCACAACCCAAAAGATGTCCGATACTTTTACTACACAAAGTGATCTTCCCATAAACTAATATTTAGTTCAGATACGCGATGGTCCCAGTCATACTTAACCTAAAGCTTTAGCTTCTAAATGATCTGAACAAGTGTTTGTAACCAACAATGAATCCCATCAGCTGGTTTCTCGTAGCTTGAGGCAAACTGTTACTACAGTCAAATGTAGGGATGTGAATTACCATACCTTTATCTGCTTCTTCTTAGTTAATATACATCAGTTCATGATAAAAAGCAAACACTGTAACTATCACTTGGATAATTAAAAAATATTTTAAGGAAGGCGGAGTTAGTCAATACTAAAACACCATTTAGCCATTGATCCGTTAAACAAAGAGAAATGTCACGAGACTGGTGGTAAAGCACGTTTTACTGTGAATATTAGTTGATTCCTGTAAGAACATTCAATTATAGAGGTAGTTGTACAAGGAGAAAATTTCAAGGTGCAGACTTATTTTTTGTCGGAGAAGTATACTTCGACAAATATGTTTTGCAGCAACTACGATTGTAGGCAATTTTTTAACAGCAAAAGGTAAAAATGACATTTAGAAAATAGCAGCAGGCTTTATTAAATGAAATGGACGGATATGTAAAATTAATTAGATAATATGTGTGTATATATGCTGTGTTGCATTAATGGGCACGATGTGTGTGGGTGCACGCGCGCGTGTGTTCTTGTGCACGCGATCGTTCATCAGCATGACATTTAATTACTAGGTATCCTTCGTACCCCGTGAACACGGCTCGTCCTGTCTTCTATTAGGGAGCCCGTTTGAGTCATAGTATTTATTTGTTTCATACACTGTTGGTCGGTTACATTTTCTCTTCAGTTCTGCCTTCTTCGCTAGGAAATGTTTTCTTTGCTTGAGGTAAGAAATTTCGCTATGTTTCATTGTTTCCCTGAAGTGTTGTTAGAACCTGGAGAAACGACTGATGATTTGGTAACAGTAGTAGTAACTAGTAGCAAGAGTGGTAGTGTTAGAGGTATTTGTATTCGTAGTGGTAGTGGTAGTGGTAACAATAATACTATTGTGAACTTATAACGCGCAGCATCAGGACCAAAGTAGATCGCACTCTCTGCGCAGACCAATAATGATAAAAGATAACAGCCATTGGACAGTGAGGTAGGTATATGTACCCTGAGCAACATAAAGATGAGGTACAAGTGTAAAACGTAAAGCTATGGAGAAAGATATGAACGGATATAGATACTACAAACAGTGTAAGATGGAGTCGTTACAGGATGGTTAGCATGACAGACTACTGCCAGGGAGTTAAGATAGTAATTCAGGGATAGTACTTTGTGAACAGATATATTTCTAGAGAGCGTGTGAATGTAGCCTTGCAGTCCGAGTGGCAAATGTGATGAGGAAGAGAGTTCCACTGCTGAGCAGCACAGAGGGAGGACGTCCGTTGCCCGTATGTGACTGTCTGTAGGAGGGAGGATAGAGTGCGGGGGTCTCATGAGGAGCGAAGGTTTCGGGCAGGAGTGTGGAAAGATCAGATTTCATGGAATTAGTGGGGAGGGGGGGGGGAAGGACCCTTCACAGAATCCATGGCATAGAGTTAAGAGCTTGTAGTCTACTCTAGCTTCAACTAGTAGCCAATGTGAAGACGTGGTGTGACATGTTCCTTTAGCGAGTCCGAAAAACGAGACGAGCAGCTGAGTTCGGACTTCCTGTAGCTTGTGGACGAGGTACTGTAGACAGCCAGCAAGAAGACAGTTTCAGTAGTCTAGATTAGACAGAACAAATCAGCAGATGAAAAGTTTGATGGTTGAGATAGACAGAGCTAGTTATTTGAGTTCATTGCTCACATTTTTTTCTTTAAGCACAAAGGCGTGGCAATAGGAAAAAGACTTTAATTTGTTATTACGTATAAAGTACATGTATTGTGACAAATGTATTATGAAAAGTAAATAAATTTTTGTGTGACAAAAGCCAACTCCGATCGGTCTGCACAAGTTGATCAAACTAACTTGAGACCAAACAAAAACTTTCAGGTTGTTATGACTAACATCCGCTCTTTATATATAGTACAGTTGTATTTCTTCTGCTTGAGAAAGGGTTACAGTTATTAGTCAATTAATGTGTCAAAAAAAATTAAAATATTCGAGTCACACATTTGTTTTCTGGGAGTAGGGGTGGGGTTTGTTCTAAGCATGTGATGGTTATCCCCCCTCCGTGTTGTCTGTGTGTGCGTGAGTGTGTGTGTGTGTGTGTTCATGGTAATGTACGTCAGTAAATTAACGTTTTGAAAGTTTTCTTAACTAGTCATGCAGTATACAGTATTCTGTTTGAAAAACTTACAAATTTTGATGTTATGGTTTCTGTCAATTACAAAGTTACGAACAACATTCTGGAATGGAGGAAATAAGCAATATAGCTGAGAGTGTTGGTTGTGTGTGAGAAGTAGCTCCAGTGTGATATATTCGCTATGTGAATGACATCAGGATGGCATGGCTGTGTCGCATAAGAGAAGAGACCTACAGCAATAGCACTCACATGCTGGCCCAATATTGTTCTAACATGGTCCGCCGCCACGGAACAGGTCTTTAACTGGCGCCCACGTGTGATGAGATTTCACTGTATTGTTATTAAGAAAATTTGTGTATATGTGTGTGTGTGTGTGAGATAGAGAGATTAGAAAGGTTTGTAATGCTATGAATGCTGTAAACACCTGCCACCAGAATCCTTGTCATCACTTTGCACATAACCTTTGTCTGGAAAAGACAGTCTTTGTCAAGAATATCGGCTTTAATATTTTTTCATTATAGAGGAATGACTTTATGTGAGGGAGATTAAGCTAATCTCTACTTTTACTCTTGCCTGCTTTTAGTTCCCTGATACTGCCGACATAGTCAACAGGTGAAAAAACCTGTTACATTACAAAATATTATGTTTACATTTTATAATGTCTTTTTACTTCTTTCAAAAAGAACATTCTTGAAAGAAATGTCTTTTACCACAAAATACGAATTTCTTATCTATTATCAGCTTCGTAAGACAACTGTTAAAGAGTGGACCGTTAAAATCGTTTTCAATGAATGCTACTAAGAACCTGCACTTCATAACAAACCGTTTTTCGTCCTTCTGTTACATTTTGTCTTTTGTTCAACGCGTTTCTCACACTATACATCAAACAATGCGCAAATAAAAACAACTAACATCGGAATATATAGTGAACGCACTGACAGATAGTATTCACAGTCATGAGAAATGTAAACACAATGATACAGTAATAAGTAGCATTATAGAAAACTGGCTAATAATAATAATAATAACAACAACAACAACAATAATAAATGATGATGTGAGCTTGTATAGATAGCACACCGCCTGAAGACAGGCTCACAACGCTTAACAAACACAAAATCAGAAAGACTGAAATCGTGCGGCTCTTTCAAAGCAGGTATCGGGAGACTTTGTTGTTGATCGGCTGGATGAAATCTTCTCTAAAAACCAAGATGATAATTTGGTACAATTAAAATTTACCGCTCCTAAAGAGATTGTTTCTTCCATGGCGAACGGCAATCATCGGTAGTAGCGATGACCGCGATGTTGGGTAAAGACGACGACAAAGTTTAAAAGTCAGAGATTATATGTCAATGTTTGTCTGTTGGAGTACATCTTTATTAGAGACAAAGACCGTGATCTGTTCAGAGGTCGTAAACACAATTTTATCAACTATATCATCAAGAGACTGCCTTTTTAAACCACATAAAGATGCGTTTTCTCACAAATACATACTCTCAGCCTACTAATGCCAAAGGTGAGTTATAATACTATTCCTAAAAAAATACAGCACTGGACAAAGACCAAAAAAAAACTTTTCTGTGCAGAATACTATAAAATAAGTACTAAGTATATGTAACCCATCACATCTGTTCCTCACTCATGTATCGTTTAAGGTTGTCTAAATAAGTAGACAGAAACTGTGTACATATTCTCTAAACTTTGACCCCATGATGTAGTACACGCAGAAATGTACTGAGGATCGGACTCCGCGAGACATGTGAACAACATACCAGAGTGCAATGTTTATAGTAAGGTACAACCTGGTGGAATTGAACTCCTGTAGGAGAAGAGAAAAGATCTGAATACCAATAGTGGGCATCACACAGATGAGAAAGAGAACAGATGTCCCGATCAACATCCGGGTTACTGCCATCTCTTTACTCGACATACTAGTACCGAGATGTTCAGTCTTCTGTGTCCCAGTCGTCATGTTTGTCATCGACTTTCTCTGTTTGACAGCTGCTTGTAGTTTGATGGCGGTAATGGAGGTGCAGATTAATATGGCGATGAAGAAAATTATTGGTAGCACCGTGGAGTAGATAATTATGTCGAAAATGTCGATTATTTTCTTGTTATCCATATAGTACCTGAGAAATGAAAAACTTTTATTTTGTTAATATACAATTATTTTCAAACTTTACCTATGGAATGCCTTCTACATGGCATACATACGTTCAAAGTAATAATATAGGCTTTACGAAATGTGGTTACAGCAAAGCACACATACATTATATTTATCTTTAAACATACGTTGAAGTAAAATATAAAACAATGGGAACCTACGCAAACAATAGGTATGCTGTTTTCCAAATGACCAAGTTTCATTATGCCTAATGACAAGAATGAACAAAGAAACATGAAAAGTATCTAATTAAAAAAAAATATTGGACGTTGATTTTCGGCTAAGACTGTTTTAAACAATTCTCCTAAGTGATGTAACTCGTCCTATTTTGTTAAGGAAAAATCTTACTTTAGGACGTTACAGGTGTCATGCCAAATGTTCAACTACTCTGGATTTCTTTTACCTTTTTCTCGAACTGTGTCTTTTAGATCAAGCCTTAAAACCGATATGATATTTTAAGAAATATTTTGCATAATCAAAATTACAATTCTATCTGTTCCTTAATTCATCATCCATGCACCTTTAGTCATTGTCCTCTCTTTGCTTACGCTTATGTTCATCCTATCGATGACTGTCGGTTCGTTTGTAGTCTTTCGTGTGTAGCGCATTGAGTTCGAGTCCATACAGGACAAAGTACTCTGCAAAACATACTAATATTTATGACCAGTTCTCTTACTTTGTAACTGTAAAGTAAGACTTCGTAATGTTTGCAGTCCGATCGTAGATAAAGCCGACGGTGTGTTTGGGAACGACGATAACAAACATCCCTGCCACCAGCACGACACAGCAGACGACAACAATGGCGGTCATGGTGGACGTCTTCAGCAGCCGCTTGGCGTGGAGGGGACTGACGACACAGAAACAGCGCTCACAGGCGATGACAGCCGACAGAAACTGAGAGGCCCACTCGGCGCTGGTTAAACCTACATCAGTGAAAATACACAGTCCTCTGATGTTTAGTACTCATTAAGTGGAATATATCGTGTTCCTTTATAAATCATTGTTTGCCAATAAGACGAGAATATCTAATAGGCTGTACGACCCACAAAAGAGAACGTTCTGTCAAGTCAAAGGGCTTTGACATTGTAAGTGCTAAGTCACTAAACAATAAACAGATAAATAATAATCACTATCACTTACCTCCTAACCAGATTGCTATGAACCAGGTGTCTGGACTAACATGTTTCCTAACTCGGTCCTCGACATACATAAGGAACAGGATGAGGACGCTGACGAGGTCAGCCAGCGCCAGGAGGAAGAGACAGACGTTGATTCTCTCTCCAAGACCCTGTCTGTAGAACACCATGGCGCTCACCACGTTGCCAGGGATTCCCAGGAACAGCAGAAACAGAATCATGAACCAGCATATGACCGCCATGAGGATCTCATAAATCTTGACAAGAGAAAAGTGCAGGTCAGGCGCCACCAATGAGTGGAAATATTTCAAAAAAGACACAAGTGGTAATGAATTAAAAAATAAAATAGGTTAACCTAGGAATAGGAAAAAAGAAAACACCAGAGTAGTTAAGGATTGGTTTACTTCATTTGTATTGTTTTGCTCAAAATTTAAGCAAAAGCATTTTTTTTCTTGGTTTGAAACTTAAAGGGGGTCGAGGACATGGACAAGCGAGATAATCTATTTACAAACAACAAGAACAAATGAGTGAACGTTAAAGACAAATCCAAAATCAGACATTAAGAAGCACTGTACTCTGTTATGGTAGTGTTTTTATTTTTGTACAGCACATTGAGTCTGTTCTACAATAGATATATGCGCTATATACATATGCTTATTATTTAAATGCTATTTAACATCAAGCAGGCTCACACGAGAGGCTAAAAAGGAGTTTGCGAAGATTTGAATTAGGAGAATTAAAGAAAAGCACAAAAGAAAGCACAGAATGTGCTCCACTAATCTGAGTTGAACGGCAAGAAAATTAATTTATTTCTTATTCTTTAAAAAGTATGATGACACGGTAGAGAAAAGTTTGCGAAAGTGTTTACAAGCACAAAACAAGAATTCATAAATCAACAACTAAAAAACACTGTATTGCAGTCATTACGAGATAATAGTTAAAAAGCGAAATGCGTTTCATTAGCTCAGACATAAGCATGACTAAGTACTAAGCCACATGTAATGAACATTTAATATTATGTTCAATGTAATACAATATTTACTGTTGTCTTACTTCAGCAGATAAAATGCTTGATTCATCCTGATATACCATTGAACCTGTTGTTGTGACCAGACTGTCCCTGATGTCTTTCCGTGGTGGCGGATCCGTTGAATTAATATCTAACACGAGTTCCATATGTCAGTCCACGTTTTGTATAAAAGACAACCACAATGTGTGTATGAGACTTTCGACACACAGTCTTCTCCATATAAAATAATGATTGTTTCAGATACTGCGTTCGCCCAGTCATACATAACCCAACACTTCAGACGTGAATGAGCTGGACAGTGTTTTTCAGCAAGAAGGAATACTACCAGGTGCTCTCTTATAGCTTCAGACAAATTGTCACAACAATCAAAGATCGGGATGTGAGCTGCTTCTTAAATAAACGATGCATCAGTTCATCATAAAGAGCAAATACAGTAACTGTTGCTGGTATAATTATTTACCAACGGAGTTAGTAAATACGAAAATTCATGCAGCGATTGATCCGTAAATATGGAGAAATATCACGAGAGTAGTTTTACAGAAGTTTTTCGTGTGCACATATGTTGAGTACCGTAGAAACATTTACTTAAAAAGGTTATTGTATAAAGAGAAACTGTCAAAGTATGTCCATGGGTTTTTTAAATCTCAGTCATGACAAATCAGTATGATTTCAAAATATATCCTTCCATAAACACAATTTGCAGCATTTATGATTGTAGACATTTCTACAGCGAAGGTAATATAGCTATAAAATAGCATCAGATTTTAATAACTGAAATTAGTGAACGTAAAAAATAATAAGAAGGGTGTAAGTGTGTGCGTGTGCGTGGTATTTAATTAGTGCGGGTATATGTGTCGCTCCACTCACCCGTTCGTCTTCTAGGGAGTCTATTTCAGAAAAAGAGCTTCCTACGCTTTCTCTTGTTGAATATTTTTCTGTATAGCCACTGCTACCCTGAAGTGTTGTGAAGAACTGGTGTAGGACGGTAAGATAACAGTAAAGTAATACTTTGAAAGAAAAACCATGGGATGATTTTTACTCCTCCCTTTCCATGTCGGGGTGTGTGTGCGTGCGCGCTCGCTCGTGCTAATGTAGGTCTGTAAATAACAGTTTTAAAATCTTTTGTATCTGGAAACAGACTGTTGACTGTGTGACCACCTTGAAAAGTTCCACACCCTAGTTTACGAAAAGGACAAATATTGTCACTTAATTGACAACAGACATCAACAGACTGCTCCATGGTTGTCATCAAAAACTCAGAAGATTTTAGTGGCGCCAGTGTTGCTTGTATAAAGAGCGCTGCACTCTGTGTAGTTTGTATGCGGGATGATGATGTGCATTGAAGGTTTGAAACTGCTGGACTGTGCTGAAGGGGTGAATGAAATTAGACATTGTAATTGTGCTTCATCAGCTGAAATATTTTCACAATGTGGATCTTTTATTGTGTTATTCTCATCTGATCACCGAGATAAATAATTCACACCCTCTTCAGAAAACTTTAAAGCGCTGGAGACATGGTTGTGACTCCTTGGGTTGGACAACCCTCAAATGTGGGCCCCTGTCACTGGAGCTGCTCCCCAGGTTACCATGCTTAGGGTCTCCAATGCGGATCTCGGTGAGCAGTAAGTCTTAAAATACCTATTCTTCTCGGAATATTTGCATAGTCTCCTCTTGACTGATTACAGTGTAGATATTCAGTGCTGACATTATGAAGTCCTCAAAGCATTTGGTTACAATCCTGGACTTAGCGAGGGTCTTTTGGGACAGGTTTTCACTCTTCTTTGCCAATCTGTTAGTTACTTCGCTGTGAAGAATATTGTAGCAGAGGGGATGAACCTTACTGCTGTATGATCAATGAACAGTTGACGGCTTTACAGGGCAAGTTTCCACTGTTGACGAGAACTTCTAAGACTGAGAGAGAGTAAGAGATAATGTCGCTATTGTTTGCTCTCCAAAATTGCAAAATGTCTCGTTTCGATTCATTGGAACCATGTTATTGTTTGTATTAGTTACGCCCAAAAGCCCTTAATTTCTATCTGTGTAAAAGACTGGAAACTTTGTAAAAAGAAGGATTTTTAAAATTATCTGTTAAGTTAGAATGGCTACATACATTTAGTCTTGGCATTGTTGCGGCTTATTGTTAAGCTCAGTGGCAGGAGTTTTTAAAGCTGTCCTCTACCAAGCATATTCAATCTAACATTGTATAGTATGCTACACGGAGAACAAATGGCCTGTAAGACTAAGGCATGTGTCTTTATACTTTTTACATGCATATGTGTGTGGGAGGCGATCAGGAAGAGAAAAAGACCTTGTGTGCAATACCATGGATGACCTGTTTATGATGAGATACATGATGTGAACAGACTGTGCTACCTTTGCTACTTATATTACGCTTATGAGCTAGTTATGTGTATTCTATATGCGTTTCACTGAAATAAAAAAAATGAAAAGAAAAGACTTGAAACTCATGAAAAACGATTGTACGCTTTCATTAGCCTTCACTAGTAGAACTTGTCTCTAGCATTTGTTTTCTGCACCCTGTTAACAATTATGGATTCTCTGTCTCCTGAGAGTTTTCTTGTATCTTGTTGCTGTATGTCTTACTTCCTACGATAGAGAAGAGCACGTGGCGAGATGCAAGCATGCATGTTGTCATCACTGTCAATGTACTCGTCAACACGGAGAGACGATAGACTAAAGTGAATCCAGCCCTATCCATCTCATGGATGGCGGAACAGCACAAAGATGTAGTTTCCACAGGCACATATTGCTCCATACACAATAAGAACAAGAAAAAAATGTACTTTATTTAATTTGGCTTTGCTGTAGAGTACATGTACTTTCTTATCGATGATAATTACGATAATAATTATCACGATGATGACACTAAAATTAAAACTACCAGAGCAACTAAAAGACTATTAAAGTAAAATTAAAAGAAAAAAGCCGATCATGTGTCAAAACAAAATGCAGACTACTTACATTCTTACTCCCTCTACAATTTAGACCGTGGCAGAGAGAAATATAATGATCACTTCGTCTTCCTATGTTTAGTGAACACCAAACCGCTGGATGGGTTTCTTTGAGGAATTCACTCGACAAAATACAATATGGAGGGTTTGTAATACAGCATGTGACAACCCGTGATTGCATCGCATTTGTTAGTAAATGGCTTCTCTTCATCTCAAAATTTCGAACGGAGATGATTTAAAGAGTGAACATCTCTCATTATGACTGTCTTGTCATTTCCATACCCTTTTCCCTGAAGGACTACAAAGGTTGTAGTTTATTTTTCTAAGCTAAGTGCAGAATGCAGTTTTCCGAATTCTGAGGCAAAATATTTACTGACATTGTCTGTTAGTAACATGTAAAAAACGGAAAGGTCAACCCTGCACTCTTTTAGGTCATTGTGGGGTTGAGGTATTAGAAACCACATTGCTTCGTCTTTATCACTACGTCGCATCGTGAACACGTGTGTGGTTAACATTTTCTTTTGCAGATAATTGAAGTCTTCTTTGTTGCTCTGTTGGATTAAATCTTTTTTTTTATCGACCTAAATGTTGATTTGACAGTTATTAACATCTACTGGTAATACAGGCAGTGTTGTAATCAATTTTTCATCTACTTCCCATCGTCTTATATGTTCGTAATTGTTACCAGTTATTTATTTTCGGTGACAATGCAATGTTAATCTAGTTCCAGCAGTAACATTTTTTCTTAATTTTGAAATTTAAAAAAATTTAGAACATATGCAGAATTACGGGAGATATAAAAGTGATGATCTGCGACTAGTAAACTGTAGATATCTCCCTTGATAGCAAGGGAAATGAGTCACAAAGAAAAAAAGAAAGAAGTTAATAATAGAATCCAAACATCCAATAATTCTTTCCATTGGATGATTGCATTAAAAATAAGAACAGCAGCAAAAAAAACTACATACAACTATTAATCTGACCTACAAGAAGGTGAAAAATGTCACAAAGAAAAAAAAAACATCGATAGCACAATTCAAACATGCAATAATTCTTTCCCCTTGATGATGGCATTGCGTCACCACCCCTTCGCCCCTCCCCCTCACGCAAAAAAATAAATAAATAAAAAAACCTCTATGCAAACATAAAACTAAAAACGTTAGGGGCGTTGCAAACAATCCTCACATACAGGACCGTGCGTGTACATGTTTGCTGTTCAATTCTTGTTCGTGTCACACAAGGGCGCGAGTACTGTGCACATCGTTTCTCAACATTTTTGTGTGTGCACCATGCTCTTCGTTGGCCCAGCGGCAGAAAAGAAAAAAAAAAAAGAAAAGAAAACAAAAGAAAAGTAAAGAAAAGAAAAGAAACAAAACAAAACAAAACAAAAAAACTAAAACTGCTAAAATACCGTTTAATTGTCTCGTTATCATCTCCGTGTAATATTTTTTCTGGTGTGTCTCTCTATCCGTTGTCGTAAAAGTTCAGTCCAACAAAGAGACAATTGGCACTGTCGGTATGTAGCTAGTGAGGTTAGCAATGACAGTACCCAGATAAGAGGAATATATTGGGTCAGCATGGGTCAACATTGTACAATAACACGCCGATACTAAATCCAGTATATATTTTACACCAGGATTGGCTAAAATGTGTACTTTTAGTAAAGTCTCAATATACTAGTATAAAATATGTAATTTTGAGTCCTGGAATAATATGTTGTGTATTTCAGCAAAATATTTCTTTCATAGTACCTTAGAAGACAGCGATGCATTGACTTTTACTTTCTTGCGATTTTACTACTGAAACTTTTCGTTCTATTTTCTCCCAGTCCACAGACAGAAACTGTGTACATGTTCTCTGAAATTTGACCCCATAATATAATACACACAGAAATGGACTGACGAGCGGACTCCGCGACACATGCTAGCAAAATACCACACCACAAAAATTATATTAGTCAAGTACATGCTGATAGAATTGAATACTTGCAGGAAAAGAGAAACGATTTGAACGCTAATAGTGGGTATCACACAGATGAGAAAGAGAACAGAGGTCCCGATCAACATCCGGGTTACTGCCATCTCTTTACTCGATATACTACAGGCGAGATGTTGAGTCCTTTTTGCCTTAGTCGTCACGTTTGCCATCGACTTTCTCTGTTTGACAGCTGCTTGTAGTTTGATGGCGGTAACGGAGGTGCAGATCGCTATGACGATGAAAAACATGACTGGTAGTACCGTAGAGTAGATAATGATGTCGAAAATGTCGATGATTTTCCTGTTATCCATGTAGTACCTAAAAATAGAAAATCCATTTCTTCAAGTATTCTTTTATTGTACTTATAACAAATATAACAAATATTTTGAGTCATTTTTAACTTGAGAAAAGTGTTAGCTACTTTCAGACTTGACCGACTGAATTCTCAAAACCCATCTCTATCAGACATGTCTCGCGTAATCAGTCACCATTGTACCCAATACTCAGTTCTTTATCTATGTGTATTTTGCCATGGTGTTATCTGTTATCTATGCTTATAATCATTATATGGCTGATAGTCGGTTTGTTTGTAGTCTCTAGTGTGCAGTGCACTGAGATCGTGTTCACACAGAAAATGCACTTTACAAATCATGCACTTAAATTTTTGTGATGTGACCAATAACCTTACTTTGTTACTGTAAGGAAAGACTTTGTGATGTTGGCAGTAGGATCGTACATAAAATCGATTTCGTGTTTAGGCGTCACGATAACCAACATCCCTGCCACCAGCACGACACAGCAGACGACAACAATGGCGGTCATGGTGGACGTCTTCAGCAGCCGCTTGGCGTGGAGGGGACTGACGACACAGAAACAGCGCTCACAGGCGATGACAGCCGACAGGAATTGAGAAACCCACTCTCCGCTGGTAAAGCCTATATCAGTAACGATGCACAATCCTTGAATTTTCATAACTCATTAGCTGACAAGAGAACATGCTTAGTAATAAACCACTGTACGTTAGGAAGATTATGTAAAGGCTTGTATATCTTTGATTATTGCAGTCTGAGAGACTCACTAAAACTAATTTCTATCAAGTCATACGGCCGTGATTTTTAAAACATTTCTCCGACTCATTAGCAAAACATGCAATGAAAAGGAAATATTGCAAAGACCCACCTTCAAAATAAATTGTAAACCAGGTGTTTCGATTGACATATTTCCTCACTCGTTCCTCACAATACACAAGGCAGAGCAAGACGACGTTGACGAGGTCAGCCAGCGCCAGGAGGAAGAGACAGACGTTGATTCTCTCTCCAAGACCCTGTCTGTAGAACACCATGGCGCTCACCACGTTGCCAGGGATTCCCAGGAACAGAAGAATAGGAATCATGAGCCAGCACATGGCAGCCATGAGGATCTCGTAAATCTTGATTAGACAAAATTAATGTCAGTTTCACGGAAAAGTTCTTAAATTTGACTTAATTTTAGAGTGTAGAAAACTTAGTTCTCTTTGATTATTGGATTCTCATATAATTTTAAAAAGTTTATCAAATAAAGCCAACAAACTCTATCTGATCACCGATATGCTGTCGTTGTCAAGAAGGAGAAAAGAGAAAAATCCACACACATCTCAATATTTCTTCGATCTGGATGAATGCTTCCTATTCTTTCTTGAGAAACACACGTGCAAACATTAGCATGCACAGAAAGAAGTAAACGAAATAAAAAGTAGGATATCGCCTGGAAATAATTTTACTGTCAAGACCTTGGCGAATGTAAGAGCTGGAAACATGTTAATAACGAGGCATATAACGCCCTCACGAAGTTTCTGTGTCTGGGAGTGTTTGCAGACGGATGCCTTGTTTGCAAAATAAATAACGAAATGCATTTAATTAGCTTAGACATAATATATTACCTACACGACTAAGTACTGTGTAATATGTAAATATACTTTCTTAGCTAGCGGTGGATCATTCAAGTTATTGCTGTCTTACTTCATCAGACAGAATGGTTGACTCATTCAACAGACTGTCCCTGAAGTCTTCACATGGTTCCAAAGTCGTGGAATTGTTGTCTAACACGGGGTTCATATCTGTCTTGTGTTGTCACATAGACAAACACAAAGTATGCATGATACTTTCAGAATACAAAGTCCGCCTAAAATAACGTTAATTATAATTATATTAATTATACACAGTAACGATTAAGATGGTAATGATCTTAATAAGTATTTGTCACCAGGAATGAATCCTATCAGCTGATTTTTATAGCCTGAGGCAAATCATCAACACAGTCAAAGATAAGGATGCGAGCTACTATCGCCTTTATCTGATTTTTCTAAATAAAAAAACGCACCAATTAATCATAAAAAAGAAACACAGTGACTACTGCTGGTATATTTAAGAAATATTTTACGGGAGGCGGAGTTAGTAACCTGGCAAGTCCCATGTAGAGATTGATCCGTTAAATATGGAGAAATGTCACGAGAGAAGTTTTAAAGACATTTTCCTGTGCACGTACGTTGATTGCTGGTTGTTGTACAAGAAGAAACAAGAAAAGCATGGCCGTGGTGTTTTTAATCTGTCATAACAAACTAATTCATGTCGAACATGTATACTTTTACAATTTTCAACACTAATGATTGCAGACATTTTCAATAAGTAAAAAAATCAGACTTTAATATCTGAAATAGATGGATATGGAAAATTAAAAAATAATAATTTGTTTGTGTGTGTATAAGGTAAGGAAGATTCTTATTTTTCTTTATCTTATACCGCTACTTTAAGGTGCTGTGAGGAGCTGGAGACGGTGACAGGAAGGTCAGCCTTCGTTAGCCAGTGACATTATGATTTGAAGAAGTTGCATCTTAAACATGTGTGTGATGAACATTTTTTTTTTTTTTTTTTTTTTTGCAGATCACGGAAACCTTCGTTGCTCTGTTGCATTTCTTGTTTTGAACAGTTTTGATATTAGGGTCGTAAGGCCAATGTTTCGTCGGTGGGAGAACACAACTCAATCGCTACTGAGGCGAAGTGTAGACCAAATGGTCAAGATAATGAATGGATGTATGCAGTCAGAATAGAATAAAAACTGATAGAAAACAGGTAAACTGCGACTAGTAAACTGTAGTTATCTCTCTTGATAGGAAGGGGGAAAAAGTCAAAATAGAAAAAAGAAAGAAATTTTTAACAGAATCCAGACATGCAGTAATTCCTTCCACTGGATGATTGTATTGAAAATAAGAACAGCAGCAGCAAAAAAAAAAAAAAAAAACAAAAACAAAAAAAACCAACAAAAAACCAAAAAAAAAAACCAAACACATAAAATTATTAATCTGACCTACAAAAAGGGGAAAGATATCACAAAAAAAAAATATCGCTCACAAAATTTAAAAATTCGATAATTTTTTCCTTTTGATGATGGCATCGCACCACCACCCCTCCCCCAAAACAAAACAAAATAATGAAACAAACAAAAAGAAAAACCTCCCAATAAACATAAAAGTAAAGACGCAACGCTTTAGGGGCGGAGCAAAACAAGCCTGACATACAGACCGTGCGTGAACATTTTTGCTGTTATATTCCTGGGCATGTCACACACGGGCGAGAGTACTGTGCACATGATTTCCCGACATTTGTGTGCGGACCCTGCTCTTGGTGGGCCCAGCGGCAAAAAATAACTAAAGACGCTAAAATACCGTTTAACTGTCTCGTTATTATCTACCTGCACTATTGTTGCTTATGTGTCTCTCGATCAGTTCTCGGTCCAACAAAGAGACAATTGGCACTGTCGGTATTTAGCTAGTGAGACTAGTAATGACAGTATCCAGATGAGATAAATTTATTGGGTCAACATTGCACAATAACACGCCGATACTAAATCCGGTATCTGTTTTACATCACGACTGGCTAACATTTGTACTTTTAGTAAAGTCCCAATATACTGGTACAAAATCTGTAATTTTGACTCCTGGAGTAATATATGTTGTGTATTTTTTCCAATATTTTATACAAAAACAGGATCAATTCTAACAATGCAGGTGTTACCGAGCAGTCCGTGCCTCCGTGTTTTCCAGATTATTTTAACCCCTTTGCGACTTACGGACTGCGAGTGTACGTTGAATGTGGGGGAGAATGAATGAGAACACTAGATGCGAAAGAGTTAGAAGTGACTCGAAAATATACCGTAAACATTGTTCAACAATAGATTTTTGGCGGGAACGAGGTTGAAAATTTACTCCGTCCCAGGATAGTGAAGGAAGAAAACGTGCCTGAGTCACAGAATGTAAATCTCCCTAGTTGCTATTACATAGTAGACCAGAGGGAGTGTCCCTCGCATGTGGCGCAGTACTAACCCCTTGTGGATTAACATCGAATAGACGAAGTATCACATTTTTTTCTATTATTGCTTGTGGAATTATAATAGAACTCATGTAGATTTCAAAGTACCTGCGCTGTGACCCCGGAAGCCGCCTGACCGACACGGAAAGTGTAGAATTTTAATTCTCACTGTTTTTGTTTTTGAAAGCACAGTACAGTGTGATATCTCATGCTTACCTCTTTGGTTTCTTCTGTTTCATGGCAGGGTGAGTATACTTTACTGTCTACAGGATTTTTTTCTTATTATTTTACAAATCATAAAAATTTACAGATCACTTTTAACAATACATGACTCAAATTGGTTTTTCTATTCTGAAAGTCATGCCAGTGTGAGATCTCGTGATTACCTCTTCTTTAGTTTGTTGTCAGAAGACCAAGCTTCAGAAGTGGTACAAAACATCTTAAGTCAGAGTATGTAAGTATACTTAAAATATACCGGATTCATTGTTTATGATAATTTATGCCAAAACACCTAAGTTCTAAATTTAAGGATTCCATTGTCAGAGATACACAGATATTTCTATTAAACTAACCGAAAGGCATTGTAAGTGAAAACCGTTTGAGAGTGCACTAACAGTTTGATTCTCTTGCGACCTCACTAAATAGTCTTCGCTCGACGTTCCACTAGTCCACAGACAGAAACGTGTGTACATGTTGTCTGAACTTTGACCCCATAATGTAATACACACAGAAATGGACCGACGAGCGGACTCCGCGACACATGTAGATAACATACCACAGCGAAATGTTGAGAGTAAAGTACAAGCTGGTGGAATTTAACTCCTGTAGGAGAAGAGAAAAGATCTGAACACCAATATTGGGCATCACACAGATGAGAAAGAGAACAGATATCCCGATCAACATCCGGGTTACTGCCACCTCTTTACTCGACATACTAGTACCGAGATGTTCAGTCTTTTGTGTCCCAGTCGTCACGTTTGTCATCGACTTTCTCTGTTTGACAGCTGCTTGTAGTTTGATGGCGGTAACGGAGGTGCAGATTGCTATGGTAATAAAGAAAGTGATTGGTAGTATCGTAGAGTAGATAATGATGTCGAAAATGTCGGTGATTTTTTTGTTATCCATATAGTACCTGAAATGATAAAGAAATGTATTAATAAAGTAGTCTTTTACTGTACTCACATTTAAAATTTTATTTCTCACATTACAAATGTTTTGTCGTACGTTAAAGTTAAAGATAATAAACGAGAAAAAAGGCAACAAAAGTTATTTGGTGTGTTAACAAACGAAAGTACAGGACGGAAAAGGTTTGTCTCGTATCGTCACAAAATGTACTGAGAGAAAGGGTACCTATCTGTACATTAAAATTAAGAAACCTTGATTATTATATATAGTTTCACTTTGTTAAGAAATCTTTAAGACTTTTCTCTAAAATGTATTAAATTTGTCTCCAAATATTGAATCAAAACTACATTGTTTAAAAATATCTTGCATAATCTAAATATCCGTTCCTTCCACTCCTCAATCTGGTTTTGACGCCTTTGTTACCTGTACGCTTAATAATCGGTTTGTTTCTATTCTTTGGTGTGCAGCGCATTCAGTTCGAATGACCACAGGATAAATGTTCTTTACATATCTTACATTTGCTATTTTGTAATGTGACCAATACCCTTACTGTGTCACCGCCAGGAAGGACCTGGTGATGTTGGCAGACGGATCGTACATAAAACCGACGGTGAGCTTAGAAGTAATGATAAAACACATCCCTGCCATCATCACGACACAGCAGACGACAACAATGGCGGTCATGGTGGACGTCTTCAGCAGCCGCTTGGCGTGGAGGGGACTGACGACACAGAAACAGCGCTCACAGGCGATGACAGCCGACAGGAAGTGAGAGGCCCACTCGACGCTTCTTACACCTACATCAGTAACATCAGTAACGATGCACAGGCCTTTGATATTTATAAATCTTTAACTGGAAAAAATTATGTTTAGTCAAAAATCGTCATTCGTTACAGTCATGAAAGTTATTAATTTATCGAACTATATATTTACCTTAAATGGTCAGTTGCATTTAGAAAACTCATAGAGAAAGAAGGAATTTCTAAAACGTTTCGAAAACTCCGTCAGAAAGAACGCGATAGATAAGAATTGTCAACACTCACACCCCAAATAGATTGCTATGAACCAGGCGTGTGGACTGATGTGTTTTCTGACTCGGTTCTCGACATACAACAGAAGCAGGATGACGACGTTGACGAGGTCAGCCAGCGCCAGGAGGAAGAGACAGACGTTGATTCTCTCTCCAAGACCCTGTCTGTAGAACACCATGGCGCTCACCACGTTGCCGGGGATTCCCAGGAACAGAAGAATAGGAATAATGAGCCAGCAGATGACCGCCATGATGATCTCATAAATCTGGATGAGACAAAAGAAGATGTCGGTGTGTGAAGCCCAAGAGGTATAATGAAAAGAAATTACAGTAGTCACTTGTTAGTTTATTTAACATCCAGGGCAACGAATTTAAATTGGGTCAGGAATGTTGGTAGCTCTTTTCTTATTTCTGATAACATAATTAAGACATTATATAAACAATTTGTGTACTTAAGTTACAGTGTAAGTAGTTCGTCATATAAAGCCAACAAACCGTATCATTGACCTGCTGTCGCCATTAAGAAACAGGAACGAGATGTAACTAAACACATAGATCAACATGTGTTTAAGGCAAGAAGAGGGAACCGTTAAAAAAAATCTAAGCCTCACGAGTAGTTAAGAAAAGTCATAGTTGTGGTAACACTTCTTATTACAATAGAAAATATAATACAAGTTTCTATTTTACTTTGTTTGCACGTGAGACTCATTAAAGATGAAAGGTAGTGCAACATATCTAGAAATGGACAGAACAGAGGCACGAGCAGTCATAAAATATCTGGAAATGAAAGGTATGACACCCAAGGAAATCCATGAGGACACTTGCTGAGGACTCCCCTTCCTGAGCAACTGTGAAGAAGTGGACTGCTGAATTCAATCATGACAGGGTCAGCACAGAAGATGTCCAAGTGATAGTCCAGATGATAGTCCAAGAACCTCAGTCATTGATGAAAAACAAAAACATATAAGAAGGAGCTATGCATCAGAATAAACACAACTGCAGGAATCAGTCAAGTCCAAGCTCAGAGGGAAGCTGAAAGCAGATCTTGCTTAAGGTTTGCGCGCCCGTTCACTTTGCTCAGGTTGCAGTAGCTCAAACAACCAACTGTGGCCTTACCATCCCCCTCACTCACTAGGCATAGCTCCGTCTGACTTTTACCATTTTCCTAAACTGATACCCAAACGACGTGGTCGCCATTTTGGAAAAGATGATGACGTCATATGTGCTGTGGAGGAGTTTTTGATGGTCCTGGATGCCACCTTCTTCCATAATGGGATTGCAATACTTCAGCATCTTTAGACCAAGTGCATTGATGTCAAGGAGGACTAAATAGAATAAGTGTGAAAAACTGTCTTGTTTCGTCAACTCCACCAGGGTGAGGCTTAGAACATTTTGAACGACCCTCGTGATATTGCTGCCATGTCGGTTACTGAACCTTTCCGTTTTCGAGATACTCTCGTGAACAAATATCATACGCAGAAAGCAGCCTACAAAATAGACAGTAGGATGGTGCGTGAAAACATTTACACTGCGATAACAGCTGATGAAAGATCTGGAAACAGTACTATTGAGGTTCATGGTGCCCTAACAATGTTCTCGTCTTTAGGTTTCTGGGGCTGGTTGTAGGCTGTCATGAGAAAATAGTCTTGTACCTAGCTTTTCTACTCCCCTGGGAATATATATATATGTGTGTTTGATTAGCTTAGTTGTCACATAAATGACTAAGTACTAAGCCACGTGTAATACTGAACTTCGCATCCTGTGATATATTATTTCTCTTATTGTTGTCTTACTTCAAGAGATAGAATGTTTGATTCATGACCAGAAGGTGTTGAATTTGAGGCTGTGAAAACACTCTCACTGTAGTATTCCCATCGTTCCACATTCGTTAAATTGATGGTTAACAAGGATTCCATTTCTTTCATTATAAGATATCCACGAGGTGTGTCTGAGACTGTTAACACACAAAGTCCTCTCCACTTAGAATGATTTTTTGTTTTCCAGATACTGGGTGTGGCCCCAGTCGTACTTGCCTGACACTCAAGATGCTAACCACAGTCTAAGATAAGGATGTGAGCTATTATCGAATTTTTCTCTTGCTCTTAAATTTATAAGATACATCAGTTGATCAAAAAGAACAAACACAATAACTATTGCGTGTATAATTAAATAATATTTGTAGAGAGGTGTAGTCGGTAAATACTAACCTCCCTTGTAGTGATTGATCCGCTAAATGTGTAGAAATGTCACGAGACTAGTTTTAGAGGACGTTTTTCTGTGGACATACGTTGAAAAAGGAATATTTAATTGCAGAGGTTGTTGCAAAAGGAGGAACTGTCGAAGTGTGACTGTTTAATCTCAGTCCTGTATAATTCATTTCAAAGATGTATACTTTCACAAATATTGTTTGCAACACTTATAATTGTAGACATTTTCTACTGCAAAAGTAAAAAAAAAAAAAAAAACCATAGAATTTTAATAACTCAAATGGGTGGATATTGTAAATAATAAAATAATTTGTATCTTCTCTTTCATAAGCATGATATTTAATCAGTGTGGGTAGATTTGGCACTCCGCTCACCCTGTCCTGTACTATGAAGTTTGTTTCAGTAAGAGATTCACACACTGCTGATGAAGTAATCTGAGTTCTTTTTACGATGAGAGACAGAAATTCACTGTCTTGCCTGCATCTTCTTGGGAGTCTCTAAACAATGAATTGCTCTGAATGTGTCTTTCCAGCTTTATCTTCACAGTTAAACCTCTACAAGCCACGTCGATAGGAAATGTTTCATAAGGTTAAGGTAAGGAAGATTCTTCTTTTTTTTCTTTATCTTTTACTGCTACTTTAAGGTGCTGTGAGGAGCTAGAGACGGTGACAGGAAGGTCAACCATTGCTACTCTGTCAGTTATTTTGCACAAGGGTTATAGTGATAGAATGGAAGAATAGATTGAGCCTTTTGCTGTCTATTCAATGAATTCAATGAAGGTTGGTCAAAGCTTCTGCAAGGGCAGGTTTCCATTGTCGAAGAACGCTTCCAAACTTTATAAGGAGTTGGAGAAAATGTCACTACTGCTTGATCTCCTAAACAACTGTCTACAGAGGCGCCTTCTCACTACTCACTGCCATCTACGTCGGTGGGCAGTTCGCCATCCACGAGATGGATTCACTGTTGTTTGTCATTTCCATTCATTGAAAAACATGTGTTTATTCTGTCAGTTACGAATAATTTTCCCCAAATCTAACTGCGGAAAAAGTATGAAACTCAAGAAAAACGATTGAACAAAAGCACAAAACAAGGCACACACACACACAAACCCAGAAAGAGCGAGTGAAGGAACAAACAAGTCAAAAGAAGAAAGAATGCAAATGCCAAATATTTTAAAGTCAAAATGTAAAGGTTCTAAATAAGGTCCTTTTATCTAAATAATTGACCAAGTAAAACGCTTCTTTTTCCAAGTGCCAAAATTATAAAATTATAAAATTCGAATTTAGCTTTAATAAATCTTGACAATGAGATGGGGAAAAGCCTACGGGGAGAGAATTTTTTCCTACAACCTTTTTTTCACCTCGTTTAGTCACTCTCGGGAATTTTCACTTCAATACCGTTACTGTAAATCTTACTTCCTGCGATAGAGAACTCTATTGTTTCACGTGTCAAAATTATGAACGGAAAAGATTAAAAACCCAACCTGTATCTAAGGATTTAGTGAAAAATACTGTTTCCGAAATTCTGAGGGAATACAGCTACTTCTTTTGTAGGCCAGCAACAGGTGAAAAACGGAGATGTCGTCCCTGCAGTCTTTGAGGTCGTTGGGGGGAGGGGAGTGAGGTACGAGAGAAGACACTTATTCTCAAGACTAGCTTTCTGTGAGGTCAGTGCCTGTCTCAATCACTAGCAAATGTCTTTAACTAGAATTAATATAAGAAAGTTGCGTAACCAATGTCTGTATTTTCCTTCCAAAACAAAATGTGTTTTATTTCAAAACATAACTCAAGCATGCAGAATATATAGTCAACAATATATCAAACAGTTTTATTCAAAAACGTCTGTGGATTTTTCTAGGCTTTCTTAAAATATCAAGGTATACCGGGATGTGTAATGAAATTATGATCATTGGATAATTGCAGCACAAGCTTATTATGCAGAAACTGCATAAAACTTTATACACTACAGTAATATTAATAGTGAATCATCTTCAAAACTACATAATTTTGATATAAAAACGCCGCATTGTAAATATCGAGACAATATCAAAGTAGCTAATACTTTTCATTCAAGTTGAAGGAAGACTCCTTTGTCTATCTCATGGACTAAAACTTTCTTATTGTCTCAGTTGTTGATTTGACATAGTTAACATCTACAAGTTGTAAATATGTTATTTCTTTAAAAGGTAACGCTTTTTGTCTTCAGTCGAAGTCGTAAATAAAGTCATTTTTATCAGTAACCATGCCATTCTCATCGATCAGTTCATCCTTACTGATTGATTCCTTTTCATCTATCATCAAGCTAACAAAAGCTCATCGATTCTCATAAAGATTACTTCACAATATATACGTATATATATATACAAACACCGATCACCTATCCTTGAAGATCGATAGCTTTATGTCTCAATTTTTCCCATCATTGTCGATCCATTCATGTTCGTGATTCATCAAAATTAAAGATCAGTGAACCCTTTAGCGCGAGCCTTTACCTTACACCAGAACTCGAAAAAAGTTTCAGCTAATGAAATTACGAAGGGCCAATCATTTCATGATGTGTGAGAGATATTTTATATAGACACTGGTCCCAAATCTTTATCTTTTCATTTTGTGCTTATACGCTGTTGTTGTTACGAAGTGTATTTTGGCGAGAAAATTTTGTCACGTAGTCTTATTACATTAAACACATTCTTCGCGAATGTAACGTCCCAGTATCCTCAAATATCAGAGATACACAGATATTTCTATTAAACTACCTGAAAGGCATTGTGAGTGAACACAGTCTTTGCTCGACGTTCCACTAGTCCACAGACAGAAACGTGTGTACATGCTCTCTGAACTTTGACCCCATAATATAATACACACAGAAATGGACTGAGGAGCGGACTCCACGACACATGTAGATAACATACCACAGCGAAATGTTGAGAGTAAAGTACAAGCTGGTGGAATTTAACTCCTGTACGAGAAGAGAAAAGATCTGAACACCAATATTGGGCATCACACATATAAGAAAGAGAACAGATATCCCGATCAACATCCGGGTTACTGCCACCTCTTTACTCGACATACTAGTAGCGACATGTTCAGTCTTCTGTGTCCCACTCGTCACGTTTGTCATCGACTTTCTCTGTTTGACAGCTGCTTGTAGTTTGATGGCGGTAACGGAGGTGCATATCGCTATGGTAATAAAGAAAGTTATTGGTAGTATCGTAGAGTAGATAATGATGTCGAAAATGTCGGTGATTTTTTTGTTATCCATATAGTACCTGAAATGATAAAGAAATGTATTAATAAAGTAGTCTTTTACTGTACTCACATTTAAAATTTTATTTCTCACATTACAAATGTTTTGTCGTACATGAAAGTAAGAGATAATAAGAAACAAGGCAACAAAAGTTGTAAAGGTGTGTTAACACAAGAAAGAATAGGACAGAAAATCCTTTTTCCACGGTTTGTCGCGCATTGTCACAAAATGTACTTAGAGATATGAAACCTATCTGCACATTAAAAATACGAAACTTTCATTATTACATATACCTAAACTTTGTTAAGAAGTCTTTAAACCTTTTTTCTAAAATGTATAAAATTTTTCTTCAAAAGTGGAATCAATTAATTTGCTTATCAAATATCTTGCATAATCTAAATTACCGTTTCTTCCCCTCCTCAATCAGCTTATTGACGCGTTTGTTCCTTGTACGTTTTACAATCGGTTTGTTTCTATTCTTTGGTGTACCTTGACTTCGAATAAACACTGGATAAATGTGCTTTACACATTCTAATTTTGCTATTTTGTGATGTGACCTATACCCTTACTTTGTCACTGTCAGAAAGGACCTGGTGATGTTTGCAGACGGATCGTACATAAAGACGACGGTGTATTTGGTAATAATGATAACAAACATCCCTGTCATCAGAACGACGCAGCAGACGACAACAATGGCGGTCATGGTGGACGTCTTCAGCAGCCGCTTGGCGTGGAGGGGACTGACGACACAGAAACAGCGCTCACAGGCGATGACAGCCGACAGCAACTGAGAGGCCCACTCGGCGCTCTTCACACCTAAATCAGTAACATTAGTAACTATACACAGTCCTCTGATGTTTCTAACGGCAAAAAAGCATGCTTGTTCGTTACAATTATGAAAATTTATTTATTTATAGAACTAAATATTTACCTTAAATGTACAGTTGCATTTGTTAAAACTCACATAGAAAGAAAAAAAATTCTGTGAAATCAAATGGTATTGACCTAAAACATTTCTAAAACTCCATCAGATAAAACGCGATACATAAGAATTGTCATCACTCACTCCCCAAGTAGATTGCTATGAACCAGGTGTCTTGACTGATGTGTTTCCTCACTCGGTTCTCGACATACGTCAGAAGCAGGACGACGACGATGACGAGGTCAGCCAGCGCCAGGAGGAAGAGACAGACGTTGATTCTCTCTCCAAGACCCTGTCTGTAGAACACCATGGCGCTCAGCACGCTGCCAGGTACTCCCAGAAGCATAAGAATAGGAATCATGAGCCAGCAGATGACCGCCATGAGGATCTCATAAATCTTGATAGGACAAAAGAAGATGTCGGTGTGTGAGCTTAGAGACGTAAAATGGAGTTACAGCAGTAATGTTGTTAGTGCATTCAACATCCAGGGACACGAATTTAAATTGGGTCAGGAATGTTGGTAGTTCTTTTCTTATTTCTGATAACATAATTAAGAGATTATATAATCAATTTGTGTACTTAAGTGACAGTGTAAGTAGTTGGTAATATAAAGCCAACAAACTGCACCTTATCATTGACCTGTTGCTATCAAGAAGCAGAAGAGAGATGTAACTACACACATACATCAACATGTCTCTAAGGCTAAATACGAGAATCCAAAATGGGATTGCAATACTTGAGCATCGTTAGACCAAGTGCAAGGAGGACTAAATAGAATCAGTGTGAAAAACTGTCTCGTTTCTTCAACTCTGCCTGAGTGAGGCTTAGAACATTTTGAACGACTCTCGTAACATTGCTTTTATGTCCGTTACTGAAACTTTCCGTTTTCGAGATACACTTGTGGAAACATAGCAACACAGTAAGGAGCCTACAAAATAGATAGTAGGATGGTGCATAAAAACATTTACACTTCGATAACAGCTGATCTGGAAACATCGTAATAATGAGGCACATGGCGCCCTGATAATTTTCTCGTCTTTAGTTGTAGGCTGTCATGAAAAAATAGTCTTGTATCGAGTTTTTCTACACCTCTGGGAAATAAATAAAAAAATAAAAAATAAATGTGTTTGATTAGTTTGGTAGTCACATAAACGAATAAGTACTTAGCCACGTGTAATAATGAACTTCGCATCTTGTGTTATATTATTTATGTTATTGTTGTTGTCTTACTTCAGCAGATAGAATGTTTGATTCATGCCCAGAAGATGTTGAATTAGAGGCTGTCAATACACTATCAATGTATTCCCATCGTTCCACATTTGTTACATTCATGCTTAACAGGGACTCTATTTCTTTCATTAAAAGACATCCACGATGTGTGTCTGAGACTTTTAACACACAAAGTCCTCTCCACTTAGAATGATGTTTATTCCAGATACTGTGTTCGCCCCAGTCGTTCTAAGCCTGACACTAAGAACACTAAATAACTAAGTGTTTGTCACCACAGTCTAAGATAAGGATGTGAGCTATTATCGAATTTTTCTCTTGCTCGTAAATATAGAAAATACATCTGTCGATCATAAAGAACAAACACACTAACTATTGCGAGTCTACTTAAACAATATTTTCTAGACAGGCGTATTTGGTAAATACTAACCTCCCTTGTAGTGATTGATCCGTTAAAGATGGACACATGTCACGAAACTAGTTTTAAAGGAAATTTTTCTGTGGACATACGTTGATAAAGGAATATTTAGTTGCAGAGGTTGTTGCACAAGAAGGAACTGTTTAAGTATGACTTTGTTTAATCTCAGTCTTGTCTAATTCATATCAAAGATGTATAGTTTCACAAATATTGTCTGCAACACTTATAATTTTAGACATTTTCTATTGTAAAAGTAAAAAATAATACCATAGAATTTTAATAACTCAAATGGGAGGATATTGTAAATAATAAAATAATTTGTGTCTACTCTTTCAGAAGCATGATATTTAATCAGTGCGGGTATATTTGGCGCTCCTCTCACCCTGTCCTTTACTAGGAAGTCTTTTACAGTAAGAGTTTCACACACTGATGATCTGTTATATGAAGCAGTCTGCGTTCGGCTTACAATGAGCGCTAGAAATTCACTGTGTACTTCTTCTTGGCAGTCTGTGACAATGAATCGTTCTGAATGTGTCTTTGCAGCTTTAAGGTAAGGAAGATTCCTCTTTTTGTTTTATCTTTTACTGCTACTTTAAGGTGCTGTGAGGAGCTGGCGACGGTGATAGGAAGGTCAACCTCCACTAGCCTGTCAGTTATTTCTCAAAAGTTTATTGTAAGAGAAGGGATTGATACTATTGCTGTCTATTCAATGAATTCAATGAAGGTTGCTCAAAGCTTCTGCAAGGGCAGGTATACATTGTTTAAGAAGGCTTCCAAGATTTATAAGGAGTAAGAGAAAATGTCACTATTGCTTGACCTCATAAACTACTGTCTACAAAGGCGCCTTCTCACTACTCACTGCCATCTACAGTGGTGGGCAGTTCGCCATCCACGAGATTCATTCACTGTTGTTTCCCGTTTCCGTTCATTGAACTACATGTGTTTATTCTGTTAATGAAGAATAATTTTCCCCAAATCTACACGCTTAAAAGATATGAAACTCAAGACAAATGATTGAACCAAAGTACAAAACAAGGCACACAAAAAAAAAAAATAACCAGAAGGAACGAGTGAAGGAACAAACAAGTCAAAAGAAGAAAGAAAGAATGCAAATGCAAAATATTAATATTAATAGTGGATCATCTTCAAAACTACATAATTTTGATATAAAAACGCCCCATTGTAAATATCGAGACAATATCAAACTAGCTAATACTTTTCATTCAAAATAACGGAAGACACCTTTGTTTATCTCATGGACTAAAACTTTTTTTATTGTCTCAGATTTTGATTTGGCAATGTTAACATCTACAATTTGTAAATATATTGTTTTTTTAAAGAGTAACGCAGAAAAGATCCACTTTTTGTCTCCAGTCGAAGTCTTAAATAAAGTTGTAATCCATAGGACTGTATTCCAAAAAAGCTATTTTATTTTCTGGGAAAAATTGCTTCTCTGTCCCGACAATCTGATGTCTCGTCATCTGACTAAAAGACATGCATAGATTATCGTGAAAAGTATGCGCGATTATGTGATTATATTTTTGGAATGATTATAAAATGAACCCGATCATAAAGAAAAATGTCGTGTGTGATATTTATGTTGGTTTGTCTCAATATGTGGTATACGTTCTCGTAGAAGTTATTCCCAAACGGAGTCACATTTGTATTGCCAGTATTGAGCTAGTGTGGTTAGCTGTGACAGAAGCATATACGAGGTAGCCAGGTGTTACCATTGTAAAATAACACACCCGTACTGCATGCAGTATGTCTGTAATTTTACATCCGCTTTGGTCAAGTTTTTTTCTTTTTATAACATTCCCATATCGGACGCAAATACAGGCCTGGGTCTACCATCAGGACAACATGTCCATGCTGTTGGGTAAGTTCAGCAGCAACTGGTGTATCTTACGTAGTCAGAGTTATATAGTCAGAGGTAAAAAACATAAGTGTTTCAGATTTTCTTGATCTGGACTTTTAATGCACATTATGGAAGTTAATTTATCACAAACAGCAAACAGTGGGGTCTCGGGACACCTACGTCCACTGTAGGTGGCTGCAGGACAAACTAATCACCACATGGCAAATTAATTTTGTTACTTCACTATACAAAATAATCAGTTATAACTGTTTTCAGCTGTAGAGACAAATAAGTCACCAGAGTTAAAAATTATTATACAGTTTGCAACTGCAACCGTATTGGTCCATATTATAAATTCATGTATTCGTATCCTACGACTTGTACAACATCTGCAAACATACATCTGCTGTCATAAATCTTTTTCTTATTTTCGCCGGTCCCCCAGTCCTTGTCCAAAAGCCGCTTTTATCAATAACAATGCCATTCTCATCGATCAGTTCATCCTGATTGATTCCCTTTAATCTTTCATGAAGCTAACAAAAGCTCCTAAAGTTTAGTTTACAATAAACCCTCTGATATACGAGCGGTCCTCGACTTACGACGTTGTTCCGTTCCTACGTAGCGTCGTAAACCGATTTTCGCTGTAAGTCGAAACATACGTACATACTGTAGGTAAATAACATACTTTGCACTTATCCTATCCTAACACCTATCCTAACACAGTAATTATCAAAAACACATGTAAAATATGTTTTATTCTACCGCCGCGCACACTAAACACGATGCTCACCACTGAAGTGGAAACAAGGCTTTATATACGGTCAATGGTATATGTGTCGTAACCACGAAACATCCAAACACGGGGCTGAACTAACCCGAGGACCGCCTGTATGTATTTACAAAAACCGATCACCTATCCTTGACGATCGTTAGCTTTATGTCTTAATTTTTTTTCATCATTGTCCATCCATCCATGTTCGTGATTAATCAAAATTAAAGGTCAGTGGACACTTTTGCGCGAGCCTGTACCATCCACCAGAACTCAAAAAGACTTTCAGCTAATGAAATTACGAAGGGGTAAATTATTTCATGATGTGTGATAGATATATAGACACTTGTACAAAATGTGTGTCTTTTCATTTAAGGCTTATACGCTGTTGTTGTTACGAAGTGTATTTTGGCGAAACAATTTTCTCCCATAGTCTTATAACATTAAAGACATTCTTCGTGAATCTTACGTGCTAGCATCCCCAAATGTCAGAGATACACAGACATTTCTATTAAACTAGCAGAAAGATATTGTGAGTGAATACAGTTTGGGTGTTCACTAACAGTTTGATTCCTTTGCGACCTCACCAAATAAAGTCTTCGCTCGATGTTTCACTAGTCCACAGACAGAAACGTGTGTACATGCTCTCTGAACTTTGACCCCATAATGTAATACACACAGAAATGGACTGAGGAGCGGACTCCACGACACATAAAGACAAAATACCAGAGTGCAGCGTTTAGAGTAAAGTACAAGCTGGTGGAATTTAACTCCTGTAGCAGAAGTGAAAAGATCTGAATACCAATAGTGGGCATCACACAGAAGAGAAAGAGAACAGAGGTCCCGATCAACATCCGGGTTACTGCCATCTCTTTACTCGACATACTAGTACCGAGATGTTCAGTCTTTTTTGTCCCAGTCGTCACGTTTGTCATCGACCTCCTCTGTTTGACGGCTGCTTGTAGTTTGATGGCGGTAATGGAGGTACAGATCGCTATGGTAATAAAGAAAGTAATTGGTAGTACCGTTGAGTAGATAATGATGTCGAAAATGTCGATGATTTTTTTGTTATCCATATAGTACCTGAAATAATAAAGAAAGGTGTTAATAAAGTAGTCTTTTTTGTGCTCATATTTTAAATTATATTTCTTACATTACAAGTGTTTGTCATACGTTAAAGCAGAAGATAATAAACGAGAAAAAAAGGCAACAAAAGTTATTTGGTGTGTTAACAAAAGAAAATATAGAAGGTTTGTCGCATATCGTCACAAAATGTACTGTGAGACATGATACCTGTCTGCACATTAAACAAATACGAAACGTTGGTTATTACATATACCTTAACTTTGTTTACAAGTCTAAAACCTTTTTATTTAAAATGTGTTTAAATATGTCTTCAAACATGTCATCAAAACTAAACTCTTAAAAATATCTTGAATAATCTAGCTAAACCTTCCATTCATCAATCTGCTTATTGTCGCCTTTGTTTCTGATATTTTTGACCATCGGTTTGTTTCTATTCTTTAGTGTGCAGTGCATTGACTTCGAATGAACACAGAAGAAATGCGTTTACATATCCGACTATTGTGATGTGACCAATATTCTTACTTTGTGACTGTCAGGAAGGACCTGGTGATGTTGGCAGAGGGATAGTAGATGGAGCCTACTGTGAGCTTAGAAGTCACGATAAAACACATCCCTGCCACCAGCACGACACAGCAGACGACAACAATGGCGGTCGTGGTGGACGTCTTCAGCAGCCGCTTGGCGTGGAGGGGACTGACGACACAGAAACAGCGCTCACAGGCGATGACAGCCGACAGAAACTGAGAGGCCCACTCGACGCCGCTTACACCTACGATATACAGTCCTCTGATGTTTATAACAGCTTAACTGAAAAAAATAATGCTTAGTCGTAAATCATTATTCGTTACAAAAATCAAAAGTTATTAATTCATCGAACTATATACTAGTCATATATGGACAGTTGCATTTGGCAGAACTCACAAAGAAAGAAGGAACTTCGTCGAAATCAAATGGCTTTGACTGGAATATTTCTAAAACTCCGTCAGCAAAAGCGCGATAGATAAGAATTGTCAACACTCACTATCCGAATAGATTGTTATGAACCAAGTGTCTGGACTGATGTGTTTTCTCACTCGGTCCACGACATTCATAAGAAGCAGGACGACGACGTTGACGAGGTCAGCCAGCGCCAGGAGGAAGAGACAGACGTTGATTCTCTCTCCAAGACCCTGTCTGTAGAACACCATGGCGCTCAATACGTTGCCGGGGATTCCCAGGAACAGAAGAAACGGAATCATCAACCAGCAAATGACCGCCATGATGATCTCATAAATCTTGATAAGACAAAAGAAGATGTCGGTGTGTGAGGCTAGAGACGTAAAATGATATGAAGTTACAGTAGTCACGTTGTCATCCAAGGCAACGGTTGTGATTTAAAATCAGGTCGGGAATGTTGGAAGCTCTTTTCTTATTTCTGATAATTCAAGTAGCACATTATACAATCAATTTCTTTACTTAGGTTATAGTGTAAATAGTTCATTATATAAAGCGAAAAAACATCCAAGCCTCACCCATAGATGAGAAAAGCCATAGTTGTGATAACAAATTGTCTTGTTTTTTTTTCAACTCCTTCTGGGTGAGGCTTCGAACATTTTGAACGACCATCGTGATATTGCTGCCATGTCGGTTACTGAACCTTTCCGTTTTCGAGATACATTCGCGGAATCATAGCATACTGAGAATGAAACCTACAAAATAGACAGTAGGATGGTGCGTGAAAACATTTACAGTGCGATAACAGCTGATGAAAGATCTGGAAACAGTAATAATGAGTTACATGGCGCCCTCACCATTTTCTCGTCTTAAGGTGTCGGGCTGGTTGTAGGCTGTCATGAGAAAATAGTCTTGTACCGAGCTTTTCTACTCCACAGGGAATATATATATATATGTGTTTGATTTGCTTAAGACGTCACATAAACCACTAAGTACTATAAAGCCACGTGTAATACTGAACTTCGGATCTTGTATATTATTTATGTTATTGTTGTTGTCTTACTTCAGCAGATAGAATGTTTGATTCATGACCAGAAGGTGTTGAATTTGAGGCTGTGAATACACTCTCAGTGTAGTATTCCCATCGTTCCACATTCGTTAAATTGATGGTTAACAAGGATTCCATTTCTTTCAATATAAGACATCCACGAGGTGTGTCTGAGACTGTTAACACAAAGTCCGCTCCACTAAGAATGATATTTATTCCAGACACTGTGTTCGCCCCAGTCGTACTTTGACACTAGGTACACTAAATGAGTGACTCTCACCACAGTCTAAGATAAGAATGTGAGCTGTTATCGAATTTTTTTTGTTGCTCGTTAATTTAGAAGATACACCAGTTGATAATAAAGAGCAAACACAGTAACTATTGCGTGTGTAATTAAAGAATATTTTCAAGATAGGTGTAGTTGGTAAATACTAACCTCCCTTGTAGTGATTGATCCGATAAATATGGAGAAATGTCACGAGACTAGTTTTAGAGGACGTTTGTCTGTGGAAATACGTTGAGAAAGGAATATTTAATTGAGGAGATCGTTGTAGAAGGAGGAACTGTCAAAGTATGATTTTTAAATCTCAGTCATGACAAACTAATTCTTGTCAAAGATGTATACTTTTACAAATATTGCTTGTTACACATAATTATAGACATTTTCTATGGCAAAGTAAAAAATAATAATACCATAGAAATTTAATTACTGAAATGGGCGGATATTGTAAATAAGAAAGTGAATTGTGTGTGTGTGTGTGTGTTCCTGTCTTTCAAAGGAATTAAATTTAATCAGTGTGGGTATATTTTGCGCACCGCTCACCCTTTCCTATACTATGGAGTTTGTTTCAGTAAGAGTTTCACACACTGCTGATCTGTTATATGAAGTAATCTGATTTCGGATTACAATGAGAGACAGAAATTCACTTTCTGCATCTTCTTGGAAGTCTCTGAACAATGAATCGTTGTGAATGCGTCTTTGCAGCTTTACCTTCACAGTTAAACCACTCTAAAATGGGTTGTTTAAGGTAAGGAAGATTCTTTTTTTTTTCTTGATCTTTTACTGCTACTTTAAGGTGCTGTGAAGAGCTGGAGACGGTGACAGGAATGTCAACTATCGCTATTCTGTCAGTTATTTCGCACAAGTTTTTTGTAGGAGAATGGTTTGGGCCTATTGCTGTCTCTTTAATGAAATCAATGAAGGTTGCTCAGAGTTTCTGCAAGGGCAGGTATACATTGAAAAAGACTTCCAAGATTTATAAGAAGTAAGAGAAAATGTCACTATCGCGTGCTCTCCTAAACTACTGTCTACAGAGGCGCCTTCTCACTACTCACTGCCATCTACGTCGGTGGGCAGTTCGCCATCCACGATATTGATAAAGATTAATTCCCTGTAGCTTCTCTTTTCAATTCATTGAACAAACATGTGTTTTTTCTGTCAGTTACGAATAATTTTTCCCAAATTTACAAGTGTAAACGATATGAAACTCAAGAAAAACGATTGAACCAAAGCACAAAACAAGGCACAAAAAAAAACAAACAAATAAACGAACAAACAAGTCAAAAAAGAAAGAAACAATGGAAACACCAAACACAAATGTAAAGGACCTAAATAAGACCCTTTTATCTAAATAATTGTTCAAGTAAAAATGCTTCTTTTTCCATGTGCCAAAATTATAAAATTCTTTGCCTTAACTAGTCTCGACTATGAGACGTGGGTATGGATAAGGGGAGAGAACTTTTTCTACACAATATTTTTTTTTTTTTGCACCTCATTAACTCTCTCTCTCTCTCGGGAAATTTCCCGTCAATACCGTTACTATAAATCTTATTTCCTACGATAGAGTGTCACGGATCAGTCCGTGCCTCTATGTTTTAAGGTTTCAACCCTTCGCTGTTTTTGAACTGCAAGGGGAAAATAACATGTAATGAACAATGAGTGAGAGCGTCAGCGAGGAAAGGGAGATCACTCTAGGAAAAAGGATAGAAGAAGCAGACGGCATTGGCGGACATGACAGTGGAAGAATGTTATGTCAGTGTTAATGTGAGCGTGGATGCCAGAAGTAATTCCTTGCCTAGCCAAGGTTTTCTGTGTGTACGGGCGATGGTGTTAGAGCACTTCTGATCTAGGAGTAGATCTAGAGGAATCCTTGACTGCCTGCGGTGACACGACCAGCAGTGTGAGGCGGTGTAGTGTAGGCTTCATGTCGCCATGAAACTGTAAGTGAAGCACTCAACGACTACTGCTGGTGCGATTATAAATGAGGTAATATAATTGAAACTTTGTGTTGACGAACAGAACTGTGAGAGGCGTGTGTTTTCCATACATAGATAATAAGAGTTGAGATTAAGATTAGGAGTTATTTGACTAAGTGTGATTGATCGGGGAAGTGGCCCGGAGATAAACATTGTATGTATCGTTAGCTGTGTGTCGCCGATAGAGTATTGTGTAGAGGAGAACTATTATTTATGCATTTGTGTTTTGTAATATGTAAACCCTGAGCCATAACAGCAACTTATTAACATTATGTGGACAGCCTCAGGCAATCGTTGTTTTGTATGTTGAAAGAACGCGTACAGACGTCGTGTGTGTGTGTGTTGCTCGTGAGAGAGCCGGCGTCGTAACAGAGAGAACTGTACTGTGTGACATGGCTGGCGTCGTTACTGTAGATGTACCTTTCACGACGGAGTGACGATAAGGTATAAGAACGACAAAAAGAAATTGCTATTTTATTTAATTTGGTTTTGCTGAAGAGTACTTTCTTACCGATGACAATTACGATGACAATTATCACTACAATGCCACTACGACTACTGTGATGAAAACCAGAAAAACGAAAGGATTTTTAAGACGAATGCAATTCTGACTTCCTCCACTGTCTTACCATACAAGGGAGAAACACGATGACCACCTCACCTGTCTGTGGTAAGAAACTTCGCAGTGCCATCACCAAGTCCAGGATGTCAGCGTGTTGACTCGCCCTGGATGGTGTTCTTAATGACGTCACCCAACAAACAACATGGCGGCTTCCTTGTACAGCCAGCAGTTGTAGCTAAACGATTGTTTCATACCTCGAACTTTTGAACGGAGAAAATTAAAAACCCAACCTGTATCTACGGACTTAGCAAAGGTAAGCGCAATATATTGTTTCCAAACTTCTGAGGGAATACAGCTACTTCCGTTGTAGGCCAGCGACAGGTGAAAAACGGAGATGTCGTCCCTTCAGTCGCCTGGGTCGGGGGAAGGGGAATGAGGTATTAGAGACGACACTTTATTCTCAAGACTAGCTTTCTGTGAGGTCAGTGCCTGTCTTAATCACTATCAAATGTCTTCTAATAGAAGGGACTACAAGAAAGTTGCACAACAAAGGTCTGTATTTTCCTTCCAAAACAAATTGTGTTTTATTTAAAAACATGACTCAAGCATGAAGAATACATAGTCAACAATATATTAACATTTGTAAAGATTTTTTTTTTTCAAAACGCCTCTAGGTCTTTCGATGCTTGCTTAAAGTATTAAAGTATAGTCGGCTGTATATTGTGATTTGACATAGTTAACATCTGGAAATCGTAATTCTGTCACTGCGTATCCTCAGCCCGCTGATAACCGAACGGACTAAGTGCCAGCCTACGTATCTCACTCCTGTGGGGGATGCATGGTTGAGTTTTTTTAAAGACATGGATAACTCGTAATTTAGTAGAAAAAAATGCATAATTGCGCTAGAACAATCATTTCTTAACACAGTTAGCCCCCTTTCATGTCAAAGGAATGCGTTTAATGCGAATTTTCTGTAATTTCCCACACTGCCCTTTCTCTTCCTTTTGGAAACATGGCGCGACGCTACACCACTCTCAAGATCAGTGACATGGTTTTTGGCGAATTGGACGAAGAAATTGAGTTGGAGGTGGGAGATGACGACGATGACAAAGAAGAATATATTGACGTACAGGACAGCATAGTTTTAGAGGAAGTTGACGAGGAATTAATTGACGAGTCACAATTAGAAGACGAGAACATGGTTGAAGCAGACGGCGCAGATGAAGATGACTATGAAATCGATAGACATACTGCACATCGTGCTTCAGAAAAAGGAAATCTCTTCGACACCAACCTGCTGGAGGATATTTTGGATTCTGAGGAAGGCGATTGTCACTACGAGTGGTGCAAAAACCTTCGTGATTTCCCGATGAGCCAGATTTCATCGCCACGCCAGGTGTGCAATGCCCACCTAACCTCCCTCCCCCCCTCAGGAAGATTGATTTCTTTAGACTATTTATTATTAAGGAACCGCTAATAAAATGAATGCAGACAAAACATTTTATGCTACATAGGTAATAAATAAGGTTAAAAAGTCGAATATTTCTGTTTCAGTTAGGTCTAAGATAAATACATGGAAAGGTGTTAAAATTCCCGAGATGTATCATATTTTTTTAGTAATAATTGCATACGAGTGTTTTGGACAAGGCCAGAATCAATGATTAATAGGCAAAACATTCAATTTTACAGTCTATATTTGCTTCGAGGATAATGAAGCGAGATAGGGTTCTTAGTATCCTCGCTTTTTTCATCTGAATGATAATTCTGTAGCAGTACCACAGGAGCAACCTGGTTATGACCCGCTTCATAAACTGAGACCATTCATAGACCACTTGAACCATGTAAGTATTTGAGAAAACTTATTTTCTTTAGTTTTTATATTATATTTTACACAATTTTAAAATAGAAATGCTATGTGATATACATGTTTTAGGTACAGTTATATTCTTTATATTTTATTGATAAAGTTTTGTTGATAAAGGCGTGCCACGCTCCCTGATTGTTACTGTCAGTGTAAATGTTTTATTACTGATTGTCATATAATATTCATTATTGTATTAAAAATTCTTGCGTAAAACTTTGCACAATACATAAATACCTTTCAAAACTACTACTTTGTGAGTAAAAGCTGTTTTGAAATGGTTTGCATTTAGAATACGAGTGCCACGTCCCCTTTATCAGTATATAAATAACCATACATCACTCATTATTCAGGCCTCTCAGAATACATACATCCCTGACCCGCACATTAGCATTGACGAGGCCATGTGTCCATGGAGGGACCGGCTAAGCATCAAGGTGTACATGAGGACAAGCCCATCAAGTGAGGAATCATGCTATACGAGTATGCCAAAAAAAGTCTAGGTATGTCTGGCGCTTTGAAGTCTTGTGCGGTATGCCTGGACTGAACAAAATACAAAATAATCGGTTATAACTATTTTTAACTGTACAGACAAGGAAGGTACCAGAGATAACAATTAGTATACTTTTTTCAACTACAGCCTTATTTTCCCGTATTATAAATTCATGTACTGAATTTGATTCCTATAACTCATACAACCTCTTTGATCATACATCTGCCGTAATCAATCATTCATTTATTTATTCTCGCCGATCCAATAGTCCTCGTCTAAAAGCCATCTTTACCAATAATCATGACATTCTCATCGACCAGTCCATCCCAACTGATCGATTCTTTTTCATCCATCATCAAGCTAACAAAAGCATACCGATCCTTCTAAAGTGTAGTTCACAGTAAATCATCTAAGATATATACATAAACGGACATAGCAATCACTTATCCTTGAAGATCGATAGCTTTATGTCTTAATTTTTTTTCTGTCATTGTCGATCCATTCATGTTCGTGATTCATCAAAGTTTAAAGATCAGTATACCCTTTTACCGAGTATTTACCATCCACAAGTACTCTTAACACAAGGAGAGCTTCAGCTAATGAAATTACGAAGAGGTTAAAAATTTAATTAAGTGAAATGTGAGAGATATATTATATAGACACTGGTACAAAATCTGTATCTTTTTATTTAGGGATAATACGCTGTTGCTGTTACGAAGTGTATTTTGTCTAAAAAATTCTGTCACGTAGCCTTATCACAATAAAGACATTCTTCGCGAATCTTACGTCCACGTATCCCCAAATGTCAAAGATAAACAGATATTTCTATTAAACTAACTGAAAGCCATTGTGAGTGAATAAAGTTTGGGAGTGCACAAACAGTTTGATTCTCATGCTACCTCACTAATTGAAGTCTTCGCTCGATGTTTCACTAGTCCACAGACAGAAACGTGTGTATAAGCTCTCTGAACTTTGACCCCATAATGTAATACACACAGAAATGGACTGACGAGCGGACTCCACGACACATAAAGACAAAATACCACAATGCCACGTTTAGAGTAAAGTACAAGCTGGTGGAATTTAACTCCTGTAGGAGAAGAGAAAAGATCTGAATACCAATAGTGGGCATCACACAGATGAGAAAGAGAACAGAGGTCCCGATCAACATACGAGTTACTGCCACCTCCTTACTCGACATACTAGTAGCGAGATGTTCAGTCTTCTGTGTCCCAGTCGTCACGTTTGTCATCGACTTTCTCTGTTTGACAGCTGCTTGTAGTTTGATGGCGGTAATGGAGGTGCATATTGTAATGGTAATAAAGAAAGTGATTGGTAGTACCGTAGAGTAAATAATGATGTCAAAAATGTCGATGATTTTTTTGTTATCCATATAGTACCTGAAATGTTAAATAAAAGTATTCATAAAGTTGTCTTTTACTGTTCTCACATGTTAAATTATATTTCTCTCATTTCAAATGTTTTTCAGTAGTTAATTATCCAAGGTTTGTCACGTATCGTCATAAAATGTACTTAGAGACATGATACCTATCTGCAGCTTAAAAAAATTCGAAACTTTGATTATTATGTACATCGTAACTTTCTTAAGAAGTCTTTAACCCTTTTATTTAAAAAATTTGTCTTCAAACATGGAATCAAAGCTAAACTGTTTAAAAACTATCTTGCATAATCAAATTACCGTTCCTTCCACTCCTCGATCTGCTTATTGAAGCCTTTGTTTCATATACGTTTAACAGTCGGTTTGTTTCTATTCTTTCTTGTGCAGTGCATTGACTTTGAATAAACACAGGAGATATGTATTTACATGCCCTGCTATTGCTATTTTGTGACGTGATTAATACCCTTACTGTGTCACTGTAAGGAAGGACCTGGTGATGTTGGCAGAGGGATCGTACATGAAGCCGACGGTGTGTTTTGGAGCAGAGATAACAAACATTCCTCCAAGCAGAATGACACAGCAGACGACAACATGGTGGATGTCTTCAGCAGCCGCTTGGCGTGGAGGGGACTGACGACACAGAAACAGCGCTCACAGGCGATGACAGCCGACAGGAACTGCGAGGCCCACTCGGCGCTGGTAAAGCCTAAATCAGTAACGATATAGTGTCCTCTGATGTTTATAACTCTTTAATTGCATAAAGCATGCCTAGTCGTAAATCATTATTTCTTACGAAGACGAATTATATATAGAACTATATATTAGGCTGTAATGGACAGTAAGATCTGGCACAACTTACAAAAAAGAAGGAATTTCTATGAAATCAAATGACGTTGACATAAAACATTTCTAAAACTCCATCACAAAAAACGCGATGGAAAAGAATTGTCAACACTCACTCCCCGAATAGACTGTTATGAACCAGGTGTCTGGACTGATGTGTTTTCTCACTCGGTCCACGACATTCATAAGAAGCAAGATGACGACGTTGACGAGGTCAGCCAGCGCCAGGATGAAAAGACAGACGTTGATTCTCTCTCCAAGACCCTGTCTGTAGAACACCATGGCGCTCAGCGCGTTGCCGGGGATTCCCAGGAACAGAAGAAACGGAATCATGAGCCAGCAGATGACCGCCATGATGATCTCATAAATCTTAATAAGACAAAAGAAGATGTCGGTGTGTGAAGCCCAAGACGTAAAATGAAAAGAAGTTACAGTAGTCACGTTGTTAGTGCATTCGTCATCCAGGGAAACGATCACGAATTCAAATTGGTTTAGGATTTTTTTTAAGCTTTTTTCTTATGTTAGATTATATTAGTAGGACATCATATAATCAAATTGTGTACTTCAGTTATAGTGTAGTTAGTAAGTCATACAAAGCCAACAAACTGTATCTTATTATTGACCATGCTTTCACTATCAAGAAACAGAAAAGAGATGGAACTACACACATGAATCAACATGTGTTCAAGGCAATATACGGGGATCGTTCAAAAAGATCTAAGCTTCTCCCATAGTTGAGAAAAGCCATAGTTGTGGTAACACACTACCACTTCTCGGTCAGGTAGTCCAAGAACCTCAATCACTGATGAAAAAGAAAAACAAGTATTAATGGAAGGTACTATGCATCAGAAAGAACACAACTGGAGAAATCAGTCGAGTCAAAGCTCAGAGAGAAGCTGAGGGTAGGTGTGCTCTTGCTCAAGGTTAACGCGCCCCTTCACTTTGCTCAGGTTGCATTATCTCAAACAATCAACTGTGGCTTTGAAGTGCCTTACCTTTCCCCTTACTCACTAGACTTAGCTTACTCTGACTTTTCCCTGTTTCCTAAACTCATATCCAACGAACGTGAACGCCATTTTGGAAACGATGATGACGTCATATGTGCTGTGGAGGAGTTTTTGATGGTCCAGGATGCTACCTTCTTCTATAATGGGATTGCAATACTTCAGAATCGTTAGACCAAATGCATTGATGTCAAGGAGGACTAAATAGAATAAGTGTCAAAAACTGTCTTGCTTCGTCAACTCCACCAGGGTTAGGCTTAGAACATTTTGAACTACCCTCGTGATATTGCTGCCATGTCGGTTACTGAACCTTTTGGTTTTCGATATAGCCTCGTAGAAACATAGCATACGGAGAATAAAACCTACAAAATAGACAGTAGGATGGTGCGTGAAAACATTTAAACTGCGAAGACAGCCGATGAAAGATCTGGAAACAGTAATAATGAAGTACATGGTGCCCTCACAGTTTTCTCGTCTTTAGGTGTCTAGGGCTGATTGTATGATGTCGTGAGAAAAATAATCTTTTACGTAGCTTTTCTACACCATTGGAAAATAAATAAATAAATAAATCTGATTAGCTCAGACGTCACATAAATGACTATGTTCTAAGCCACTTGTAATAATGAGCTCCACATGTTTGGTACATTATTTATGTTATTGTTGTTGTCTTACTTCAACAGACAGAATGTTTGATTCATGACCAGAAAGTGTTGAATTTGAGGCTGCGAATACACTCTCACTGTAGTATTCCCATCGTTCCACATTCGTTAAATTGATGGTTAACAAGGATTCCATTTCTTTCATTATAAGATATCCACGAGGTGTGTCTCGGAATGTTAACAAAGTCCTCTCCACTAAGAATGATATTTATTCCAGATACTGTGTTTGTCCCAGTCGTACTTAGCCTGACACTCAAGTGGCTAAATGAGTGTTTCTCACCACAGTCTAAGATAAGGATGTAAGCTATTATCGAATTTTTCTCTTGCTCCCAAATTTAGAAGATGCATTAGTTGAACACAAAGAACAAACACAGTAGCTGTTGCGTGTATAATTAAAGAATATTTTCAAGATAGGTGTAGCTGGTAAATACTAACCTCCCTTGTAGCGATTGATCCGTTAAACATGGACAAATGTCACGAGACTAGTTTTAAAGGACGACTTTTTTCTGTGTACATACTTTTGTTGACAGAGGGATATTTAATTGCAAGGGTTGTTGCACAAGAAGGAGTGATTTTTTTATCTCAGTCATGACAAACTAATTCGTGTCAAAGATATATACGTTCACAAATATCGTTTGGAACTCATAATTATAGGTATCTTCTCTTGCAAAAGTGAGAAAATAATGCCATAGAATTTTAATAACTCAAATGGGTGGATATTGTAAATAATAAAATAATTTATGTGTGTGTGCGTGTGCCTGCTCTTTCATAGGCACAATATTTAATCAGTGCGGGTATATTTGTCTGCCTTGCTCACCCTGTCCTCTACTAGGGAGTCTGTTTCAGTAAGAGTTTCACACACTGATGTTGTATTCGATGTGTTCGAATTGCAATGAGGGGAAAATTTATTGTCTGCAGCTCCTTCTGAAAGATTGTGAGCAATGAATCGATGTGAAAGTGTCTGAGCATAAAGTATCTTAGCCGCTGTGCATAAAGTGTCTTAGCAGCTGTACACAAAGTGTCTCAGCAGCTGTTTTAAGGTGTTTTAGCAGCTGTATACTCTGACGGTGTAGGTAAGAGTTGAACCAGTGCTGGCCAAGTCGCTAGGAAATGTTTCCTTCTGTTGTCGCCAAGTGGTGGGGCTATGTGTGTCAGCAAACTTTCTCCCACACAGAGAGAGGCAGGAAGTAGCTAGCAAGTGTACGAGGCTTTAATGAACGGGTTTGAACAGAAGTTGTCACAGCTCCTCTCTTCACAGCGAGTTTAGTGTCACTCTTCTATCCGCAACACATCTGTCTTTTGTCACTTCTCAGTTCATCCCTTACACACTAAACTTTCCACGATGCTCTCGTTCGAGGACAATGATCTGGAGCTAGAACCCTCGCCAACTACTGCCGAACACTTTCTTGCGATGTTTCACGTCCTCGTCGATGTGTTTCGCGATCCTTTTTATTTATATTTCACTTCTACTTTGGGGTTTGACAAACGGCTGTAGACGGTGACTGATAGCTTGGATCCAGTAAATTCATGCTTTGGGAAAATCTTCAAAACTTCAGCATTTTGCTGGTAGGCCAGAGAATCTTGAGTGTATATTTTCTAAATGCTGGCAGGTCAACTGTTATCTTGGCTCACCGCCTGTCTCTCAGATGCTAAATATTTGGAGGACCTAAGATACATTGTATAGGATTGCAGTGCGAAAATGTTAATGTCTGTGTCGACAGCTTTTCTTGCCGGATAAAAATGGAGTTTAAGGCAGCCACATGTTCTTTTAAACTAGCCAATTAATGCGTTAAAATGACTTGTTATAGTCTTGCAAGCCTGTCTTATAACGATTATCGTACCGGTCGTACGCCAGAGTTACGCATCATGCTTGGAAACAACAGCAATGTTACTCATTTACCAGACAGGAGTAATTCCTTACGACCTCTTAATGTTCTTTAATGTCACAGCACAATTTATTTAGCGAACACATTCACGCCGGACTGCAGAGTGTTCCTTCAACAAATAACACGATTGCCCGAGGCTTCACAGATTGTGTTACATTCTCTTCTGTGTTAGGCCCGGGATTTCACAAGAGAAATCGACACAAATTTTCCCTCTAACTATAGTCAGTCCCGCAAGGAGAGGTTACAAAATATACCAGAGCAAAAAAAAAAAAAAAAAAAATTCATTACATTTAATACTCACAGGAAACAAAGCAATAACGGAGGTGTAATCATGAAATCAATTCAAAATGCTGTATAAAATGGCATCAAAGGACATATACTCACAGTTCTTTTGACAGAGTTGAAGATAGAAGGCACTTAAATAGGTTTGTCCCCAGTAACACTTATGTTCCTTTACGGGATAATGAGAATTCTCTCTTGGTGTGGTTTTTCCAGTGGTCAACATGTAACCAAGGTGTTAAGGATTCCTTGGAGGTCACAAGGTTGAAGGCCGTTGTGGTAAAGGTATCCTTGGCCGAATGCCAGGGTGGAGTGAGTGGCGCAGCAGAGTCCCCGGGTTGAGGACAGGAAAGCCGTCCGCTGCCCTTCCTCGAGTGGATGTTGTCACAGCACTTTGGTCTCACCCAAGCACTTGGCTCTCTTGTGATCACAAAAGTGAGCAGGTGGAGAGTTTGTTCAATAACAATTTTTCCGGAAAAAGAACATCCAGGGGTAAAACCTGTCACTCATGTTTACAATACATATATTTATCCTTACTTATCTAAACATTCTTCTTTCACTCACTGTATCAGAAGGTTTAAGTCTTCAAATATATGCATGATTTACAATACATTTGAATACAGCAAATAAAATATTATTACACTTCGTCCTGGCGAGGTGAAATACCAGTTGCGTGAGTATCACACAGATTTGCAAACTTCCAGATCGGTGATTGATATTAATGAACTATGTTCTACACACTCAACCCACTCTAGGCGAAAATTATTTCTCTTTACTCATGAGCGTTATTCCTACTCTACATTTAGGGACCTGAGTGATAGTTTCTTTCGGTTTCCCACCAATTTTTTTGAATGAATTATATTGGAAATACTTTAGTGTATCCCTTAACCCATTCATAGTTTGCATACTTGTACAATATCCCACTAATTAGCTTTATTAATACAACGCTCCCGATGCAGAAACTGGGAATAAATTCTCTTAACTTTGACCTCAAGATGTAGTACACACAAAATAACTTAGGAGCGGACTCCGCGAGACATGAAGACAAGTTACGACAACTTATAGTTTAAAGTGAAGTACATGCTGGTGGAATTTAACTCGTGTAGAGGAAGATAAAAAGTTCTGAATACCAATATCACACAGAGGAGTAACAGAATAGAGGCCCCGATCAACACATACCTTTCTAAGGAAAGATAGAATATTAAATCATTATTGCAGATGTAGAGGGCCGGTAGTCCGGCGTTAGTAGGTTTTGGCAGGAAATGCTGAGGCATGCGAAAAAAGTGCTGATGCTGACGCTGCAAGAAAAGTGCTGACGCATGCGAAAAAATGCTGAAACGCAAAAAGTACCCCGTCCCCGAGTTAGTATATAAGGGCAGAGCTGAGACGAAACGGGGAGGAAGAGACGTCGGCTGATCAGAGAGAGAGCACAGACGTGTGACAGTAGGCGACACCCGGAGTTTTAGCGCATCTGGCGATGTAGAGCAGCCGTGGCCATTGTACAAGCACGTGTAATAAAGGTTCACACACCGCTGACAAGTTCCTGCCTTTTGGTTCGAGTGTTGGACTGCTGTTGTTACCATACAACCCCCCTTACCACTCGGTTACATTTTTGGCGCTGCGAGCAGGATGTGTCAGCAGGTGTACACAATGGCTGCAGATGGAGACAGTACAGCAGAGGCTGTACGAACGTGTCATTTAGTCCGCCTTCAGAAGTTTGCCGGAGGGCCAAGTGTCGGCGAGTTTGAGAGAGAGGTCGAGATAGCTCTCGCCCTAAGCCCGATGCCTGAGAAAGCGGCGTGTGTTTATATTCTGAACGCGCTGGAGGGACCGGCCAGACGGCGAGTTCTGTTGTTCCCTCATGACATGATAGACACGCCGGAAAAGATTTTGGATGTTTTGAGAGAGGCATACGGCGAGCGGAGAGATGTTATAGACATTGTTGCCAGTTTTTATAACCGCCGACAGCAGAGTGAGGAGGCGGTCATCGAATATGCTGCGACCCTCCGGAATTTACAGGCGGAAGCGAACCGCCTGCTGAGCGACGCCATATCCAGTACACACCTGGCGATACGCTTTGTGAAAGGACTTAAACACAGCCAGGTCCGACGTGAAACATCCAGACACCTGGCCGACCATGGGTCTTCTTTTGTCGATCTCCTCAACACGGCCCGACGTGCAGAGAGAGAGGAGATGTGTAATGACAGGGAGGATGAGATACATCGTCTGACTGCACGAGTCTGACAGCTGGAGATGGAGGCGGCCTCCCGGCTTCACACGACACAGCAAAGTGATTTCCCCTTCGAGGCTGATCGTCAGCACAAACAGAAATGTATGCGACGACAACAGACAAGACAACGGGGCTGCCAGCGACCAGCACCTCCCCATGACAGCGATGGTGGAGGGGGCAGAAGGCGAGGTTTCTGCAGGTGGTTCAACGTGGCAAAGGGATGGGGGTTCATCACACCTGATAATGGCGATCAAGACGTCTTTGTCCACCATTCAGTTATTCACAAGGTAGGCTTTCGCAGCCTCGGCAAAGGTGAATTGGTGGAATTTGAACCCAGACTGTCATACAAGGGCGTTGAAGCCACGTTCGTCTGTAGTATCGGAGGAGTGAAATGCCGAGGCAGTGATCGCCGGCCGAAGGAAAAGTTTCAAAGCAAGCCGGTGCAATTACAACAGCGACAACCACAACGACGGCAGAGCCAAGCAGAACTGCAACGGGACAGATTCCATGGGCGGAGCGGCCGGAGTACCTGTAATATCACCAGCCGGCCAGTTGATGACAGTGACGAAGGAACTCCGTTCTGGTATGGTACTCTTCCACCCCATCAAGCCAGAACAAGATTAATACCAAAAGTGACAGTGCCTGTGGTACCAGAAGTGACAGTACCTGTGGTTCCAGAAGTGACAGTGTGTGCGGTGCCAGATAAGACATTGCCTGTGGTGCCTGATATGACAGTAACTGTGATTCCCGAAGTGACAGTGCCTGTGGTGCCTGATATGACAGTAACTATGATTCCAGAAGTGACATTGCCTGCAGTATCCCAGCCGCACAAATGGCAGCGGTTTGCTGTTAGACAGGCATAAAGCTCACATGTGTAGAAAACGGTTGTGTGACACTATTCATTGACACTGTAGATAACATAGATGTGGTGTAAGCATTGATTAGTTTGTTTTGATATTTTGTTTATTTTCTTCTTGTTTTGCCACGGCTGAGCCTACGAGATGTCATTGACAGTAATGACATGAGACACATTGACGGAATGCCTGCCCTTATATACACATCGTGCCTCAGCAGCAACAGATTGAAAATATTAAGATACCTGTCCCTCCCCCGAGGCAAACATATTAGGCGAGCTTGTATATCAGCCCTAGTATTGCTAGCTAAAGCTCATCAGCGAGGACGCTGTTAGAGAAAGAGTCGGCGGGGATGTAGAGGGCCGGTAGTCCGGCGTTAGTAGGTTTTGGCAGGAAATGCTGAGGCATGCGAAAAAAGTGCTGATGCTGACGCTGCAAGAAAAGTGCTGACGCATGCGAAAAAATGCTGAAACGCAAAAAGTACCCCGTCCCCGAGTTAGTATATAAGGGCAGAGCTGAGACGAAACGGGGAGGAAGAGACGTCGGCTGATCAGAGAGAGAGCACAGACGTGTGACAGTAGGCGACACCCGGAGTTTTAGCGCATCTGGCGATGTAGAGCAGCCGTGGCCATTGTACAAGCACGTGTAATAAAGGTTCACACACCGCTGACAAGTTCCTGCCTTTTGGTTCGAGTGTTGGACTGCTGTTGTTACCATACAACCCCCCTTACCACTCGGTTACACATAAAACTAATACTACAACTGAGCTTGTCGTTATTTCTCTTGATGAAATCTCCTTTATTATTATGGTAAACAACAATCTTATTATCAAATTATTGCCTAGACATGTTGAAATTCTAACGACTTTTTATATTTGCTTTAGCTGAAAAAGCCACTACAAAGTTTGTTGTCCTTTGTTGCACTAAAGGGAGATTAATGTATTGGAGTGATGTCTCTAAACATCTACCACATACAGCAGGCAGCGGGTCACGTGATACGCACATCTACTGTGGGTGGCTGCAGGGAAAACTAATCACCGCCTGCGACAAGATATTGTCTGTAACATGAGCGTACAAAATGATTAGTATATAGAACTGCTTCCAACTTTAGGAACAAATAAGGACAAAACCAATAATATACTATCTACATTTACGTCCTTTTTGTGGATCAATCTGGTCTTATTTAATGACCCATACACACCCTGGAAGTATACATCTACCTGCATCAATCATCTATTTATTATCGCCGATGTATTTGTTCTCATCTACCGGTTATCTTTATTGATAATTATTTATTCTCATCAATTAACCCATCCCTATTGATTAATTTATCGTAATCGATCGTCTATATAGGCTTATCGATTTTCCCAATATTCTCGAATTTTAGCCCACAGTAAGGAATTCTCATAAACTCATCTATCTACAGCGATTAATTCTTTTATCATTGGCTATAGGCATCTTTGTCGACTCATCCATGGTCGCAATCCATCGTATTTCATAGATTCAGCAAAACTCTTTTGTACGAATAGCATTAGCTAATAAAATAACAACGCAAGGACCAGTTAGTTCATGTAGTCATATGTGGTATATATTATGTACTGGTACAAAATATTTCTCTTTTCTTCAAGGGCTAAAACGTCGTTGTTGTGACAAAGTATATGTTAGAATATGTTTTAGTGTCAGTACATTTTACACATTCTTCGCTAATCTAACGTTTTGACATCCTCGATGGTCAGAGATACAGATACATATATATATATCTGTAACATTTTCTCAAGGAATTGTCAGTGAATATTATTTGAAAGTGTACAGAACGTTTGACTTTCTTTTGGCACTACTAATTAAAGTCATCGTTCGACTTTCTTCCGCATACATAAACTGTGTACATATTTTTTGAACTTTGACCCCATGATGTAATACACACAGAAATAGACTGACGAGCGGACTCCACGACACATGTGAACAAAACACCAGAGTGTAGAGTTTAGAGTAAAGTACACGCTGGTGGAATTTAACTCTTGTAAGAGAAGAGAAAAGATCTGAATACCAATAGTGGGCATCACACAGATGAGAAAGAGAACAGAGGTCCCTATCAACATCCGGGTTACTGCCATCTCTTTACTCGACATACTAGTACCGAGATGTTCAGTCTTCTGTGTCTCAGTCGTAACGTTTGTCATCGACTTTCTCTGTCTGACAGCTGCTTGTAGTTTGATGGCGGTAACGGAGGAGCAGACTGCTATGACGATAAAGAAAGTGATTGGTAGTACCGTTGAGTAGATAATAATGTCGAAAATATCGATGATTTTCTTGTTCTTTATGTAGAACCTGAAATGATAAAGAAAGTTATTCATAAGATAACCTTCCACTGTGCTGACATTTTAAATTATATTTCTCACAGTAAAAATTTTTTGTTTTGCGTTAAAGTAAAAAGATTATAAAGGAGAAAAAAGGCAACAACAATTATTTAATGTGTTAACAAATAAAAAGTGTAGGACAAAAAGTCTATTTTCTAAGGTTTGTCGCGTATCGTCACAAAATGTACTTAGAGACATGATGCCTATCTGTACATTACAAATTTACGAAAGCTTTTGTTGTTACATGTACCTTAACTTTGTTAAAAAGTCTTCAACCCTTTTCCTTAAATCGTGTTTAAATTTGTCTTAAAACATTGAATCAAAACTAAACTGTTTTAAAAATATCTTGTGTAATTTAAATTACGTTTCTTCCACTCCTCAATCTGCTTATTGAAGTTTTTGTTACTTGCACGTTTAAGATACTGTTTGTTTCTAATCTTTCGTGTGCAGCGCTTTGACATCGAATGAACACGTGAGAAATGTGCTTTAGAAATCCTACTTTTGCTACTTTTTAAAGTGACCAATACCCTTACTGTGTCACTGTCAGGAAGGACTTGGTGATGTTGGCAGAGGGGTCATACATGAGGCCGACGGTGTGTTTAGGAACCACGATAACAGACATCCCTGCCACCAGCACGACACAGCAGACGACAACAATGGCGGTCATGGTGGACGTCTTCAGCAGCCGCTTGGCGTGGAGGGGACTGACGACACAGAAACAGCGCTCACAGGCGATGACAGCCGAAAAAAACTGAGAGGCTCGCTCGGCACTGGTAAAACCTACATTAGTAACGATACACAATCCTTAGATGTTTCATCTTTACTTGAAAAAAAAAAAAAAACCAAATCCTTAGTCGTAAATCATTATTCGTTACAAAGACGAAATATATATCGAACTATATATTAGGCTTTAATGAACAGTTGGATCTGGCGAAACACCAAAAAGAAGGAATTTCTGGGAAATCAAATAGCGCTGACATAGAACATTTCTAAAACTCCGTCAGAAAAGCACGATAGATAAAAATTGTCAACACTCACTCCCCAAATGGACTATTATAAATAAGGTGTCTTGACTGATGTGTTTTCCCACTCGGCCAACAACAAACAAAAGAATCAGGGCGACGACGTAGACGAGGTCAGCCAGCGCCAGGAGGAAGAGACAGACGTTGATTCTCTCTCCAAGACCCTGTCTGTAGAACACCATGGCGCTCACCACGTTGCCGGGGATTCCCAGGAACAGAAGAAACGGAATCATGAGCCAGAATATGGCCGCCGCGAGGATCTCGTAGATCTTGATAGGACAAAGAGAACAGGTTGGGTAAGTGAGGTACAAGATTTCTAAGTTGTGTTATTTAACAATAATTATTTTTAATGTGACACTGAATTTTTCAGAAAAAATATATAATTTGTGTTATATATTGTTTTTGTTGTTTTACTTCATCAGATAGAATGCTCGACTCATTCTCAGACAGTGTTGAACTTGTGGTTGTGAGCAGCCGCACACTGAAGTCTGTCCATGGTTGCTGATCGGTTGAACTGATGTCTGACACTGAATCCATTTCTGTCAGGTATGTGGCAGTGACAACTACAGTGGGTGTGTACAACTCATTTTAAAAATAACATTTTATTGAGAATCGGAGTTTGCACCAGGCCTACTCCACTACAGTTATTCGGGGATAAAATATCTATGGTGGTCTTTCAAAACATGAATAAATATTGTAAACTTCTTTTGTACAGCTTGTGGTAAATTTTCCTTACAATCATTTATAAGAATGTGAGCTTCTGTCGCTTTTATCTGCTGCTTGTAAAGAAAAGATTAAGCAGTGTACCTTAATTAGGAACCAGTTATTATTGCTTTCATAATTATGCAATATTTTAATAAAAGCGGAGTTGATAAATACCAAAATTCCAGATAGCGATTGATCCCTTTAATATGGAGAAATGTCATGTCACTAGTTTTACATGATTTTTTCCTGTGCACAAACATTGATTACTGTATGAACATTTGAGTATAGAGGTTGTTGTGGAAAGAGAAACTGGTAAAATGTAGCAATGCATTTGTAATCTCAATTAAAAGAAAATATAGAATGTCAAGAAAATATTTTTATGGAAATATCCTTTTAACTCTTATAATTGTAGACATTTCCATTGCAAAAGTTAAAAAATGATATAATACCGTAGAATTTTAATAAATCAAATTGGTGGAAATAAAGTAATTTGTGTGTGTGTGTGTGTGTGTGTGTGTGTGCTCTATCATAAGCATAATATTTAATCAATGCGGGTATATATAGAGCTCTTCTCACCTTTTCCTCTGCTAGGAAGTCTGTTTCAGTCAGAGTTTCGGACGTTTCTGATCTGTTATATACGCTGTGTTTGGTGCAATTAGGGTGGAAAAAGATTCATTGTCTGCAGCTCCTTCTGACAGTTTTTGAACAATAAATCGTTGTTAAAATGTCTTAGCAGCTGTACATAAAGTGTTTTAACAGGTGTACATTCTGAAGGTGTAGGTAAGTAGAACAACTGCTGGCCAAGTCGCTAGGAAATGTTTCTTTCTTTTCTCACCGAGTGGTGGGGTCATGTGTGTCAGCAAACTTTCTCCCACACAAAGAGAGGACGAAATAGCCAGCTAGTGTACGAGGCTTTAATAAATGGGTTGGAACAGCAGTTGTCAATTCTCCTCTCCTCACAGCGAGTTTAGTGTCGTGTAGTCAGTCTCTTCTCAACTCGTGTGTCGCTCTTCTATCCGCAGAGCATCTGTCTTCTGTCTCGTCTCAGTTCTTCCCTTACACAATAAATTTTCCGGGATGCTCTCGTTCGAGGACAACGATCTGGAGCTAGAACCATCGCCAACTACCGTCGTGCGCCTATTTGCGATGAGGCATGCCGCGCTGATGTGTATCGCAAGACAAAACATTAAAAACAAAAACCGGACTACCGGCTGCCCCTCTAAACTTGTGTTCAAGTTAAGTAAGATTCTTTCTATTTGTATTTCACTGCGAATTTAGGGTTTGATAAATATCTGTAAACGGTGATTGATAGTTCGGATCCAGTAAAGTGATGCTTTGGGAGAATCTCCGAAGGGTCAACATTTTGCTAGTAGGCCAGAGAGTCTTGAGTGTATATTTTCTGAACGCTGGCTGGTCAGCTGTTGTCTTAGCTCACCGCCTATCTCTGAGATGCTAAATATTTGGAGGACCTAGGATGCATTGGATAGTGTTCAGCTTCTCCAAATCAAAGTGAATTTCGGGAGCTGTTTGAGAGTCACTTTCCTTTCAGCTTCAGCTTCCGGTTCGTTAGAATAAGGTCATGGTCGCTACCTATGTCAGCGGCTGGGGTTGTCCTTGTATTGGCCTTTTTGATGCTGGATTTAAAGCGTGTGGGCAGCATGATCTAGTCGATTTGATTCAGGACCAATCTCTCTGGTGAGTGCCACGTGCCGTTCTTGATTTTTTGTGGGGATGTGAGGTGTTGGCTAAGGTAAGTCTCTGGCTCTACGTAAATTTTATGAGTCTGATACCCTTGTTAGTGGTTTTAACAAGGCCGGATTTTCTCACCGGTCCTGCCTATTGTAGGTAGGCATCTAGGTCGACCTTGGTGTTTCAGTCACCAAGTACATCGACGATGTACGTTTTGGGAACTGTCTTTACAACCTGATCTAGTTGTTGGCAAAACTCCTCTACTTCCTTGTCTTTATGCGTGGAGATTGGAGCGTATACTTGGACAATGGTGACATCAAGGAGCTTAACGGATATTCCACGTGCGAATGGATATATCCTCTTTAGCTTGATTTCTGTTTTGTTTCCAGCAGCACATTTCTCGCTGATCCCTTCCTGCACTCAGCAGATAGGTTTAACGGTCGTTGTTGTTCCAGGCCTTGATTGATCCTTAAATGTTCTCTCTTGTGGCGTGTATCGTTGGTGCTAAAATTGAGCATTATTCACTTGGCAGCGCCCACTATTATCCAAGTGAACGTCAGCCAGTGGTCGTCTGGTCATGCCCTGGCCCGTACTTTCGTCATGGAAAGTCTTCACTCGCTGATGGCGCTCTAGCATCATGATTTTCTGTAGGGATTACTCAGCCTTTATCTTTCCCACAATTTCCCTCATGGCAATGGGTCCATTTTTCCTTGGCTAGGATTGCTGTGAAAAAATGGGGATGTCTGTGTCTACAGCTTCCATTGCCGGTAAAAATGGAAGTCAGAGCGACCATATAGTCTTTAAACTAACCAATCAGGGCAATAAAATGTTAAGCTTGTAGTCTTGCAAGCCTGTCTCATAACGACTATCGCACCGGTCGTACGCCAGAGTTACGCATCAAGCTTGTAAACAACAGCAATGTTACTCATTACCTAGACAGGAGTAATTCCTTACGACCTATTAATGTTCTTTAATGTCACAACACAATTCATTTAGCGAACACATTCACGCAGGACAGCAGACTGTTCCTTCAACAAATAACAACACAGTTGCTCGAGGCTGCCCAGATCGTGTTATATTCTTTCGGGGTTGGGCTCAGGACTTCACGAACGAAAAAATACACAAATTTTCCGTCCGAGTATAGTCAGTCACCGTCAGAGGAGGTAAAATAATATTTATAAGAAAAGACACAGAAGTCATTACCTCAATCCTCAATCCTAGAAGTCAATCCTCATATCAAACAAATCAATATCAAAGGCGTAACCATTAAACCAATTCAAACTACTTTATAAAATCTGCTCATATTGTAATAATGGCAACGTCGACGTACCCAACTCACACTAGAAAAAAGGTCCCGGTCCCGTCTCTCTCGACCTGTCAGTCACATAAAAAATCACACAGTTCCCTCGTCATAAAGAACACAGTCATAACCACCTGGCATCAAGCCATATACTCGCAGTGTTTAATTCCTTATTACGACAGTGTTTAAGATCGAAATCACTTAAATGTGTTTCTCCCAGTATTTGTTATGTTCCTTCGTAAGATAATGAGAATTCTCCCTCCCCTTAGTTTTTCAAGTGGTCATCCTGTAACCAAGGTGTTGATGATTCCTTGGAGGTCACAAGGTCGAAGCCCGTGCCGGTAAAGACATCCTCCCCCGACTGCCAGGGTCGAGTGAGTGGCTCACCAGTCCACGGGTTGAGGACATGAAAGACGTCCGCTGCCCTTCCTCGGCGGTAGACGAAGTGTGGTCGTCTCTACGAGCGGATTTTGTCACAGCACGGTGGGTTCACCTAAGCACTGAGCTATCTTGTCATCACAAAAGTAAGAAAGCTGAGAGCTGTTTGAATTACAATTTCTCCAGAAAAGTATCTCCCGGGGTAAAACCTGTACCTCGTATTTACAATGCAATACATATATATATATTTCTACTTATCCAAGCATTCTTTTTTAACTCACCGTATACGAACGTTAAATTCTAAAAATATGTATTATTTACAATACATTTGAATTCAGCGTAAACAATATTATCACAATTTGTCTTAGCGAGGTGAAATATCATTTGCACCAGAACCAAACTGATTTGCAAACTTGCATATCGGCATTAATATTTACGAAAAAGTATCTACACACGCGGCGTCGTAAACCGAATTTTGACGTAAGTCGGATCATTCGTTACTTCCAAACACCTATCCTAACACAGTACCCTACATAATTATCAATAAACATAAGTACAGTAAAATATTGTGCAGTACACTACGCTTTGTTATCACCGTCGCTTTCATAGGAGCAGATCGTTTCACATGTTCAAGGATGCGATCTTTATCCTTGATAATCGTAGCGACAGTCGAGCGACTAAGTCCTAATGACCTGCCAATTTCTGTTGCTGTTTCCCCTTCTCAAATTGCCTTATGACATCCGCCGCACGTGGAATGAGGCGCACGTACAGTTCGACTTACGACGTTAAACATCGTAAGTCGGAATGAGCGTCGTTTAAAGCTTTGTAACCACGAAAAGACGTAACTCGAGACCGTCGTAACCCTGTATACCCTAACCCATTCATCGCTTGTATACTGTACAATATCTCACTAATTCGCTTTATTTATTTGATTTTCCCGATGCAGAAACTGGTAATAAATTCTCTGAACTTTGACCTCAACATGTAGTACATACAAAACAACGAATGAGCGGACTCCGCGACACATGAAGACAAGTAAGGACAACTTATATTTTAAAGTGATGTACATGCTGGTGGAATTTAGCTCGTGTAGAGAAAGAGAATAAGATCTGAACACACATAGCACACAGGGCAGCAACAAAATAGAGGCCTCCATCAACAAATAGCTTTCTGAGCAAAATTTTTGTCCTTTGTGTCGCAAAAGGGGAGTTAATGTATTGGAGTGAAGTCCCTTAGCATCTACCACATACACCAGACAGCGGGTCACGTGATACGCACATCTACTGTGGATGGCTGCAGGGCAAACTTATCACCCCCTGTGACAAGATATTGCATGGTACGAAATATTTAGTATATACAACTGCTTCCAATTTTAGGAACAAATAAGTTACCAAAACCAATAATATACTGTCTGAATTTTCATCCATTTCGTGGATCAATCTGGTCTTCTTTGATGATTCATATACACATTGCAGTTATACATCTACTTGCATGAATCATCTATTTATTATCGCCGATCCACTAGTTTTCATCTACAGGTTATCGTTATCAATAATTATCCTATTTTAATTGCTTACCTCATCTCTATTGATTAATTGATAAAAATCGATCATCTATCTTCGCTTAATAATTGTCCCAATATTCTCGAGTTTTAGTTCACAGTATAGGATTCTCATAAGATCATCATTCATTTATCCTCAGAGATCAATTCTGTTATCATCGGTTATATCCATCTTTGTTGATTCATCCATAATCGCAATCCACCCGATTTCATAGATCAGTATACTTTCTCATTCGACCTTTCATCATCCAGCAAAAGTCTTATGTACGAATAGCATTAGCTAATAGAATGAAAGAGCTAATTAGTTCATTTAGTTTTATGTCATATATATATATACTAGTAATAATTATGTCTCTTTTCTTCCATACGTCGTTGTTGTTACAAAGTATATTATTAGCAAAATAGGATTTAGTCAGTATGTTTTAGACATTCTTCGCTAGTCTAATGTATTGGCCTCCTTGAACATCCGAGATACTGAGATATATTTGTAAACGTTTCTCAAGGAACTGACAGTAATTACAACTTGGACGTGTACACCATGTTTGACTTTCTTCTGGCACTACTCATTAAAGTCATCGTTCGACTTTCTTCCGCAGACATAAGCTGTGTACATATTCTCTAAACTTTGACCCCATAATGTAATACACACAGAAATGGACTGACGAGCGGACTCCGCGACACATAAAGACAAAATACCAGAGTGCAATATTTAGAGTAAAATACAAGCTGGTGGAATTCAACTCCTGTAAGAGAAGAGAAAATATCTGAACACCAATAGTGGGCATCACACAGATGAGAAAGAGAACAGAGGTCCCGATCAACATACGGGTTACTGCCATCTCTTTACTCGACATACTAGTACCGAGATGTTCAGTCTTTTGTGTCCCAGTCGTCACGTTTGTCATCGACTGTCTATGTTTGACAGCTGCTTGTAGTTTCATGGCGGTAATGGAGGTGCAGATCGCTATGATGATAAAGAAAGTGATTGGTAGTACCGTAGAGTAGATAATGATGTCGAAAATGTCGATGATTTTCTTGTTATCCATGTAGAACCTGTAATGGTAAAGAAAGGTATCCATAAAGTAGTCTTTTGCTGTACTCATATTTTAAATTTTATTTCTCACATTACATATGCTTTGTCGTACAGTAAAGTAAAATATAATAAACGAAAAAAAGTCAGCAAAAGTTATTTGGTGTGTTAGCAAAAGAAAGAATAGGACAGACAATCTATTTTCTAAGGTTAGTCACGTATTGTCACAAAATGTACTTAGAGACATGATAGCTATCTGTACATTAGAAAATTACGAAACTTTGATTATTATGTATATCTTAACTTTGTTTAGAAGTCGTTAACCTTCTTCTTTAAAACGTGTTTAAGTTTGTCTTAAAACATGTAATCAAAACTAAACTATTTGAAAATATCTTGCATAATCTAAATTTTCGTTTCTTTTACTCCTCAATCTGCTTATTGAATCCCTTGTTTTGTGTACGTTTGACAATTGATTAGTTTCCATTCTTTGGTGTGCAGTGCATAGACTTCAAATGAAAATAGGATAATTTTTCTTTACATATCCCACTAATGCTATTTTGTGACTTGACCAATACCCTTACTTTGTCACTGTCAAGAAGGACCTGGTGATGTTGGCAGACGGATCGTAGATAAAGCCGACAGTGTGTTTTGGAGCACAGATAACAAACATCCCTGCTATCATCACGACACAGGAGACGACAACAATGGCGGTCATGGTGGACGTCTTCAGCAGCCGCTTGGCGTGGAGGGGACTGACGACACAGAAACAGCGCTCACAGGCGATGACAGCCGACAGAAACTGAGAGGCCCACTCGGCGCTGGTTAAACCTACATCAGTGACGATACACAGTCCTCTGATGTTTATAACTCTTTAACTTTTCAAAAACGCGCTTAGTCTGAAATCATTATTCGTTACAAAGACGAAATGTATCGAACAATATATAAGGCTTTCATTAACATTTGAATCTGGAAAAAATCGCGAAAAGAAGAATTTTTGGCGAAATCAAATAACGTTTAGAGAGAACATTTCTAAAACCCTATCCGAAAAAACGCGAAAGACAAGAATTGTCAACACTCACTCCCCGAAGTGGATGTTATGAACCAAATGTCTGGATTGATGTGTTTTCTCACTCGGTCCTCGACATTCATAAGAAGCAGGATGACGACGTTGACGAGGTCAGCCAGCGCCAGGATGAAGAGACAGACGTTGATTCTCTCTCCAAGACCCTGTCTGTAGAACACCATGGCGCTCAGAACTGTGCCGGGGATTCCCAGGAACAGAACACACGGAATCATGAGCCAGCACATGGCCGCCATCAGGATCTCGTAAATCTTGATAGGACAAAGAAAACAGGTTGGGTAAGTGAGGTACAAGATGTAGCATGCAAGTTGTGTTAGTTAACAATATTTTTTTTCAATGTAACACTGAATTTTCCAAGAAAAGTATAGAATTGTCATTATATGTTGTTGTTGTTGTTTTACTTCAGCAGATAGAATGCTCGACTCATTCTCAGACAGCTTTGAACTTGTGGTTGTGAACAGCCCCACTCTCAAGTCTGTCCATGGTTGGTGATCAGTTGAACTGATGTCTGACACAGAATCCATTTCTGTCAGTGATGGGGCAGTGACAACTACAGGGTGTGTTAATAACTCATCTTTAAAAATAATTTTTTAAGAATCGGAGTTGGCGCCAGTCCTACTCCACCCAACTCTTTAGAGGCTAAATTATCTAGGACGGTGTTTTAAAACATGAATGAATATTGTAAACTTCTTTTGTACAGCTTGAGTGACATTGTCACCACAATTATTTATAAGGTTGTGAGCTACTGTCGCATTTATCTGCGGCTTGTAAGGAAAAGATTCAAAAGTGTACCTTAATTAGGAAACAGTTCTTACTGCTTGCGTAATTATACAATATTTTAATAAAGTCGGGGTTAGTAATTAGTAAAATCCCAGATAACGACTGATCCCGTAAATATGGAAAAATATCATGTAACTACTTTTAAATAATTGTTTCCTGTGCACAGCCCTTGATTACTGTAGGAACATTCCAGTACAGAGGCTGTTGTACAAAAAGAAACTCTGTAAATGTCGCAATACATTTCTCAATTAAAAGAAAATAATAGAATGTCAAGAGACTATACTTCCACAAATATCCTTTTATCTCTTATAATTCTAGACATTTTCTATTGCAAAAGTAAAAAAGAATATAATAACATAAAGTTTTAATAACTCAAATTGGTGCATATTAGAAATAATAAATTGATTTGTGTGTGCGTGTGCCTGCACAACTTTTAATCAATGCGAGTATATTTGGCGCTCCCCTCACCCTGTCCTCTGCTAGGAAGTCTTTCTCAGTAACAGTTTCATTGATCTGTTGTATACGCTGTGCTCGCATTGCAATGAGGGGGAAATGTCACTGTCTGCTGCTCCTTCTGACAGTTTGTGAACAATCGATCGTTGCAGCTGTACATAAAGTGTCTTAGCTGCTGTACACTCCGACGGTGTAGGTAAGAGTTGAACCATTGCTGGCCAAGTCGCTAGGAAATGTTTTCTGTCTGTTGTCACCGAGTGGTGGGGTCATGTGTGTCAGCAAACTTTCTCCCACAGAAATAGAGTCAGGAAATGGCCAGCAAGTGTACGAGGCTCTAATGAAGGTTTAGTATCATGTTGTCAAACTCTTCTCAACTTGTATGTCACAGCATGACTGTATCAGTTCTACTTTTACCCACAAAACTTTTTGCGATGCTATCGTTCGGGCACAACGGTCTGGAGCGAGAACCCTCGACAACTACCGCTGAGCACTTTCTTGCGATGCTTCATGTTTGCTACAAAACTTTAAAATTAAACACCGGACTACCGGTTGCCCCTCTACACTGTTGTTCTAGTAAGTCTTCTGATTTATATTTCACTTCTACTTTGGGGTTTTGTAAATAGCTGGAGACGGTGAGTGACAGTTTGAATCCAGTAAGGTCATGCTTTGGAAAAATCTCCAAAAGGTCAACATTTTGCTCGTAGGCCAGAGAGATTTCTGTGCATCTTTTCTGAACGCTGGCTGGTCAACTGTTGTCTTAGCTCACCGCCTGTCTCTCAGATGCTAAATGTTTGGGAGAATTACACATGCGGTCAAGCCTCTCGTGATAACGCAGGTGATGTTCCTCGCTCAAGCTACAGGGCAGTTTTTACAACTGTGCTGACATAAGAAAGACCACTACTTGTGGATTGTCAATTTGTTACTTTATATTTATTTTTGTTCAATTATTTTCACCGACGAGAGAGAGACCCCCCCCCCATACTGACTCTCTTCCTCGTATCGTTCTGGCACTATTTGCTGTTTCCTTTTTTATGGGAGGGGTATAATTAGTGACTTTTGGTCATTCCTTTCGTTGCCAGACTGTTTGGTACAGGACAGTCAGGTCCTTTTTAGTCTCGACTCCCACTGCTTAAGCAGCATATCTGGCACATTATGAAAGCCTGGAAACTTTGTAACTTCAGACTGTGTACTGTTCTTATGACCTCCTCCCGTAGGAATCGTAGGTCTGCAGGTTTACTCTTTCTGGCCTGGTTCTTTTGGAGGATGTTGGTGTTCTTCTCTACTACCATCCCCTCCTTGGACCCTTCCTGTTCCGGAGATTCGTCTTGATCTTACAGCTTTCAATAAAGGGGACACTAGTGATCTCATCTTTCTCCAACGTTTTCATGAACTCCTTTCTGGATTCTGGACTCCAATCTTTACAGACGGCTCAAAAGTCCCAAGTGGTGGCCCAGTCGCTGCTGCAGCAGTTCCGTCCTGCCAACCACAAAGGACTGCTTCAGTCCGACTGGCGGATGGCTGTTCTATTTTCACGGCAGAACTTCACGCCATCCTGCTTGCCTAGAAACATATTCACCACTCTTCGGAGCACAACTTTCTGATTGTTTCAGACTCTCTTCCTGCCTTCCAAACTCTCCTTTCCAATTGTTTTGACCACCCTCTTGTGGTCCAGTTTAATAAAATTCACGCATCACTCATTCAGTGAAACAATGCCATTGCTTTTATTTGGGCTCCTGGCCATGCTGGTATCTCAGGCAATGTTTGACCAGGCTGCCAAGGCTGCATTGTAAGTCTCCTGGCAAACTACAGTCGCTGGTATCATCAGACTGTAAACTTTTCTTCTCGCCCTACGTTCAGTCCCTATTGCAACGCCACTGGGACACTCTGGGCCAAAACAAATTATATGCCACACTTCCCTGTCTTTCCGACCGCCTACCTTCGTGCCATCCTGTGAGGAGGGAGGAGGTGGTCCTTGCTAGATTAAAGTTAGGACACACCTATGCCACGCAAGGACACCTCTTCCGAGGTGAACCAACCACTCGTTTGTCCATTTTGTAGGGAAAGTTTTAGTGTGGTACATATTATGATCATTTTTCCTGAGCTCCAAACTATCCGTAGACAGGATTTCTTTTTTACAGAAAATTCTGTTTTTATTGTTCAGATCCGTCCCATTGGCAGCAGTCTTTACATATTTAAGGATGATATGACTTTACCATCAGATTTAAGAAATTTTATGTCCTCGTTGCCTTTTGGGGCTTTACCGCTATTTTTTACACTTGACCCATGGAGTCTGCCGATAAGAGAGTGAAGTCGTTGTTGTTCCAGGCCTTGATCGATCCTTAGATGTTCTCTCTTTTGAGGGGTGCATCCATGAGCATTTAAAATTAAGCATTATGCACTTGGGATCACACAACTCTTTTCCAAGTGAACCACTACTCAGCCTGGTAGTGAACACGTAGTCGCTGGACCCTGGCCGTACTTTCATCGTGGAAAGTCTTCGCTCACTGCTGTCGCGATTGCATCATAATTTTCTGTAGGGTTTACTCCCTTAGCCTTTATCTTTTTCAAGATTTCCCTCCTGGCCGTCAGTTTATTTTTTCCTTGGGTAGGATGGAAAGCGAAAATGGTGAGATCTGTGTCGACCACTTCCCTTGCCGGTAAAAATGGAGGTTAGAGCGACCATATAGTCTTTAAACTAGCAAATCAGGGCATTAAAATGTTTACCTTGTAGTCTTGCAAGCCTGTCTCATAACGACTATCCTACCGGTCGTACGCCAGAGTTAACCATCAAGCTTGTAAACAAGAGGAATGTTACTCATTACCTAGACAGGAGTAATTCCTTACGACCTCTTAGAGTTATTTAATGTCGTAGCACAACTGAGTTAGTGAACACTTTCACGCCGGACAGCAGAGTGTTCCTTCAACAAATAACAACACAATTGCCCGAGGCTGCGCAGATCGTGTTACATTATTTCGGTGTTGGGCTCAGGACTTCACGAACACACAAAAAAAAAAAGACACAAATTTTCCGTCGGAGTATAGTCAGTCTCCGTCGGAAGAGGTAAAATAATATACGAAAACACACATAAGTCGTTACATTTAATCCTCATATTGAAACCAATTCAAAATGCTCTCTAAAATCTGCTCATATTGTAATAATAAAACGTCGACGTACCCAACTCACACTACGCCACCTCTCTCGACCTGTCAGTCACATAAAAACCTCACAGTTCCCTCGTCATAAAGTACACAGTCATAATCACCTGACATTGAAGTCCATAAACTCACAGTGTTTAATTCGTTATTCCGACAGTGTTTAAGATCTAAGACATTTAAATGCATTTGTCCCCAGTAACACTTATGTTCCTGTGTAAGATAATAAGAATTCTCCTTTGCTGTGGTTTTCCCAGTGGTCGTCATGTAACCAATGTGTTGATGATTCCTTGGAGGTCAGAAGGTCAAAGGCTATGCCGGTAAAGACATCCTCCCCCGACTGCCAGGGTCGAGTGAGTGGAGCAGCAGTCCCCGGGTTGAGGACATGAAACCCGTCCTCTGCCCTTTCTGAGTAGACGAAGTGTGGTCATCTCTACTAGTGGATGTTCTCACAGCACGGTGGGCTCACCCAAGCACTGGGCTATCTTGTCATCACAAAAGTGAGGAGGTGGAGAGATCGTTGAATAACAATTTCTCCGCAAAGAGCATCTCCCGGGGTAAAACCTATACCTCGTATTTACAACACAATACACACACATATATATATATATATATTTATCCCTACTTATCCAAGCATTCTTCTTTCACTCACCGTACACGAAGGAGAAATTCTAAAATATATGTATAATTTACAATACATTTTAATACAGCATAAACAATATGATCATACTTCGTCTTGTCAAGGTGAAATACCAGTTGCGTCAAAACCAGACTGATTTGCAAACTTGGATATCGGCGATTAATATTTACGAAAAATTATTTCCACACACTCAACCAAATTCAGGTGAGAAGTGTTTTTCTTGATTCAGGAACGTCCTTCTTGTTCTACATTTAGGGACCTGAGTGATAGTTTCTTGAGGTTTCTTTAAGTAAATTCTGTTGGAAATATTTTTGAGTATACCTTAACCCATTCATCGGTTGCATACTTGTACATTCTCCCACTAATTTGCTTTATTCATTTAATTCTCCCGATGCAGAAACTGGTAATAAATTCTCTAAACTTCGACCTCAAGATGTAGTACACACACAAACAATTAGGAACGGACTACGCGAGACATGAAGACAAATAAAGACAACTTAGAGTTTAAAGTGAAGTACATACTGATGATATTTAACTCGTGTAGAGGAAGAAGACAAAATCATAAATATCACACAGAGCACAACACAATAGAGACCTCGAACAACATGTAGGTTTCTGAGCAAAGATGCAGTATTAAATTACAATTTAAAACTACTACAACTAAGCTTGTATAGCTCGACACCCAGGCTCACCACACTTGATGAACATAAAAACACAAAGCAGAGACAGAAATCATGATTCTTTTATTGTACAGAAGACTTTCTCGTTGTTCTGCTTCATGAAATCTCTTTTATAATTATAGACGAAGATCTTGATTAGTTACAGTAACAATCTACAGGTCGTAAATAACGCAGAAACGATTAATCAATAGTAATGACTACAAAGAAAAAAAAAAACCGTTACAGCGTCAGGTAGGAAAGACGACAGGAATGTTGTAAAGGCACAGACTAATAGTCGTTGTGTGTGTGTTTAAATGTCTTCCTCATAGATATTGGGTCCAAAGAAAAGTCAATTAGTACTGGCAGTATTGAGCTCGCGTGGTTATCAATGGCAGCATCGAGAAGTGATGTATATACTGTATGGGTCGGCATGGGTAAGCACTGTATAATAACATTCCGGTAATGAATCCAGTTTTTACATCACAGTTATTGCCTAGACAAATTGCAAGTCTAACGACGTTTTATATTTGCTTTAGTTGAGAAGCTCAATAAAAAGTTTGTTGTCCTTTAAGGCGCTAAAGGGAAGTTACTGTATTGGAGTGAAGTCCCTAAACATCTACCACATACGGCAGACAGCGGGTCACGTGATGCGCACGTTTACTGTTGGTTGCTGCAGGAAAAACTAATCACCACTTGAGGCAAAATATTGTCTGTAACTGCAGGGTACAAAAGTAACTATGACAGACAATTGTTTCCAACTGTAGGAACAAATAAGTTACCAAAACCAATAATATGCTGTCTGCATTTACATCCTTTTTGTAAATCAATCCAGTCTTTTTCAATGACCCATACACACCCTGCAATTATACATCTACCTGCATCAATCATCTATTTATTGTCACCAATCCACTACTTCTCGATGAAAGGCTATCTCTATCAATAATTATCATATTTTAATCGATCAACCTATCCCTATTGATTAATTCATCGTAATCGATCATCTATCAATGCTTATCAATTTTCCCAATATTTTCGAGTTTTAGTTCACAGTATAGGATTTCCATAAATTCATCAATTATCTATCTTTAGAAATCAATTGCTTTATCATTGATTATATCCACCTTTGTCGACTCATCAATAATCTCAATCCAATTGACTTCATAGATCAGTATAGCTTCAAGTTCGACCTTTCATCATCCAATAAAACTCAAATAGCATTAGCTAATAAGATAACAGCAAAAAGGAAAATCAGTTCAAGTGGTTATATATATATACTGGTACAGAATCTATGTCTTTTCTTCCAGTGCTAATACGTCATTGTTCTTACAAAGTATATATTATCAAAAAACGTGTTAGTACATCTTACACATTCTTCGCTAATCTCATGTTTTGGCATAGTCACCAATTGTAAAAGTTTCTCAAGGAATTGTCAGTGAATACTATTTGGAAGTGTACAAAGTACAAAGACTTTCTTGTGGCACTACTAATTAAGTCATCGTTTGGCATTCTTCCGCAGACATAAACTGTTTACATACTCTCTGAACTTTGACCCCATAATGTAGTACACACAGAAATGGACTGACGAGCGCACTCCGCGAGACACTAAAACAAAATACCAGAGTGCAATATTTAGAGTAAAGTACAAGCTGGAGGAATTTAACTCCTGTAGGAGAAGAGAAAAGATCTGAAGACCAATAGTGGGTATCACACAGATGAGAAAGAGAACAGAGGTGCCGATCAACATCCGGGTTACTGCCATCTCTTTACTCGACATACTAGTACCGAGATGTTCAGTCTTCTGTGTCCCAGTCGTCACGTTTGTCATCGACTTTCTCTGTTTGACGGCTGCTTGTAGCTTGAGGGCGGTAATGGAGGTGCAGATTAATATGGCGATGTAAAAAAGGACTGGAAGTATCGTGGAGTAGATAATGATGTCAAAAATGTCGATTATTTTCTTCTTATCCAAATAGTACCTGAAAATGAAAAATTATTTCATCAAGCAGTCTTTTGCTGTACATTACAATTAAATTCAGTCATCTTCATTCTCTGAGTTACTTGTAGACTTAATAAAATACGTCACTTTTAAGTAGTTTTAAGGAAACGAAATCAGTTTTGGCAAAATCTGGCAAGAAAATGTCAAAGTATACATGACTTTTATTTATGCTAATGAGTTTTGTGAATTAAAAGAAAATACTGAATATCTAAGCTAAAAAGATTTTAGTTGTCTGAGGAGAAGAAAATAAGATTAGGACGAATACCTGTTTACCACATGATTTACATTCAGACACCAGTCGCGACAAGATTGAACTTAAAAATACGAAAAGAATGGCATAGACTTTGTATCGACATATGAGAATACATTTTACAAATCCCGCTTCAACTACTTTGTGAAGTGACCAACGTTCTTACTTTGTCACTGTTAAAAACGACCTGGTGATGTTTGCAGACGGATCGTACATAAAGCCGACGGCGTGTTTAGGAATCACAATAACCAACATCCCTGCCATCAGCACGACAGAGCAGACGACAACAATGGCGGTCATGGTGGACGTCTTCAGCAGCCGCTTGGCGTGGAGGGGACTGACGACACAGAAACAGCGCTCACAGGCGATGACAGCCGACAGGAACTGAGAGGGCCACTCGGCGCTGGTTACACCTACATCAGTGACGATATACATTCCTCCGATGTTTATTACTCATTTACTTGAAAAAGATCACGCTTTGTGAAAAATCTTTGCTTGTTAATAAGATAGTTGAAACTATCTACTACGCCGTACCACTCATAAAAAAAGACATTTCCGTCAAACAAAAGGGCATTTACTTTGTAAGTGTTATGCCACAAAACAATAAATCAATAAATAAAAATCGCTATCACTCACACCCCGAATAGACAAATATGAACCAGGCGTCTGGATCGAAGTGTTTCCTCACGCGGTCCTCGACATACAAAAGGAACAGGATGACGACGTTGACGAGGTCAGCCAGCGCCAGGAGGAAGAGACAGACGTTGATTCTCTCTCCAAGACCCTGTCTGTAGAACACCATGGCGCTCAACACGTTGCCAGGGATTCCCAGGAACAGAAGTAACGGAATCATGAGCCAGCACATGGCCGCCATCAGGATCTCATAAATCTTGATAGTACAAAGAGAACAGGTTGTGTAAGTGAGGTACAAGATGTAGTATGGAAGTTGTGTTAGTTAACAATAATTTTTTTTCAATGTAAAATTAAATTTTTCAGCAAAATTATATAATTGTTGTTATATTTTGTTGTTGTTTTACTTCAGCAGACAGAATGCTCGACTCATTCTCAGAAAACTTTGAACTTGTGGTTGTGAACAGCCGCACACTGAAGTCTGTCCATGGTTGCTGATCGGTTGAACTGATGTCTAACACAGAATCCATTTCTGTCAGTGTTGTGGCAGTGACAACTACAGTGGGTGTCTACAACTCATCTTAAAATAAAGTTTTATTCAGAAACTGCGATTTCCACAGTCCTACTGCCCCAGCGCTTTAGAGGCTAAATGATCTAGGATGGTGCTTTATAACAGGAGTGAATATTAGAAAATTCTTTTGTACAGCTTGAGGTTAATTGTCAACACAATTATTTATCACGATATGAACTTTTTTCGCATTTATCTGTTGCTTTTAAATAAAAGATTAAGCAGTGTACACTAATTAGGAATCAATTATTATTGCTTGCATATAAAACAATATTTTAATAAAGGCGAGGTTAGTAATTACTCAAATTCCAGATAGCGATTGATCCCTTAAATATGGAGAAATGTCATGTAAGTAGTTTTAAATAATTTTTTCCTGTTCACAAACTTTGAAGGCTGTAGGAACATTCTAGTACTGAGGCTGTTGTAGAAAGAGCAAATGATTAGATTTCGCAATTCATATTTAATATCAATTAAAAAAAATAATAGAATTTCAGGAGCTTATACTTCCTCAAATATTCTTTAAACTGTTGGAAACTCTAATAATTGTAGATATTTTCTATTGCAAAAGTAAGAAAAATATAAAACTATACAATTTGAATAACTCAAATGGGCGCAAAAAAAACTAAAGTGACGTGTGTGTGTGTGTGCATGCTCTATCATTAGCATAATAATTGATCAGTGAGGGTATATTTGGCTGCTTTGCTCACCCGCAGCTCCTTCTTTCAGTTTCTGAACAATGATTCGTTGTGAAAGTGTCTTAGCAGCTGTACACTCTGAAGGTGTAGGTAGGAGTTGAACCACTGCTGGCCACGTCGCTAGGAAATGTTCCTGTCTGTTGTCACCGAGTGGTGGGGTTGTGTGTCAGCAAACTTTCTACTACACATGCAGAGGCTTTAATCAATGGGTTGGAACAGCAGTTGTCACAGCTCTTCTCTTCACAGCAAGTTTAGTGTCGTGTCTTCAGGCTCTCTTCGTCAGGCTGTTTGTTCTTTTTGGGAGGGTGATCACAAGTGACTTTGGGCCATTCCTTTCGTTGGCAGACTCTTTGGTACAGGACAGTCAGGCCCTATGTAGTGTATCTCCACCCTGCTTGAGAAGCTCAGCTCGCACATTATAAAAGCCTGGAGACTTTTCTCACTTTAGACTATGTTTAGCTCCTCCCGTACGAATAGTAGGTCTGAAGGTTCACTGTTTTCTACCTGGTTGTTTTGGAGGATGTTGGCGTCGATCTTCTCTACTACTATCCCCTCCTTCGATCCTTCGTGTTTCAGAGATACGTCTTGATCTTAAAGCTTTTATAAAGGGGACACTCACCTTTCTCTAACATTTTCATGTACTCCCTTCTGACTATCCTGGATTCTGCTCAATCTTTCCAGACGGCTCCAAAATCCCAAGTGGTGGCCCAGTCGCTACTGCAGCAGTTCCGTCCTGCCAACAAAATGGGACTGCTTTAGTCGGACTGGCGGATGGCTGTTCTATTTTCACTGTGGAACTTCCCACCATTTTGTTTGGCCTTGCAGCCCGTTCACCGCTCTTCGGAGCACAATTTTTGGGGCCAAAATAAAGTATATGCCACCCTTCCCTTTCTTTCCAACCGCCTACCGTCGTGCCATCCTGTGATGTGAGAGGAGGTGGTCCTTGCTAGATTAAAGTAAGGACACACAGAGTCCACGGGTTGAGGACATGAGGGCCGTCCGCTGCCCTTCCTCGGCGGTAGACCAAGTGTGGTGGTCTCTACGAGTGGATGTTCTCACAGCACGGTGGTCTCACCCAAGCACTGGGGTCTCTTGTCATCACAAAAGTAAGTGGAGAGATAGTTTAATAACAATTTCTCCAGAAAAAAATCACCTCCCGGGGTAAAACCGGTATCTCGTATTTACAGCACAATACATATATTTATCCCTACAGTCCAAGCATTCTTCGCCGTATCAGAAAGGTTACATAAAGTCTTAAAATGTATGTAGGATTTACAATACATTTGAATACAGCAAAGAAATATGATCACACTTCGTGGGGAGGTGAAATACCACTTTGGTGAGTACCACACTGATTTGCAAACTTCCAGATCGGCGATTAATATTAATGAACTATGTTCTACACACTCAACCCACTCTAGGAGAGAAGTGTTTCTCTTGATTCAAGAGTGCCCTCCCTACTCTACATTTAGGGACCTGAGTGATAATTTTTTGCGGTTTACCGCTAAATTTTTTTTTTTTTAATTCTGTTGGAAATAGTTTTGTGTTTCCATTAACACATTCATCTCATGCATACTTTACAATATCTTATTTATAAGCTTTATTCATCCAGCTATTCCGATGCAGAAAGTGGAAATAAATTTTCTGCTTTGACCTTATGATGTAGTACAGTGATGCCCAACCTTTTTCGGCCTGCGGGCCATATCCATTTCGGACAGCCGTGTCGCGGGCCACTTCACCGCAAAAATACAAAAAAGAAAAATAGAGCAGATACCATTTTTTATTAGAAACAAGTTGTACTTACCATTAATTATGTAGTAATTAGTGGGATATTTGAAGTTGTTTTCCCAAAACCAACTTCGGAATGTCCGGCTGCATCGTAGAGACACCAAGTCGGAGCACTGAATCGAAATGTTCGTCCATCGAAAAAAAGATTGGGAAACGCCCCTACGTGGGGATAAATACTTCTTCTTCCCTTTTTTCGTTTTTTTTTCGGTTTTTTTAATTATTATTATTATTACTAACATGCCGATTTCCTGCACTGTGGGCAGAAGTTTCGCGGGCCGGATGGCACCGCGTCGCGGGCCGGATATGGCCCGCGGGCCGTAGGTTGGGCATCCCTGATGTAGTACATACAAGGATGAACTTAGGAGCGGACTCCGAGAGACATGAAGACACATTAAGACGACTTTTAGTTTAAGTGAAGAACATGCTGGTGGAGCTGAACTCAAGTAGAGGAAGAAGGTCGAAAAACCAATGTCACACAGAGCAGCAGCACAATAGAGGCCTCGATCAACACATAGGTAACTGAGTAAAGATACAGTATGAAATAACCATTGCATAAAACTAATACTACACCTAAGCTTGTATAGCTTGACACCCAGGCTCACCACACTTGAATCGACTTGATGAACACAAAAACAAGAGTAGAGACAACAATCATCTCTCTTTTATTGTACCGATGTCTTTGTCGTTGTTCTGCTTGATGAAATATTTTTTTATATAATTATGGACCAAGATCTTGATTTTTTATAGTAGCAGAAAAGATTCATCAATAGTAATTACGACTTGGAATAGTGGAAAATTCAGCGATTACTAGTCAGTGTGTGTGTGTGTGTGTGTTTTCGTGTTTTAAATGTCGTCCTCGTAGGAAAAGTCAATTAGCACTGGCAATATTGAGATAGTGTGGTGACTTGTCCCACAATTAGCAACATGCACAGACAAAGCTCACTCAGCTCGCAGAAGATGCAGCAAAGACTGGGCTGACCATCAACATCAAGAAGACGGAGGTAATGTTGGTCAACAACAAGCATGAAGCCCCAATCCAGCTACATGTATAATGTATTACAGAGTCTGACCGTTTCATCTACCTTGGCAGCATAGTCAACAAAGATGGAGGTCCAGATGAAGATATAAGAATCTGAATAAGCCAAACCAGGCTTGATTTCCACACCCTATGACCTATCTGGAACGCCAAGGCTTTATCTTTACACACAAAGATTCGCATTTTTAACAAAAAAGTAAAGTCAGTCCTTCTGTATGGATCTGAGAGTGACAGATGCCGAGTGATAAATGCCATCACTAACAAGACTCCGCATCCTTAACATCAGATTGCCCGAGAAGGTCTCCAATACAGACCTGTGGGAGAGAACCAGATCATGTTATTTACTCTTCTGTTTTCGGATCAGGAATTCACAAGACAAATCGACACAAATTTTCCCTCCAACTATAGTCAGTCACGCAAGGGGAGGTTAAAAACTATACTAAAGCAAAAAAAAAATTCATTACATTTAATACTCATAGCAAACAAATCAATAACGGAGGTGTAATCATGAAACCAATTAAAAATGCTGTATAACATTTGCTCATATTGTAATAATAGCAACATCGACGTACACAACTCACTCTAGGAAAAAAGGTTCCGGTCACGTCCCCTCTCTCAACATGTGAGTCGCATCAAAATCACACAGTTTTCTTTTCATAAAGTTCACAGTCATAACCACCTGGCATCAAAGGACATATACTCACAGTTCTTTTGACATATTTTTTGATCGAAGACACTTAAATGCTTTTGTCCCCAGTAACACTCTCTAGTGATCACAAAAGTGAGCAGGTGGAGAGTTTGTTCAATAACAATTTCTCCGGAAAATGAACATCCAGGGGTAAAACCTGTCACTCACTGTATCAGAAGGTTTAGGTCTTCAAATAGATGCATGATTTACAATACATTTGAATACAGCAAATAAAATATGATCACACTTCGTCCTGGCGAGGTGAAACACAATTTGAGTACCACACAGATTTGCAAACCTCCAGATCGGTGTTTGATATTAATAAACTATGCTCTATACACTCAACCCACTGTAGGTGAAAATTATTTCTCTTTACTCATGAGCGTTATTCCTACTCTACATTTAGGAACCTGAGTGATAGTTTCTTGCGGTTTACCGCCAATTTTTTTAGTGAATTCTGTTGAAAATATTTTTGTGTATCCCTTAACCCATTCATCGTCTGCATACTTGTACAATATCCCACTAATTATTAATTCAACTCTCCCGATGCAGAAACTTGTAGACCTCAAGATGTAGTACACACAGAACAACGCGAGGGAGGGGGGAATTGGTGTTTTACGCCGTGTCAGCAACTCAGGCTATATTACGGCAAGCAGCGAACCCTGTAAACAGATGTCACGTGCAGAGAAATAACAGCGTGCCCGAGACGAGAAATGAACTCTGGGCAGCCAGCCTTCACTGTATTGGTGACAGGCGCTAACCGTTGCGCCACCGGGCAGCTTCAGAACAACGCGAGACATGAAGACAAGTTAAGACAACTTATAGTTTAAAGTGATGTAAATGCTGGTGGAAGTCAACTCGTGTAGAGGAAGAGAACAATATCTGAATCCCAATATAACACAGAGCAGCAACACAATAGAGGCCGTCAGCAACACATACGTTTCTAAGGAAAGATACAATATTAAATCATTATTGCATACAACTAATACTACAACTGAGCTTGTCGTTGTTTCTCTTGATTAATCTCCTTTATTATTATGGACCAAGATCTTGATTTGTTATAGTAACAATCTACAAGTTCGTGAAAAACAGAAAAGATCGATCAATAGTAATGACGACTTGAAAACACCGTTACAGCGTCAGGTAGGAAAGACGACGGAACAGTTGAAAAATCATAGATTAATAGTCACTGTGTGTGTGTGTGTGTGTGTTTGAGTACGTGAGTGTTTACTTAAATTTCTTCCACGTAGATATTGGGTTCAACGAAAAGTTAATTGGCACTGCCAATATCGAGCTAGTGTGGTTAGCAATGACAAAATCTACATTCGATGTATATATATATCATGGATCAGCATGATTAATCATGCCGGTACTGAATCCAGTAATGGTTTAGCTTTGTATTTTTAGGAAGTCTCAACATCTGACGCCCATGAAAGCCCGACAAAATCACGGCATGATCAGGCCAGCATGTCTCTTCCATGGTTAAAGTGCCATAGAAACCATTGGACGGACCTTTCGTACGTCACAGTTACATATTGAGTTGGTAAACAACAACAATATTTAATTATTGCCTAGACATGTTGACATTCTAACTACGTTTTATATTTACTGAAAAGCCCACTACAAAGTTTGTTGTCCTTTGTGGCACTAAATGGAGATTAATGTGTTGGAGTGATGTCTCTAAACATCTACCACATACAGCAGACAGCGGGTCACGTGATATGCACATCTACTGTGGGTAGCTGCAGGGAAAACTAATCACCGCCTGCGACAAGATATTGTCTGTAACTGCAGGGTACAAAATAATTAGTATATAGAACTGCTTCCAACTTTAGGAACAAATAACTTACCAAAGCCAATAATATACTGTCTGCGTTTACGTCCTATAAATGGCTCAATCTGGTCTTATTCAATAACCCATACACACCCTGCAGGTATACATCTACCTGCATCAATCATCTATTTATTATCGCTTGTCCCATCCTAATCAATTAAACCATTCCTATTGATTAATTCATCGAAATCGATCATCTATCTACGCTTATAAATTTTCCCAAATATTTTCGAAATTTAGTTCACAATATAGAATTCTCATAATTCATCAATCATCTATCTACACCGATTAATTCTTATAACATTGGTTATAGCCATCTTTGTCGACTCTTCCATGATCGCAATGCAACCGATTTCATAGATCCGACAAAACTCTTATGTACAAATAGCCTTAGCTAATAAAATAACAACGCAAGGACCAGTTAGTTCATGTAGTCATAGGTCATGTATATATACACCGGTACAAAATATTTCTCCTTTCTTCAAGGGCTAAAACGTCGTTGTTGTGACAAAGTATATGTTAGAATATGTTTTAGTGTCAGTACATTTTACATTCTTCGATAATCTAAGGTTTTGACATCCACGATGGTCAGAGATACAGAGATGTGTTTCTAAAATTTTCTCAAGGAATTGTCAGTGAATACTATTTAAAAGTGTACAGAATGTTTGACATTCTTGTGGCACTAATTAAAGTCATCGTTCGACTTTCTTCCGCAGACATAAACTGTGTACATATTCTTTAAACTTTGACCCCATGATGTAATACACACAGAAATGGACTGAGGAGCGAACTCCGCGACACATGTGAACAAAAGACCAGAGAACAATGTTTAGAGTAAAGTACAAGCTGGTGGAATTTAACTCTTGTAAGAAAAGGGAAAATATCTGAACACCAATAGTGGGTATCACACAGATGAGAAAGAGAACAGAGGTGCCGATCAACATCCGGGTTACTGCCATCTCTTTACTCGACATACTAGTACCGAGATGTTCAGTCTTCTGTGTCCCAGTCGTCACGTTTGTCATCGACTTTCTCTGTTTGACAGCTGCTTGTAGTTTCATGGCGGTAACGGAGGTGCATATCGCTATGGTAATAAAGAAAGCAATTGGTAGTACCGTAGAGTAGATAATAACGTCGAAAATGTCGATGATTTTCTTGTTCTTTATGTAATACCTGAAAATGAAAAAGAAAGTTATTCATAAAGTTGCTTTTCATTGTACTCACATTTTAAATTGTAATTCTTCACAATACAAATGTTTTGTCGTACGTTCAAGTAAAAGATTATAAAGGAGGAAAAAAAAGGAAAGAAAAGTTATTTAGTGAAAAACAAAAAGCATAGGACAAAAATTCTATTTTCTTAGGTTAGTCGCATATCGTCACAAAATGTACTCAGAGACATGATACCTATCTGTACATCACAAATTTACTAAACGTTGGTTGTTACATATACATGTACCTTAACTTTGTTAAGAAGTCTTCAACCCTTTTCCTTAAAACGTGTTTAAATTTTCTCTTAAAACATGGAATCAAAACGAAACTGTTTAAAAATATCTTGTTTAATTTAAATTATCGTTTCTTCCACTCCTCAATCTGCTTATTAAAGTTTTTGTTGCTTGCACGTTTAAGAAACGGTTTTGTATCTTTTGTATGCAGCGCATTGACATCGAATGAACATTGGAGAAATGTGCTTTAGAAATCCTACTTTTGCTATTTTCTAAACTGACCAATACCCTTACTTCGTCACTGTCAGGAAGGACTTGGTGATGTTGGAAGACGGATCGTACATAAAGCCAACAGTGTGTTTTGGAGCACAGATAACACACATCCCTGCCATCAGCACGACACAGCAGACGACAACAATGGCGGTCATGGTGGACGTCTTCAGCAGCCGCTTGGCGTGGAGGGGACTGACGACACAGAAACAGCGCTCACAGGCGATGACAGCCGACAGCAACTGAGAGGCCCACTCGGCGCTGGTTACACCTACATCAGTAACGATACACAGTCGTCTGATGTTTATAACTCTTTACTTGCTTAGTCGTAAATCATTATTCGATTCAAATACGAAATATATATCGAACCATATATTAGGCTTTAATGAACAGTTGGATCTGGCGAAACACCAAAAAGAAGGAATTTCTCCGAAATCAAATAACTTTGACATAGAACATTTCTAAAACTCCATCAGAAAAGCACGATAGATAAGAATTGTCAACACTTACTCCCCAAATGGACTATTATAAACCAGGTGTCTTGACTGATGAGTTTTCCCACTCGTTCCACGAGAAACAAAAGAATCAGGGCGACGACGCCGACGAGGTCAGCCAGCGCCAGGAGGAAGAGACAGACGTTGATTCTCTCTCCAAGACCCTGTCTGTAGAACACCATGGCGCTCACCACGTTGCCAGGGATTCCCAGGAACAGAAGAATCGGAATCATGAACCAGCAGATGGCCGCCATGAGGATCTCATAAATCTTGATAAGACAAAGAAAACAAGTTGGGTAGGTGAGGTACAAGATTTAAAATGTAAGTTGTGTTAGTTAACAATAATAATTTTTAATGTAACACTGAATTTTTCAGAAAAATTATATAGGTGTTATATATTGTAGGTTTTTTTTTTTACTTGAGTGGATAGAATGCTCGACTCATTCTCAGACAGCTTTGAACTTGTGGTTGAGAACAGCCGCACATTGAAGTCTGTCCATGGTTGCTGATCGGTTGAACTGATGTCTGACACAGAATCCATTTCTGTCAGTGATGTGGCAGTGACAACTACAGTGGGTGTCTACAACTCATTTTATTGAGAATCGGTGTTTGCGCCAGACATACTCCACCCAAGTTATTCGGAGCTAAATGATCTAGGATGGTGTTTTAAAACATGAATAAATATTGTAAATTTCTTTTGTACAGCTTGAGGTAAATTTTCCTTACAATCATTTATAAGAATGTGAGCTTCTGTCGCTTTTATCTGCTGCTTGTGAAGAAACGATTCAACAGTGTACCTTAATTAGGAAACAGTTATTATTGCTTTCATAATTATGCAATATTTTAATAAAAGCGGGGTTGGTAAATACCAAATATCCCTTAAATATGGAGAAATGCCATGTCACTAGTTTTACAGGATTTTTTCCTGTGCACAAACCTTGATTGCTGTAGGAACATTCCAGTACAGAGGCTGATGTAGAAAGAGAAACTGTTTAAATGCCGCATGTTTCATATCAATTCAAAAAATATTAAAATGTCACGAGCTTATACTTCCACAAATATCCTATAAAAGATGTGCAAAGAGAAACTGGTAAAATGTAGCAATGCATTTGTAATCTCAATTAAAAGAAAATATAGAATGTCAAGACAAAACTTTTACAGAAATATCCTTTTAACTCTTATAATTGCTGAATTTTGTATTGCAAAAGTTAAAAAATAATATAATACCGTAGACTTTTAATAACTCAAATGGGTGGATATTGGAAAAATAAAGTGATGTGTGTGTGTGTGTGCTCTATCATAAGCATACTATTTAATTAACGCTGGTATATATAGAGCTCTGCTCACCCTGTCCTCTACTAGGAAGTCTGTTTCAGTCAGAGTTTCGGACGTTTCTGATCTGTTATATACGCTGTGGTCAGATTGCAATTAGGGTGGAAAAACATTCATTGTCTGCAGCTCCTTCTGACAGTTTCTGAACAATAAATCTTTGTGAAAGTGTCTTAGCTGCTGTACATTCTGACGGTGTAGGTAAGAGTTGAACCATTGTTGGCCACGTCGCTGGGAAATGTTTCCTTCTGTTGTCACCGAGTGGTGGGGTCATGTGTGTCAGCAAACTTTCTCCCACACAAAGAGAGGCAAAAAAAAAAAAAAATAGCCAGCAAGTGTTCGAGGCTTGAATCAATGTGTTTAAACAGAAGATGTCACAGCTCCTCTCCTCACAGCGAGTTTAGTGTCGTGTCGTCAGGCTCTTCTCAACTCGTGTGTCGCTCTTCTATCCGCAGCGCATCTGTCTTTTCTCTTGTCTCAGTTCTTCCCTTACACATTAAACTTTCTGCGATGCTCTCGTTCGAGGACAACGATCTGGAGCTAGAACCCTCGCCAACTACCGTCGTGCGCACTTTTGCAATGATGCATGCAGCGCCGATGTGTATCGCACGACAACTTTAAAAACAAACATCGGAGTACCGGCTGCCTCTCTAAACGTTTGTTCAAGTTAAGTAAGATTCTTCTTATTTGTATTTCACTGCGAATTTGAGGTTTGATAAATAGCTGTAAACTGTGACTGATAGTTTGGATCCAGTAAGGTCATGCTTTGGGAGAATCACCGAATGGTCAACATTTTGCTTGTAGGCCGGAGAGTCTTCAGTGTATATTTACTGAACGCTGGCTGGTCAACTGTTATCTTGGCTGTCTCTCAGATGCTAGATGTTTGGGAGACCTACTTATAACTTCAAACCTCTCATGATGAGACACGTGATGGTCCTCGCTTGTGGTATAGGACAGCATTTACATCTGTTCTGGCCTAAGAAAGACCACTGCTTCTGGATTGTCAATTTGTCACTTTATATTCTATTTTCGTTCAATTATTTTCACCAAAAAGAGAGAGAGAGTGAGAGAGAGACCATCCCTACTTACCCTCAGCTTCACCTCGTTCTTGCTGTTGCTGTTGTTTTGATGTTTCCTCTTTTTTTGGGAGGATGATCATCAGTGACTTTGGGCCATTCCTTTCGTTGCCAGACATTTTGGCACAGGACTGTCAGACCCTTTGTAGTGTCTTCTCCACCCTGCTTGAGCAGCTCAGCTCGCACATTATCAAAGCCTGGAGACTTTTCTCACTTTAGACAATGTATAGCTTTTTGACCTCCTCTCGAGGGAATGGTAGGTCTGCAGATTCACTGTTTCTTATCTGATTGTTTTAGAGGATGTTGGCGTCGATATTCTCTACTTCGTGTTCCAGAGATTCGTCTTGATCTTACATCTTTTAGAAAAAGGAACACTAGTAACCTCATCTTTCTCCAACGTTTTAATGAACTCCTTTCTGACTATCCTGGATTCTACTCAATCTTTACAGACGGCTCCAAAATCCCAAGTGGTGTCCCAGTCGCTGCTGCAGCAGTTCCGTCCTGCCAACAAAAACGGACTGCTTTAGTCGGACTGGCGGATGGCTGTTCTATTTTCACTGTGGAAGTTTCCGCAATCTTGTTTGGCCTTGCAGGACGTTCACCGCTCGTCGGAGCACAATTTTTGGGGCCAAAATAAATTATTTGCTACATTTCTCTGTCTTTCCGACCGCCTACCGTTGTGCCAACCTGTGAGGTGGGAGGAGGTGGTCCTTGCCAGATTACATTTAGGACACATAGAGCCCACGGGTTGAGGACATGAGAGCCGTCCGCTGCCCTTCCTTGGCGGTAGACCAAGTGTGGTGGTCTGTACGACCGGATGTTCTCACAGCACGGTGGTCTCACCCAAGCATTGTTGCTCTCTTGTGATCACAAAAGTAAGTGGAGAGATCGTTCAATAACAATTTTTCCGTAAAACCTCAACTCCCGAGAAAAACCTGTATCTCCTATTTACAGCACAGTACATATATTTATCCCTACTTTTCCAAGCATTCTTCACTGTATCAGAAAGGTTACATAAGGTCTTAAAATGTATGTAGGATTTGCAATACATTTGAATACAGCAAAGAAATATGATCACACGTCGTCGCGAGGTTGAACTGAAACACCAGTTGCGTGAGTAGCACACTGATTTGCAAACTTTCAGATCGGCGTTTGATATTATTGAACTATGCTCTACAGTCTACACACTATACCAGCTCTTGATTTAGGAGTGTCCTCACTACTCTACATTTAGGAACCTGAGTGATAGTTTCTTGCGGTTTACCGCTAATTCTTTTTGTAAATTCTGTTGGAAATAGTTTTGTGTATCCACTAACCGATTCATCTCATGCATACTGTACACTATCTCACTTATTAGCTTTATTCAGTCAACTATCCCTACGCAGAAACTGGAAATAGGTTCCCTGCTTTGGCCTTATGATGTAGTACATACAAGAATAAACTTAGGAGCGGACTCCACGAGACATGAAGACACATTGAGACGACTTATAGTTTAAAATGAAGAACTAACTCAGGTAGAGGAAGGAAACAAGATCGAAATACCAATATCACACAGACCAGCAACACAATAGAGACCCTGGTCAACATATAGGTTTCTGAGAAAAAAAAAGTATTACATTGCCATTGTAATAAAACTAATACTACACCTTAGCTTGTGTAGCTCGACACCCAGGTCACCACACTTGATGAACACAAAAACACAGAGTAGAGACAACAATCATCTCTCTTTTATTGTACCGATATTTTTGTCGTTGTTATGCTTGATAAAATATTTTTTTATAATTATGGAGCAAGATCTTGATTTGTTATAGCAGCAGAAAAGATTCATCAATAGTAATTACGACTTGGAAAAACCCGCTGCAGCGTCAGGTAGAAGTGAAGACGGGAAAGTTGAAAAGTCATCGATTACTAGTCAGTATGTGTGTGTGTGTGTTTGTGTGTGTGTGTATGTGTGTGTGTTCGTGTTTTAAATGTCCTCCTCGTAGATACTGGGTTCAAGGAAAAGTCAATTAGCACTGGCAATATTGAGCTAGTGTAGTTAGCCATGACAACATCGAGATATGTGATGTCTATATTGTATGGGTCATCATGGGTTAGCACTGTACACTAACCTAGCGGTACTGAATCCAGTTTTGGTTTAGCTTTGTACTTTTACCAAAGTCTCAACATCTTACGCCAGTCCCAGCCTCACTACATAAGGCCATCATCGGGCCAGTATGTCTGTGACATGGTGACAGTGCCATAGCAACCGTTGGACATCTCGTACGTGACAGTTACATATTGAATTGGTAAACAACAACAATCTTTAATTATTGCCTAGACATGTTGAATGTCTAACGTTTTATTTTTGCTTTATCTGAGAAGCTCAATACAAAGTTTCTTGTCCTTTGTTGCGCTAAATTTGAGTCAATTTATCTGAGTGAATTCCCTAAACATCTACCACATACAGCAGACAGCGGGTCACGTGATACGCACATCTACTGTGGGTGGCTGCAACACAAACTAATCACCGCCTGCGACAAGATATTGTCTGTAACAGCAGGGTACAAAATAATTAGTATATACAACTTTTTCCACCTTTAGGAACAAATACGTTGCCAAAACCAATAAGATACTGTTTGCATTTTAATCCATTTCGTGGATCCATCTGGTCCTTTTGGATGATCCATATACACCCTGAAGTTATACATCTACCTGTATGAATCATCTATTTATTGTCGCCGATCCATTTGTTTTCATCTACAGGTTATCTTTATCAATAATTATCCTATTCTAGTCGATTAACCCCATCCCTATCTATTAATTCTTTGTAATCGATGATCTTACTCAGCCTGAAAACCACTTGAGTAACCTGCCGGTCCCAAGCCCGGATGAAAGTGGGTTGGGCGTGTGGCTAGCAACCCCACCCTGAAAAAAAATGCTGTAGAAACCGCAAGCATACTAACTATACAATTGGAGACTGGACGGGAAGATCCCTTCACGGAGGGGCTTATGACGCGTGCTGGCGAAAGCCCTCGCCGACCCATCTTCTCGCGGCCAAGGCAAAAACCAGAATATGGACCTGGAACATCAGAACCCTATAGGAGAGAGGTAAATCAGCTCAGGTAGCAGAGGAAATGAAGAATTATAACATCAAGCTCATCGGCCTGTGCGAGACAAGGTGGAATGGCAGCTGTCAGACCAGACTTTCGTCAGGGGAGACTATCATCTACTCTGGACATGAAGACCCTGACAATGACCACACACAAGGAGCAGCAGTACTGATGACACCAGAGGCTGCAAGATCACTAATAGCATGAGAACCAGTTTCCCCACGACTCATGTGCCAGGTTCAATGAAGAAGATCATCATTATCTAGTGCTATGCACCTACCAACGCAGCTACACTGGCGGGACTCCTGGAAGAAACAGCGGTCAACCACCGGACAGGATTACAAGAGACCTGGAAGACTGACTGCACACACGTTCTGGGAAAAAACAAAACAGCACAAGAAATGTCTGATTATAAGGACCTGGCAAAAGATAGAGGAAAGGAAAGAGTTGAAGTGGAAGACCAACTAATGTCAACACTAGCAGGAAAAGAAGAGCTCAGAGAAAAATACTGGAAGATAAACAGAGAAGTGAAGGAGAGTGCAAGGGACGACAAGAGACAGTTCGCACACAGGATGGCAGAAGAGGCAGAACAAGCAGCTGACCAAAATAACACAAAGAGACTATACGAAATTACAAGAATTCTGTCAGGAAGGAAAAACACCAATGCATGCAGACCAATAAAGAATAGTAATATCAGCGTCATGACCGGAGATGCAGAACAAAGATCAAGCTGGATGGAACATTTTGATGAAATACTTAACTGACCCCACCAACAACCGCTTTGGACATTGCCCCAGCTGTCGAACAGCTCCAAGTAAACACCAACCCACCAACCAAGGCAGAAATCATCAAAGCCATAAAGTCCTTGAATTCTGGCAAGGCGGCAGGCCCAGATGGCATTCCTGCAGAAGCACTCAAGGCAGACCCAACAGCCGCAGCAGAGATGCTACACCCCCCTTGCTGAAGAAAATTTGGGAGAAGGAGCAAGTTCCAGCAGACTAGAACATTGGCTACCTAATAAAGCTACCCAAAATGGTGACCTGACACAGTGCAGCAATTGGCGGGGGATTACGCTGTTGTCTATTCCTAGCAAGGTGCTGACCAGAATAATCCTGGAGAGACTGAAGAATGCCCTAGACAAGAGACTGAGGCAAGAATAGGCAGGCTTTCGGCAGGGAAAATCATGCACATATCAAATCGCTACTCTAGGAAATATTATCGAACAGTCCATCGAATAGCAGTGGCCACTATGCATAACTTTTGTGGATTTTGAGAAGGCTTTTGACTCCGTAGACAGGAAAACCCTCTGGAAACTGATACAGCACTAGGGATTTACACCAAAGTTCATTGCAATCATCCAGCAGTTCTGAGGACTCGACATGCCAGGTGATACACAACGGAAAGCTGACTGACCCATTCGCAGTGAGGACTGGAGTGAGGCAAGGTTGTATGCTCTCACCAACAATCTTCCTGATCGTCATAGACTGGATCATGAGAAGAACAACCTCAACAGCAAGACGGGCGTTCAGTGGATCTTCGCCAGGCAACTTGAGGATCTCGACTTGTCTCACAATTATCAACATGCACAGACAAAGCTCAATCAGCTCGCAGAAGATGCAGCAAAGACTGGCCTGACCATCAACATCAAGAAGACGAAGGTAATGTGGGCCAACAACAAGCAAGAAGCCCCACTCCAACTACATGTAGAATGTATTACAGAGTCTGGTCGTTTCACCTACCTTGGCAGCATAGTCAGCAAAGATGGAGGCACAGATGAAGATGTAAGAAGAGGAATAAACAAAGCCAGGCTTGCATTCCACACCCTAAGACCTATCTGGAACGCCAAGGCTTTATCTTTACACACAGAGATTCGCTTCTTTAACAAAACTGTTAAGTCAGTCCTTCTGTATGGATCTGAGACATGGCGAGTGACAAATGCCTTTACTAACAAGACAGACATTCGTCAACAGATGTCTTGCTCAGCATCCCGAACATCAGATGGTCGAGGAAGGTCTCCAATACAGACCTGTGGGAGAGAACTAACCAAAACCCTGCCAGCCAAGACATCAAGAAGCGGAAGTGGGGCTGGATCGGTCACACCTTGCGAAAGCCAGCCGACAATTTAACCAGACAAGCTTTGGGCTGGAACCCATAGGTGAGGCGCCTGGTTGGGAGACCCAGACAGACGTGGAGGTCAGTCCACAGAGAGGCAGAGACATGTGGCATGACATGGTCTCAACTGGAAAGGGACGCCCAGAACCGGGGTTTGGTTGCGGCCCTATGGTCCACTGGGGGCGAATAGGAACAAAAAGAAAGAAGAAGAATCGATTATCTATCTAAGCTCATCGATTTTCCCTATATTCTCGAAATTTATTTCACAGTATAGGATTCTCATAAATTCATCAATTATCTCTTTACAGAGATTAATTCTGTTATCATAGGTTTTATCCAACGTTGTCAACTTCATCCATGATCACAATCCATCCGATTTCATAGATCAGTAGACCTTCTCATTTAACCTTTCAGCATCCGACAAAACTCTTTTACACGAATAACATTAGCTATTAGAAAAAATAACGAAATATCAAATTAGTTTATGTAGTGATATGTCATATATATATATATCACATATCAGTACAAAATATGTCTCTTTCCTTCAAGGGCTAATAGGTCGTTGTTGTTACAAAGTATATTATTAACAAAATAGCTTTTAGTCTTAGTACATTTTAGACATTCTTCGCTAATTTAATGTTTTGGCATCCTCGATAGTCAGAGATACAGAGATATGTTTGTAAAAGTTTCTCAAAGGAATACAATTTGGAAGTGTTCAAAATGTTTGACTTTCTTGTGGCACTAATTAAATTCATCGCTCGACTTTCTTCCGCAGACATAAACTGTGTACATATTCTCTGAACTTTGACCCCATGATGTAATACACACAGAAATGGACTGACGAGCGGACTCCGCGAAACAAGAAAATAAAATACCAGAGTGCAATGTCTAGAGTAAAGTACAAGCTGGTGGAATTTAACTCTTGTAGGAGAAGAGAAAATATCTGAATACCAATTGTGGGCATCACGCAGATGAGAAAGATAACAGAGGTGCCGATCAACATCCGGGTTACTGCCATCTCTTTACTCGACATACTAGTACCGAGATGTTCAGTCTTTTCTGCTCCAGTCGTCATGTTTGTCATCGACTTTCTTCTTTTGACAGCTGCTTGTAGTTTGATGGCGGTAATTGAAGAGCAGATTAATATGGCAATGAAAAAAATGACTGGAAGTATCGTGGAGTAGATAATGATGTCGAAAATGTCGACGATTTTCTTGTTATCCATATAGTACCTGAGAAATGAAAAGCTATTGCATCAAGCAGTTTTTTTTACTGTGCATTACAAATAACATAAGACATCTTAATTCTTTGAGCTTCTTCCACACTTCATGATATACATGTCTTTTTTAAGTATTTTTAATGAACTCAAATAGGTTTCGCGAAACGTGGTAAGAAAAATGTCAACGTATTTATAAATGTTATTTCTGTTTGAGAGAACTTTAAATTAATAGAAAATAACGAATATTTAAGCTAAGATGATTTTAGTTGTCTAAAGAGAAGAAAAAAAGTAACGAGCGATACCTTTTTACATTCAGACACCAATCGCGACAAGAATGAACTTACAAACATGAAATGAATGGCATTGAGTTTGTATCAACACATCAGAATCCATTTTACAAATCCTGTTTCAACTATTTTGTGATGTGACCAAAGCTCTTACTTTGTCACTGTTAAAAAGGTCTTTGTGATGTTTGCAGTCGAATCGTACATAAAGCCAACGGTTTGTTTTGGAGCACAGATAACAAACATCCCTGCTATCATCACGACACAGCAGACGACAACAATGGCGGTCATGGTGGACGTCTTCAGCAGCCGCTTGGCGTGGAGGGGACTGACGACACAGAAACAGCGCTCACAGGCGATGACAGCCGACAGCAACTGAGAGGCCCACTCGGCGCTGGTTAAACCTACATCAGTAAAGATACACAGTCCTCTGATTTTTATTAGTCATTTACTTGAAAAAGATCATGATCAGTGTATAAATTATTGTTTGTTAATAAAATAATTGAAAACGTCTGCTAGGCTGTATGGCTCAAAAAGTCAAGTCAAAGGGCATTGACATTGTGTATGTTACGACAGAAAGCAATCAATAGATAAATAATAATCGCTTTCACTTACCTCCCAACCAGATTGTTATGAACCAGATGTCTGGACTGATGTGTTTTCTCACTCGGTCCTCGACATTTATCAGAAGCAGGATGACCACATTGACGAGGTCAGCCATCGCCAGGAGGAAGAGACAGACGTTGATTCTCTCTCCAAGACCCTGTCTGTAGAACACCATGGCGCTCACCACGTTGCCAGGGATTCCCAGGAACAGAAGAAATGGAATCATTAACCAGCACATGGCCGCCATGAGGATCTCAAATATCTTGATAGGACAAAGAGAACAAGTGAGGTACAAGATGTAGTATTTAAAGTTTTCAATGTAAGACTAAATTTTCCACAAAATTATATAATGGTTGTTATATGTTGTTGTTTTACTTCATCAGATAGAATGCTCGACTCATTCTCAGAAAACTTTGAACTTGTGGTTGTGAACAGCCGCACACTGAAGTCTGTCCATGGTTGGTGATCGGTTGAACTGATGTCTGACACAGAATCCATTTCTGTCAGTGATGTGGCAGTGACAACTACAGTGAGTGTCTACAACTCATCTTAAAGTTTTATTCAGAAACGGTGTTGACCTTAGTGCTACTCCACCCGACTCTGTAAATGCTAAATTATCTAGGATGGTGTTTTAAAACATAAATTAATATCGCAAACTTCTTTTGTACAGCTTGAGGTTAGTTGTCAGCACAATTTATATAAAGAAGTGAGCTTCTGTCGCTTTTATCTGCTGCTTGTCAAGAAAAGATTCAGCAGTGTACACTAATTAGGAAACAGTTATTATTGCTTGCATAATTATACAATATTTTAATAAAGGCGGGGTTAGTGATTACTCAAATTCCAGATAGCGATTGATCCTTTAAATATGGAGAAATGTCATGTAATTAGTTTTAAATAATTTTTTCCTCTGGACAAACATTGATTGCTGTAGGAGCATTCCAGTACAGAGGCTGTTGCACAAAGAGAAACTGTTTAAATGTCGCAATGCATATTTAATATCGATGAAAAAAATAATAGAATATAACGAGCTAATACTTCCTAAAATATTTTTTAAACTGTTAGAAACTCTAATAATTGTAGATATTTTCTATTGCAAAAGTAAAAAAGAACATAAAACCATACAATTTGAATAACTCAAATGGATGCATTGCGCAAAAACTAAAGTGACGTGTGTGTGTGTGTGCCTGCTCTATCATTAGCATAATAATTAATCAGTGAGGGTATATTTGGCTGATTTGCTCACCCGCAGCTCCTTCTTTCAGTTTCTGAACAATGATTCGTTGTGAAAGTGTCTTAGCAGCTGTACACTCTGAAGGTGTAGGTAGGAGTTGAACCACTGCTGGCCACGTCGCTAGGAAATGTTTCTTTCTTTTGTCCCCGAGTGGTGGGGTCATGTGTGTCAGCAAACTTTCTCCTGATGTCGACGCAGATGTGTTTCGCGCAACAAAACTTTAACAATAAAAATTGTACTTCCGGTTGCCTCTGTACACTGCTTTTCAAGTAAGAGTCTTCTTAATCATATTTCACTGCTATATCGAGGTTTTGTAAATAACTGGAGATGTTTGCTGATAGTTTGAATCTAGTAAGGGCATGATTTGGGAGAATCTCCGAAGGGTCAACATTTTGCTCGTAGGACAGAGAATGTTGAGTGTATATTTTCTGAACGCTGTCAGGTCATCTGTCATCTTGGCTGTCTCTCAGATGCTAGATGTTTGGCAGACCTACTTATAACGTGAAGCCCCTCATGGTAGCACACGTGATGTTCCTGACTTGTGGTACAGGACAGCTTTTACATCTGTTTTGACCTAAGAGATCGTTGAATAACAATTTCTCCGGAAAAAATCACCTCCCGGGGTAAAACCTGCATCTCGTATTTATAGTACAATACATATATTTATCCCTACTTCTCCGAGCATTCTTCACCGTATCAGGAAGGCTACATAAAGTCTTAAAATGTATGTAGGCTTTGCAATACATTTGAAAACAGCAAAAAAAAAAAATAAAAAAATAAGGATCACACTTTGGCTTGGTGAGGTTAAATACCCGTTGCATGAGTAGGACACTGAATTGCAAACTTGCAGATCGGCGATTGATATTTATGAACTATGTTCTACACACTCAACCAGCTCTAGGTGAGAAGTGTTTCTCTTGATTCAGGAGTGTCGTCCCTACACCACATTTAGGGACCTGGGTGATTGTTGAAGTTTCCCGTTAATTATTTCAGTAAATTCTGTTGGAAATAGTTTTGTGTATCCTTTAACCGATTCATCTCATGCATACTGTACAATATCTCACTTATTAGCTTTATTCATCCAACTCTCCCGATGCAGAAACTGGAAATGAATTCTGAGCTTTGACCTTATGATGTAGTACATACAAGGATGAACTAAGGAACGGACTCCGCGAGACATGAAGACACATTGAGACGACTTGCTGGTGGAGGTTAACTCATGAAGAGGAAGAGAACAAGATCGAAAAACCAATATCACACAGCAACACAATAAAGACCCCAATCAACATATAGGTAACTGAGCAAATATACAGTATTACATTACCATTACATAAAACTACTACAAGTGAGTTTGTATAGCTCGAGACCCAGGCTGACAGCAAACACATGAGCACAAAACACGAATTAGAGACAACAATCATTTCTCTTTTATTGTACGGATGACTTTGTCGTCGTTTTGCTTGATAAAATCTTTTTTTATGATTATGGACCAAGATCTTAAATTATTATATTAGCAATGTACAGGTCGTAAAGATGCAGAAAAGATCGATTAATAGGGATGACGACTTGAAAAGCCCGTTAAAGCGTCAGGTAGAAGAGACGACGGGAAAGTTGAAAAGTCATAGACTAATAGTCATTTGTGTGTGTGTGTTTAAATTTCCTTCTCGAAGATGTTGGGTTCAAAGAAAAGTCAATTAGCACTGGCAATATTCAGCTAGTGTGGTTATCAATGACAACATCGAGAAGTGATGTCTGTATTGTATGGGTCAACATGGGTAAGCACTGTACAATAACATGCCAGTAATAAATCCAGGTTTGGTTTAGCTTTGTACTTTTAGTAAAGTCTCAACATCTGACGCCAGTGCCAGCCTCATTATATAAGGCCATCACCGGACCGGCGTATCTGTGCCATGGTGACAGTGACATAGCAAGCGTTAGACCTCTCGTACGTCACAGTTACGTATTGAGTTGGTAAACAAAAACAATCTTTAATTATTGCCTAGACATGTTCAAAGTCTAACGACGTTTTATATTTGCTTTAGTTGAGAAGTTCAATACAAAGTTTGTTGTCCTTTAAGGCGCTAAAGGGAAGTTAATATATTGGAGTGAAGTCCCTTTATATCGACCACATACAGCAGACAGCGGGTCACGTGATACGCACGTCTACTGTAGGTGGCTGCAGGACAAACTAAACACCACCTGAGGCAAGATATTGTCTGTAACTACAGGGTACAAAAGTAACTATTATAGACAAATGTTCCCAACTTTAGGAACAAACCAATAATATACTGTCGGTATTTACATCCTTTTTGTAGATCAATCCAGTCTTTTTCAATGACCCACACACCCTGCAATTATACATCTACCTGCATTAATCATCTATTTATTGTCACCGATCCACTACTTCTCTATGAAAGGCTGTCACTATCAATAATAATCATGTTATAATCAATCAACCTATCCCTATTGATTAATTCATCGTAATCGATCATCTATCAATGCTTATCAATTTTCCCAATATTTTCGAGTTTTAGTTCACAGTATAGGATTCTCATAAATTCATCAGTTATCTATCTTTAGAAATCAATTGCTTTATCATTGGTTATATCCATCTTTGTCGACTCATCCATAATCGCAATTCAACCGACTTCATAGATCAGTATAGCTTCAAGTTCGACCTTTCATCATCCAACAAAACTCAAATAGCATTAGCTAATAAAATAACAGCAAAAAGGAAAATTAGTTCATGTGGTCAAATATATAAATACTGGTACAAAATATTTCACTTTTTTCTTCCAGGCTAATACGTCGTTGTTGTTACAAAGTATATTTAAGCAAAAAAAGTTTTAGTCTTAGTACATTTTAGACATTCTTCGCTAGTCTCATGTTTTGGCATCCTCGATAGTCACAGATACAGAGATAAAATTTCTCAAAGAAATGTCAGGGAATACAATTTGGAAGTAAACAAAGTGCTTGACTTTCTTGTGGCACTACTAATTAAGTCATCGTTTGACATTCCTCCGCAGACATAAACTGCGTACACACTCTCTGAACTTTGACCCCATGATGTAATACACACAGAAATGGACTGACGAGCGAACTCCGCGAAACACGAAAATAAAATACCAGAGTGAAGATCTTAGAGTAAAGTACAAGCTCGTGTAATTGAACTCTTGTAGTAGAAGAGTAAAGATCTGAATACCAATAGTGGGTATCAGACAGATGAGAAAGAGAACAGAGGTGCCGATCAACATCCGGGTTACTGCCATCTCTTTACTCGACATACTAGTACCGAGATGTTCAGTATTTTGTGTCCCAGTCGTCACGTTTGTCATCGACTTTCTCTGTTTGACAGCTGCTTGTAGTTTGAAGGCGGTAATGGAGGTGCAGATTAATATGGCGATGAAAAACATGACTGGAAGTATCGTGGAGTAGATAATGATGTCGAAAATGTCGACGATTTTCTTGTTATCCATATAGAACCTAAGAAATTAAAATCTATTTCATCAAGCAGTCTTTTACGGTACATTACAAATAACATTAGTCATCTTAATTCTTTAAGATACTCGCAGACATGATGATATACATGTCTTTTAAGTAGTTTTAAGGAAATGAAAAAAAGTTTCGCGTAATGTGGCAAGTAAAATGTCAAAGTATATATAAATGTTATTTTTGTTTGTCAGAACTTTGAAGTAATAGAAAATAACGAATATCTAGGTGAAAAAGATTTTAGTTGTCACAAGAGAAGAAAATAAGACTAGGACCGATACCTGTTTTCCGCATGATTTACACATGAGAATCCCTTTTATAAATCCTGCTTTAAATGTTTTGTGATGTGAACAATACCCTTACTTTGTCACTGTCACGAAGTACTTTGTGATATTCGTAGACGGGTCGTACATAAGGTCAACGGTGTGTTTTGGAGCACAGATAACACACATCCCTGCCATCAGCACGACACAGCAGACGACAACAATGGCGGTCATGGTGGACGTCTTCAGCAGCCGCTTGGCGTGGAGGGGACTGACGACACAGAAACAGCGCTCACAGCGATGACAGCCGACAGGAATTGAGAGGCCCACTCGGCGCTGCTTACACCTACAGTAGTAAAAATACACAGTCCTCTGATGTCAAGATCGTTTTTAGTGAAAAACCGTTGTTTGTTAATAAGATAGTTGAAAATATCTACTAGGCCGTACCACACACACACACAAATTTCCCTGAAACAAGAAAGCCATTGAATCTGTAAGCGTTACGCTACGAGGCAATCAAATGATAAATAAAATCGCTATCACTCACCTCCTAACGAGATTGCTAGGAACCAAATGTCTGGACTGACGTGTTTTCTTAATCGGTGCTCTACAAACCAAAGAAGCAAGATGACAACACTGACGAGGTCAGCCAGCGCCAGGAGGAAGAGACAGACGTTGATTCTCTCTCCAAGACCCTGTCTGTAGAACACCATGGCGCTCACCACGTTGCCGGGGATTCCCAGGAACAGTAGAAAGGGAATCATGAACCAGCACATGACCGCCATGAGGATCTCATAAATCTTGATAAGACAAAGAGAACAGGTTGTGTAAGTGAGGTACAAGATGTAGTATTGATGTTTTGTTAGTTAACAACAATTATTTTCAATGTAACACATTATTTTCCAATAAAAGTATAGAATTGTTTCTATATGTTGTTGTTGTTTTACTTCATAAGAGAGAATGGTCGACTCATTCTTAGAAAGCTTTGAACTTGTGGTTGTGAGCAGCCGCACACTGAAGTCTGTCCATGGTTGCTGATCGGTTGAACTGATGTCTGACACAGAATCCATTTCTGTCAGTGATGTGGCAGTGACAACTACAGGGTGTGTCTACAACTCATTTTAAAATACAATTTCATTCAGAAACTGCGCTGGCCTCAGTCCTACTCCACTCAAGGCTTTAGAGGCTAAAGTATCTAGGATGGTGTTTTAAAACAAGAATGAATATTGTAAACTTCTTTTGTACAGCTTGAGGTAAATTGTCACCACAATTATTTATAAAGATGTGAGATTCTGTCTCATTGATCTGCTGCTTGTTAATAAAAGCTTCAGCAGTGTACCTTAATTAGGAAACTGTTATTATTACTTGCATATTAAACAATATTTTAGTAAAGGCTTTGTTAGTAATTACGAAAATCCCAGATAGCGATTGATCCCTTAAATATGAAGAAATGTCATGTAACTAGTTTTAAATAATTTCTTCCTGTGCACAAAGTTTGATTGTCGTTGGAACATTTAAGTATAATTGCTGTTGTAAAAAGAGAAACTGTGTAAATGTCGCAATGCATTCGAATCTGAATTTTACAAAAATTGAATGTCAAGAGACTAAACTTCTACAAATATCTTTTAAACTTTTATAATGGTGGACAATTTCTTCCAAAATAAACTTAGAACCGCTACCAATTATATTAACTAAAATATAAAATATTGGAAAGATTAAGAAAGAAGGAAAAAATATAATACTATGCAATTTTAATAACTCAAATGGTTGCATTGTGCAAAAAATAAATGATTTGTGTGTGTTTGCTCTATCATAAGCATCATATTTAATCAGTGAGGGTATATATTGCGCTCTGCTCACCCTTAAATCCTTCTGACAGTTTGTGAACAATGACTTGTGAAAGTGTCATAGCAGCTGTACATAAAGTGTGTTAGCAGCTGTACACTCTGACGGTGTAGGTAAGAGTTGAACAACTGCTGGCCACGTCGCTAGGAAATGTTTCTGTTGTCACCGAGTGGTGGGGTCATGTGTGTCAGCAAACTTTACAGAGGCAGGAAATAGCAAGCAGGTGTACGAGTCTTTAATGAAGGTTTAGTATCATGTAGTTAGGCTCTTCTCAACTTGTTGTCACACTTCTATCCGCAGCACATCTGTCTTTTGTCTCATCTCACTTCTACCCTTACACACTAAATCTTCCACGATGCTCCCGTTTGAGCACAACAGTTCATTTCTTTGTATTTGGAAGCTGCTTCGGGTTTGTTTTTCTTTGTTTTCCTCAAGGCCCTCCTTTGGTCACGAGATCTTGGATGACATCGCGACCCCTGGCTGTTTCTTATTCCATGTCGCCCTAGAACCTGATATACTGTTGACATTAGCAAGTTATTGATATTTCCGAGAAATTGCACCACACCAAAATTTCCTCAAACTGTGTCATTGAAAACTTCTGCAACGTTTACGTTTTCAGCTTCTCCAATAAAGCGAATTTCGGAGGGTGTTTGAGAGTAACTTCGCTTTCAGCTTTATCGTCCGGTTCGTTAAAAAAATGGTCAGGTTCGCTACCTGGGTACGACCTTGTATGGGCTTTGTTGGTGTCGGTGCTGGATTTGAAGTGTCTCGGCAGCATGACCGAATCGTTTGATTAGGGACCAATTCGTCCGGTGAGTGTCACGTGGCCATCATTGATTTCTTGTGTGGATGTGAGGTGTTGGCTAAGGTGAGTCTCTTGCTCTACGTAAATTCTATGAGTCTGATGCCTCTGTCGATGGTTTTGCCAAGGCCAAATTTGCCTACAGTTCCTTCCTATTCTTGGTAGACGTCTGGGTCAACCGGCGTGTTCCAGCCACCAGGTACAACTGCCTTCACTACCTGATCTAGTTGTTGGCAAAACTCCTTCACTTTGCTCCCTTCGTGTGTGGAGGTAGGAGCGTATACTAGGACAATGGTGACATTGAGGAGTTTAGCTGATAGAGATCAGCGGGTGACTACAGGTGTGAAGCTATGGCGGCTCTGACTATCTTGCTGTCCAGAGGAGCCCAAGCCGCACTCACGTCTGGTGTCCTCCCCACTGTACCACAGTTTGTGGCCGTCGTCCGTTGTTGTTTCTCCAAATCCTGTCTACTTGACCTCCGCGTCCACCAAAGTCACACAGGTATTGTTTTAGCACCTGGTAAGTTTTTGAACTTTGCCGAACTGGTGTAGCGAGCGGTTGTTCCACGTGCCAACGGATGTTTCCTCTCTTAGCTTGATTTCTGTTGTTTCCAGCAGCACACTTCTCGCTGACCCCCATATGGAGTCTGGTCAAATGGAGCTGGTCGTTAATTGTAGCGATACAAAGAGAGAAATGTATGCAGTATCAATGTTGTCATTTTATCTACAGACTAAAGACTTCGTACCGCTATATTTACGAGCGTTCCTCACAAACACTCGAATATTTTCAGTCAGTTTAAGACACTTGTTAGACACTGTGACAGTTACAGCTCGTAAACAACAGCAATGTCATCCACTTACCTAGAGAGGATTAATTCCTTACGACCTCTGAGAGTTCTTTAATGTCACAACACAACTGAGTTAGCGAACACATTCACACCGAGCAGCAGATCGTTCCTTTAACAAATAAGAACACGATTGCCCAAGGTCTCCCAGATCGTGTTACATTCTCTTCTTTGTTGGACCAAGAACTTCACAAGACAAATTGACAAATATTCCTTCCTAAGGCGCCATCAGAGGAGGTAACATAATAAACGAAAACAAACAGAAGTCATTACATTTAATCCTCATATCAAACAATTCAAGATGAAAGGTGAAACCATGAAACAAATGAAAAATGCTCTATAAAATTAACTCATATTATAATAATAGCAACATCGACGTACACAATTCACACTAGAAAAAAAAAGGTTTCGTCAACAGTTCCCTCGTCATAAAGTCCACAGTCATAACCACCTGGCATCAACGGCCAGATACAGTGTTTTCTCATTTATTCAGACAGCGTTTAAGACATTTAAAAGCGTTTGTCCCCAGTAACACTTATGTTCCTATGTAAGATAATAAGAATTCTCCTGTGCTGTGGTTTTCCTAGTGGTCATCATTTAACCAATGTGTTGATGATTCACTGGAAGTCACAAGGTTTTAGGCCGTGCCAGTATAGACACCCTCCCCCGAATGTCAGGGTCGAGTGAGTGACTTAGCAGTTCCCGGGTTGAGGACATGAAAGACGTCCGCTGCCCTTCCTCGAGTGGATGAAGTGTGGTCGTCTCTACGAGTGGATGTTCTCACAGCACCAAGCACTGGGCTCTATTGTCATTACAAAAGTGAGCAGATGGAAAGCACGTTGAATAACAACTTCTCCGGAAAAAGCATCTCCTGTAAAACCTGTACCTCGTATTTACAACACAATACATAATTATCCCTATTTATCAAAGCAGTCCTTTTTCACTCTCGGTATGAGAAGTTTACATTAAGTCTTGAGATGTATGAATGATTTACAATACATTTGAATGCAGCGAAAAAAAAAATCACACTTCCTCTGACGCAAGTGCAAGCACCACCATGAAACTCCATTATCGAGCCAAGGTGACAGTGCCATAGCAACCGTTGGGCTGCTCGTACGTCACAGTTACATATTGAGTTGGTAAACAACAACAATCTTTAATTATTGCCTAGACAATTTCCAAGTCTACCAACGTTTATATGTGCTATACCTGAGAAGCTCAATACAAAGTTTGTTGTCCTTGTTGCGCCAAGCGAAAGCTAAAGTATTAACAAGTCTCTAAACATTTACCACATACACCAGACAGCGGCTCACGGGATACGCACATCTACTGTGGGTAGCTGCAGGGCAAACTATAGTTTGTAATTACCACTGCGACAAAATACTGTCTGTAACTGCAGGGTGCAAATAATTACTATAGACAGCAGTTTCCATCTTTAGGAACAAATAAGTTACAAACACCAGTAATATAGTGTCTGCATTTACATCCTTTTTGTGGTTCAATCTGGTCTTATTTAATGACCCATACCCACTCTGCAATTATATACCTACCTGCATCAATCATCTATATATTGTCGCCGATCCACTAGTTCTCATCTACAGCTTATCCTTATCAATCAATATAATAACAAAGTCGATTATTGATTATACTATTGATTAATTCATCATTATCGATTATCTTTAAACGCTCATATTTTCCCAATATTCTTAAAAGTTAGTTGACAGTAAAGGATTCTCAAATTTCATTAATCATTTATCATCAGAAATTAAATACTTTATCATGGTTTATATCCAACCTTGTCGACTCATCAATAATCGCAATCCATCTAATTTCATAGACCAGTATACCTGCTCATTCGACCTGTCATCATCCAGCAAAACTCTTTTACACGAATAACATTAGCTACTAAAATACAGATATAAAATATAGATATACTAGTAAAAAATATTTCTCTTTTCTTTCAAGACTAATACGTCGTTGTTGTTACAAAGTATATATTAGCGAAATAGGCTTTAGTCTTAGTTTATTTTAGACATTCTTCGCTAATATCATGTTTTGGCATCCTCGATGGCAGGAGATACACAGATACATCTGTAACATTTTCTAAAGGAAATGTCACTGAATACAATTTAGAAGTGCACAAAGTGTTGAACTTTCTTGTGGCACTAATTAGTCATCGTTCGACTTTCTTCCGCAGACAAAAACTATGCACATATTCTTTAAACTTTGACCCCATGATGTAATACACACAGAAATGGACTGACGAGCGGACTCCGCGAAACAAGAAAATAAAATACCAGAGTGCAGAGTTGAGAGTAAAGTACAAGCTGGTGGAGTTTACCTCTTGTAGGAGAAGAGAAAATATCTGAATACCAATAGTGGGTATCACACAGATGAGAAAGAGAACAGAGGTCCCGATCAACATCCGGGTTACTGCCATCTCTTTACTCGACATACTAGTACCGAGATGTTCAGTCTTCTGTGTCCCAGTCGTCACGTTTGTCATCGACTTTCTCTGTTTGACAGCTGCTTGTAGTTTGATGGTGGTAACGGAGGTGCAGATTAATATGGCGATGAAAAATATGACTGGAAGTATCGTGGAGTAGATAACGATGTCGAAAATGTCAACAATGCTTTTGTTTTCCATATAGTATCTGAGAAGCAAAAACTATTTTATTAAGCAGTCTCTTACTGTACATTACAAATAACTCTAGCCATCTTAATTCTTTGAGCTACTTTAAGACTTGGTGATATACATGTCTTCTAAGTAGTTTTGAGGACATGCAATAGGTTTCGTGAAAAAAAATGTCAAAGTATATAAAAATTTTATTTCTGTTTGAAAGAACTTTTATAGAAAACGAAAATAAGGAATATCTAGGAAACAAGATTTCAATTGTTTCAAGAGAAGAAAATAAGAATAGGATTGATACAAATTTCGGAATGATTGGCATTCAGATATCAATCCTCACCACAATTAGCTAAGAAACATTAAAAGAAGCGCATAGAGTTTGTGTGAAAACATGAGAATTCATTACACAACTCCTACTACAGCTACTTTGTGATGTCACCGATACACTTACTTTGTCACTGTCACGAAGTACTTTGTGATATGTGTAGAGGAATCGTACATAAAATCGACGGTGAGCTTAGAATTCACGATAACACACATCCCTGCCATCAGCACGACACAGCAGACGACAACAATGGCGGTCATGGTGGACGTCTTCAGCAGCCGCTTGGCGTGGAGGGGACTGACGACACAGAAACAGCGCTCACAGGCGATGACAGCCGACAGGAACTGAGAGGCCCACTCAATGCTGGTTAAACCTACATCAGTAACGATACACAGTCCTCTGATGTTTATTACTTACTTACTGGAAGAAATCACGCTCATGGCATAAATCACTGTTCGTTAATAAGAGGATTACAATTATATACTAGGCTGTACGACTCACACACAAAATTATATCAAATCCAAAGCAATTGACTTTGTATATGTTACGCCACAAAACAATTAATAGATAAACAAAAATTGCTATCACTCACCTCCCAACCAGATTGTTAGGAACCAAATGTCTGGACTGTTGTGTTTTCTCACTCGGTCCTCGACATGCAAAAGGAACAAGATGACGACGTTGACGAGGTCAGCCAGCGCCAGGAGGAAGAGACAGACGTTGATTCTCTCTCCAAGACCCTGTCTGTAGAACACCATGGCGCTCACCACGTTGCCAGGGATTCCCAGGAACAGAAGAAACGGAATCATTAACCAGCAAATGACCGCCATGATGATCTCGTAAATCTTGATAAGACAGAGAGAACAGGTTGGGTAGGTGAGGTACAAGACATAGTATAGATCATAGTATAATAATTATTATCATTGTAAGACTAAATTTTCCAGCAAAAATATAGCATTGTCGTTATATATTGTTGCTGTCTTACTTCAGCAGATAGAATGCTCGACTCATTCTCAGACAGCTTTGAACTTGTGGCTATGAGCCGCACACTGAAGTCTGTCCATGGTTGCTGATCGGTTGAACTGATGTCTGACACAGAATCCATTTCTGTCAGTGATGTGGCAGTGACATCTACAGTGAGTGTCTACAACTCATTTTAAAATAAAGTTTTATTCAGAAATGGCGTTGGCCTCAGTCCTACTACACCCAACTCTCTAGAGGCGAAATGATTTATGATTGTATTTCAATACAGGAATAAGTATTGTAATCTTCTTTTGTAAAGCTTGAGGTAAATTAACATCACAATTATTTATAAGGATGTGAACTACTGCTGTATTTATCTGCTGCCTGTAAAGAAAAGATTCAGCAGTGTACCTTAATTAAGAAACAGTTATTATTGCTTTCATAATTATACAATATTTTAATAAAAGCGGGGTTGCTAAATACCAAAATTCCAGACAGCGATTGATCCCTTAAATATCAAGAAATGTCATGAGAGTATACAGGATTTTTTCCTGTGCACGTACCTTGATTGCTGTTGGAATATTTAAGTATAGAGGCTGCTGTACAAAGAGAAACTGATGAAATATGGCAATGCAAATGTAATCTCAATTTAAAGAAAATAATAGAATGTCCGGAGAATATCAAATATCATTTGAACTCTTATTATTCTAGACATTACTATTGCAAAAGTAAAAAAGAACATAATAGCAAAAATTTAAATTATTAAATCAAATGGGTGGATATCGTAAATAATAAAGTGAATTGTATGTGCATGCTCTTTCATAAGCATAATATTTAATCAGTGCGAGTATATTTGGATTCCTCGCTCACCCTGTCCTCTACTAGGAATCCAGTTTCAGTAAGAGATTCACACGCTGCTGATCTGTTATATGCGCTGTGTTCAATGAAGGGAGAAAATTCAGTCTGCAGCTCCTTCTGGCAATTTCTAAACTATCAATGTGTGTGAAAGTGTCTCAGCACCTGTACACAAAGTGTCTTCGCACATCTGTCTTTTGTCCCGTCTCAGTTCTACACACTAAACTTTTCTCGATGCTTCCGTAGGAGCACAACGATCTGGAGCTCGAACCCTCGCCAACAAGTAACACTTATGTTCCTTTGTAACATAATGAGAATTCTCTGTGGTTTTCCCAGTGGTCATCATGTAACCAATGTGTTGATGATTCACTGGAGGTCACAAGGTAGAAGACATCCTCCCCCGAATGCCAGGGTCAAGTAAGAGGCTCAGCAGTCCTCGGGTTGAGGACATGAAGTCTAGGTGAGAAGTTTTTCTATTGACTCATGAGTGTCCTCCCTACTCTACATTTAGGGACCTGGTTGATAGCTTCTTGTGGTTTCCCGCTAAGGTTTTGTGTGAATTCTGTTGGAAATATCTTTTCAATATCCCTTTAACCTATTCATTACTTGCACACTTGTACTTTATCCCACTAATTTGCTTTGTTCGTTTAATTCTCCTGATGCAGAAACTGGGAATAAATTATCTGAACTTTGACCTCAAGATTATAAAGAACACAAAAAATAACTTAGGAGTGGACTCCGTGACTCATGAAAACAAATTAAGACAAGGTAGAGTTAAGAGTGAAGTACATGTACATGCTGGTGATATTTAACTCCTGTAGAAGAAGATAAAATGATCGGAAAACCAATATCACAGAGCAGCAACAGAATAGAGGCCCCGTTGAACATATAGGTTTCTGAGCAAAGATACAGTATTACATTACCATTACATACAACTACTACAACTAAGCTTGTATAGCTCGACACCCAGGCTCACCACACTTGATGAACACAAAAACACGAAGTAGAGACAACAATCATCTCTCTTTTATTGCATGGAAGACTTTGTCGTTGTTTAGCTTGATGAAATCTCCTTTATAATTATGGAGCAAGATCTTGATTTGTTATAGTAACAGTCTACAGGTCGTAAATAACACAAAAAATATCCATCAATGATTATAACGGTGTCCGGTCACTTAATCCCCAGACACTTCATCCCCGACACTTCATCCCCGACACTTCATCCCCGAGACTTTTAATCCCCAGACACTTCATCCCCAGACACTTCATCCCCGACACTTCATCCCCGACACTCAAGAACTATTTTCATATCATATTGTTGAAGAACATTAAATTTACTAGCTTATATGAACTTTAACTAATGTTGTAGATGTTCAAATGACGTTGAAGTTAATAGCATGATTTGAATTTGAATTTCAATTAAATTTTTCGCTGACTTCATAATTTTTATAGTTAAGGATTTAGTTTAGGGATTAAGTGTCTGGGGATGAAGTGTCTGGGGATTAAAAGTCTAGGGGATGAAGTGTCGGGGATGAAGTGTCGGGGATGAAGTGTCTGGGGATTAAGTGACTGGGAACCGATTATAACGACTTGAAAAGACCGTTACAGCGTCAGGCAGAAAAGCTGACCGGAAAGTTTAAAAGTCATGGATTAATAGTGTGTGAGTCTGTCTGTGTGTGTGTGTGTGTGAGTGTGAGAGTGTGTGTGAGTGTGAGAGTGTGTGTGAGCAGAGGCGGCGTTAGCAATACGCGGGGCCTGGGGCCGACTATCCGCGCGGGGCCGGGGTAATGGAGTACGTGTATCAACATCCCTATTGATATGATGCCGGAAGTACTGATTTATATACAGTTAGATAGGCTGGATCAATTTTCTGAAATAACCACGAATTTAGTGTTTTAATTGTTCGTAACCTTTCCCACCGTGACAGTAGCGGTTTTTTCTTAAAGGGAAATAATATGGTGACGATAACTTAATAATACTTGTTATTATTGCCGGGTTTAACGTGAAGCCATGGGTTCAATAATTTGCATAACTAGAACTTAAAAGTGTTTTCTGAATGTCAATTTTTTTGTCACAACTTCTTTAATACAGCTACATGTAGCAATAAGTCATAAAGATGACCTCGGGTAAGGTGCCAGACGTTTCGAGGGCGAAAGCGGGACACGTGCCGATGATGGTGACGTCACCGACAAAGAACGCCGACAAACAGTGGGAGGGGGGGTGGACTTTCCTCTGACTTTACCGAGTAGTGATGCTTTCAACTGCAGGAACAAGTAACTTACTAAACCCAATAATATACTGTCTGCATTTACATCCTTTGTGGGGATCCATCCGGTCTTATTTCATGACCCATACATACCCTACAATTATACATCTACCTGCATCAATCATATATATATATCTATTCGCCGATCTACTATTTTTAATCTACACGCTATTGTTATCCCATTCTACTCGATTAACCTATCACTATTAATTAATTCATCGTAATCTATTATGTATCTATGGTTATCGATTTTTCCAATATTTTCGAAATTTAGTTGACAGTATAGGATTCTCATAAATTCATCAACCATCTACTCTTAGAGATTCATTCTCTTATCATTGTCTTATCTGTTCATCCACCCTTGTCGACTCATTCATGATCGAAATCCATCAAATTTCAGAGATCAGTATAACTTTTGATATTATCTTTCAGCATCCAACAAAACTCTTGTGCACCAATTGCCTTAGATGATAAAATAGCAACGAAAGGGAAAATTAGTTTATGTAGTGATATGTCATATTTATATTTCTATACTGGTACAAAATATTTCTGTTACCTTCTAGGGCTAATATGTCTTGTTTGTTTACGAAGTGTATATTAGCAAAACAGGTTTTAGTACATTTTAGACATTCTTCGCTATTGTATTGCATTGACATCCTCGATGGTCAGAGACAGATAAATGCCTGCTAAACATAGTTAAGACAATGTAAGTGAACACAGTTTGGAAATGTACGAAGAGTTTCACTTTTTTGTGGCATCTCTAAAGTCCTCGTTTAATTTATCCCGCAGACACAAACTGTGTACATATTCTCTGAACTTTGACCCCATGATGTAATACACACAGAAATGGACTGACGAGCGAACTCCACGAAACATTAAAACAAAATACCAGAGTGTAAAGTTTAGATTGAAGTACATACTGGTGGAATTTAACTCCTGTAGCAGAAGAGAAACTATCTGAATACCAATAGTGGGTATCAGACAGATGAGAAAGAGAACAGAGGTCCCGATCAACATCCGGGTTACTGCCATCTCTTTACTCGACATACTAGTACCGAGATGTTCAGTCTTCTGTGTCCCAGTCGACACGTTTGTCATCGACTTTCTCTGTTTGACAGCTGCTTGTAGTTTGATGGCGGTAACAGAGGTGCAGATTACTATGGCGATAAAGAAAAGGACTGGAAGTATCGTGGAGTAGATGATGATGTCAAAAATGTCGACGATTTTCTTGTTATCCTTATAGTACCTACGAAAAAAAAAACTATTTCATCAAGCAGTCTTTTATTGTACATTACATATAACTTTATTCATCTTAATTCTCTCAGCTACTTGCAGACCTAACTGACAGGCATCTCTTTGAAGTGATTTTAAGGGGGAAAAATCGATTTCGCGAAATGTGTTAATCAAAATGTCAATGTATATAAAAATTATTTTTATGTTTAAGAGAACTTTCACTTAAAAGTTAATAACGAATATCTATGCGAAGAAGATTTTAGTTGTCTAAGGGGAAGAAAATACGATTAGGACCGATACCCATTTTCAGACTGATTAAAATTTAGACACCAATCGTGACACGAATGAGATTGGGAAAAAAAAGAAACGCATAGAGTTTGTATTGACACATGAGAATGCATTTTACAAATAATACAAACACTACTTTGTGATGTGACCAATACCTTACTTTGTCACTGTCACGAAAGACTTTGTGATATTCGTAGACGGATCGTACATAAAATCGACGACGTGCTTAGGCGCCACGATAACCAACATCCCTGTCATCAGCACGACACAGCAGACGACAACAATGGCGGTCATGGTGGACGTCTTCAGCAGCCGCTTGGCGTGGAGGGGACTGACGACACAGAAACAGCGCTCACAGGCGATGACAGCCGACAGAAACTGAGAGGCCGACTCGACGCTGATTAAACCTACATCAGTAACAGTACACAGTCCTCAAATTATTATTATTTATTAACCGAAAAAGATCATGCTCACTTAAACATTATTCTTCGTTACTAAAATGGTTGAAATATCTACTCGGCTGTACGACTCACAAAAAAGAAATTTCTCTCAAGTCAAAGGGCATTGACATTGTAAGATTCACGCCATTAAACAATAAAGAGATATACAAAAATCGCTATCACTCAACTCCCAGCCAGAATGTTATGAACCAAATGTCTGGACTGATGTGTTTTCTCACTCGGTCCTCGACATTCATTAGAAGCAGGAAGACGACGTTGACGAGGTCAGCCAGCGACAGGAGGAAGAGACAGACGTTGATTCTCTCTCCAAGACCCTGTCTGTAGAACACCATGGCGCTCACCACGTTGCCGGGAATTCCCAGGAACAGAAGAAACGGAATCATGAGCCAGCATATGACCGCCATGATGATCTCGTAAATCTTGATAGGACAAAGAGAACAAGTTATGTAGGTATGGTACAAGATGTAGTATAGCTCATTTGATAAAAATAATTGTTTTCAATGTAATACTAAATTTTCCAGCAAAATTATATAATTTTTGTTATATGTTGTTATTGTTGCTTTACTTCAGGAGATAAAATGCTCGACTCCTTTTCGGACAGCTTTGAACTTGTGGTTGTGAACAGCCGCACATTGAAGTCTGTCCATGGTTGCTGATCGGTCGAACTGATGTCTGACACAGAATCCATTTCTGTCAGTGATGTGGCAGTGACAACTACAGTGAGTGTCTACAACTCATCTTGAAATAAAAGTTTTATTCAGAAACAGCGTTGGCCCCAGTCCTACTCCACCAAAAGCTTTAAAGGGTAAATGATTTAGGATGGTTTTAGCCAGCAGAACAAATACTGTAAACTTGTTTTGTACAGCTTGAGGTAAGCTAGCACCACAATTATTTATAAGGATGTGAGATTCTGTGGCATTTATCTGCTGCTTGTAAAGAAAAGTTTCAACACTTAGCAATAATGACGAAACTGTTATTAATGCTTGCATAATTTAACAATATCTTATGAAAGGCGGGGTTAGTAAATACTGAAATCCCAGATAGCGATTGATCCTTTAAACATGGAGAAATGTCTTGTCACTAGTTTATAGGATTTTTTCACTGGGCACATTCCTTCATTGCTGTAGGAGCATTTAATTACAGAGGCTGTTGTACAAAGAGAAACTGTTAAAAGTGGCAATTCGTTTGTAATCTCAATTAAAAGAAAATAATAGAATGTCAAGAGTGTATACTTCCATTAACATCCTTACAACTCTTGAGCTTGTATGTATTCTCTTAAAAAAATAGAACCTCTGCCAAATTTAGTAACTAAAATAGATAAATATTGGAAAGATGAAGAAAGATGTGTCTTTACATATTCTGTGTTGCATTCACGATGTGCGTGTACGTGTGTGTATGTGTGTGTGTACGCGTGTGTATGTGTGTGTGTATGTGTGTGTGTGTATGTGTGTGTGTGTATGTGTGTGTATGTGTGTGTAGTCGTACAAACCCTCTTTTATAAGCTAGTATGTATTTCTTTGCAATTCTTTAACACACAGCTCATCCTGGGTTCTACTAAGGAGTTCATTGCTGGTCTGTGTGGTCTTAGTGTCGCGTGCTCAGGCTCTCTTCTCAGCTTCGTGTGGCCCTCTACTATGCTCAGCACATCTGTCTTTTGTCTCGTTTCAATTCTACTCTTACATACTAAACTTTTCTCGATGCTCCCGTTGGAGTCCAACGATCTGAAGCTGGAACCCTCGATAACTACCACCCAGCACACTTTTTGCGATGCTTTATGTTCACGGTAATTTTTTTTCGCGCGACAAAACGTGAACAACAAACACTGGACTACCGGTTCGCTCTCTACAATATTCTTCAAGTTAAGTAAGATTCTTTTCATTGATATTTTATTGCTACTTATGGGGTTTGTAAATAGCATGGAGACAGTGACTGATAGTTTGGATTCAGTAAGATCAGGCTTTGGGAGAATCTCTTAAGTTTAAACATTTTTCTCCTAGGCCAGAGAATCTTGAGTGTATATTTTCTGAAAGCTTGCTCGTCAACTGTTATCTTGTCTGTCTCTCAGATGCTAGATGTTTGGCAGGGTACCCGGACTTTTCGACGGTGGACGTTTCGCCGACAGTCGTTTTGGAGCTGGACGTTTTGGCGACCGGATCTTTAGCCGAGGGAGGTATCGTCGACGAACATTTCGGCACTTCATTTCGGCATTTCACGCGAATTTAGCCGAAGTCAAGTGTGTGACGCCCCTTAGCTCACACATTTCTCTCGCCATTGTACCAATGTGTGTCTCTGTCAGTTCTCACGTTCACCTTCCACCTGGACAATATTTTCTGTTTGTCATCTGTCTCACGTTCCCTCGAGATAGTGCTTCATTCATTCATGTGCAAGATTCTGAGAAGGAAGTAAGCATCTCTCTTTCTCTCAAGCAGTACGAAGTAGTCAACACACGACTGCAAGCGCTTGTTGCAATGTACGCACAGGAGGATGTTTTAGTTTTTCTCAAAGCTGTTGCGCATAATCTGTGACAATCAAAGTGAACTGTCTGTGAAGTCTGTGTGTAAAATTTGTTTGAAATAAACAATTCTTGTGTAATCTAGTAGTTACTTTCATTCTTTGACAAGTAAGTAAGCTCTGTCTCTCTCTGTCTCTGACATAATGTGTCGAAAAGTCTGTCTGCGAAACATTCCGTTAACGAAACCTCCGTCGACGAAACCTACGTTGGCTAAACGTCCATCGGCTGAACGTCCGCACACCGTTTGGCAGACCTACTCATAAAGCCAAGCCCCTCATGATGTTCCTTGCTCATTCTATAGGACAGCTTTTACATCTGTTCTAACTTAAGAAAGACTGTGAATTGCCCATTCGTCACTATTCCATTTTCATTTTATTAATTTCACTGATGAGGAAGAGACAACCTCTACTGACCCTCGTTCTGAGACTGTTTGCTGTTTTTCTTTTTTGTGTGGAGGGATATGATTAGTGACGAACTAATATTCCTGGACTGCTGGCAGAGGATTTTTTCCAGTAAACTGCTAAAACGAGGCATAAGACTACAAAGCTTCCGGTTTAATCACGTTTATTGTTTAGGCTCGCCGAGACTTACAGCGGAGAACTTTGCAAGAGGCTAAGCGTTGGTCTTGGCAGACAGACAGCAGTCCACCTGTACACGTCAATGGTGTAGCGAGTGAAGTTCCACGTGCCAACGGGTGTTTCCTCTCTTAGCTGGATTTCTATTTGTTTTCAGCAACACACTTCTCGCTAACCCCCGCCTGCAGTTTGCCGATAAGAGAGCGCTGTCGTTGTTGTTCCAGGCCTTGATTGATCCTTGAATGTTCTCTCTTGCGGCGTGTATCCATTGTCCTCACATTGAGCATTATACACTTGGCAGCGCCCAACTCTTTTCCAAGTTAACCACATGCCAGGGTAAAGTGAGAGGCTCAGCAGTCCCCGGGTTGAGGACATGAAGTCTAGGTGAGAAGTGTTTTTAATTGACTCATGTGTGTCCTCCCTACTCTACATTAAGGGTCATGGTTGATAGTTTCTTGTGGTTTCCAGGTAAGGTTTTGTGTGAATTCCGTTGGAAATATTTTTTCAATATCCCTTAACCCATTCATTACTTGCACATTTGTACTTTATCCCACTAATTTGCTTTGTTCGTTTAATTCTCCTGATGCAGAAACTATGAATAAATTATCTGAACTTTGACCTCAAGATTATGTAGAACACAAAAAATAACTTAGGAGCGGACTCCGTGACTCATGAAAACAAATTAAGACAACGTAGAGTTTAGAGTGAACTACATGCTGGTGATATTTAACTCCGGTAGAAGAAGATAAAATGATCGGAAAACCAATATCACAAAGCATCAACAGAATAGAGGCCCCGTTCAACATATAGGTTCTCAGCAATGATACAGTATTACATTACCATTACATAAAACTACTACAACTAAGCTTGTATAGCTCGACACCCAGGCTCACCGCACTTGATGAACACAAAAACACGAAGTGGAGACAACGATCATCTCTCTTTTATTGTATGGAAGACTTTTTCGTTGTTTAGCTTGATGAAATCTCCTTTATAATTATGGAGCAAGATCTTGATTTGTTATAGTAACAATTTACAGGTCGTAAATAACACAAAAAGATCCATCAATGATTATAACGACTTGAAAAGACCGTTACAGCGTCAGGCAGAAAAGCAGACCGGAAAGTTTAAAAGCCATGGATTAATAGTGTGTGAGTCTGTCTGTGTGTGTATGTATGAGAGTTTGAGTGTGAGTGTGAGAGTGTGTGTGAGCAGAGGCGGCGTTAGCAATACACGGGGTCTGGGGCCGACCATCCGCGCGGGGCCGGGGTCATGGAGTACGTGTATCAACATCGCTATTGATATGATGCCGGAAGCACTGATTTATATACAGTTAGATAGGCTGGATCAATTTCGCGAAATAAACACGAATTTAGTGTTTTAATTGTTCGTAACCTTTCCCACCGTTTTTGACAGTAGCGGATTGTTCTTAAAGCGAAATAATATGGTGACGACAACTTAATAATACTTGTTACTCTTGCCGGGCTTAACGCGAAGACATGGGTTCAATAATTTGCATAATTAGAACTTAGAAGTGTTTTCTGAATGTCAATTTTTTTGTCAGAACTTGTTTAACACAGCTAGCAATAAAGATGACCTCGGGTAAGGTGCCAGACGTTTCGGAGGCGATGATGGTGTCGTTACCGACAAAGAAAGGCGAAAAACAGTGGGGGCATGGGGTCCGACTTTCCTCTGACTTTACCGAGTAGTTGTGCTTTCAACTGCCGGAACAAGTAAATTACTAAACCCAATAATATACTGTCTGCATTTACATCCTTTGTGGGGATCCATCCGGTCTTATTTCATGACCCATACATACCCTACAATTATACATCTACCTGCATCAATCATATATATATATTCGCCGATCTACTATTTTTAATCTGCACGTTATTGTTATCCCATTCTAATCGATTAACCAATCCCTATTAATTAATTTATCGTAATCTATTATGTATCTATGGTTATCGATTTTTCCAATATTTTCAAAATTTAGTTGACAGTATAGGATTCTCATAAATTCATCAACCGTCTACTCTTAGAGATTCATTCTCTTATCATTGTCTTATCCGTTCATCCACCCTTGTCGACTCATCCATGATCGAAATCCATCAAATTTCATAGATCAATATAACTTTTGATGGTACCTTTCAGCATCCAACAAAACTCTTATGCACCAATTGCCTTAGATAATAAAATAGCAACGAAAGGGAAAATTAGTTTATGTAGTATTATGACATATTTATATTTCTATACTGGTACAAAAATTATTTCTGTTACCTTCTAGGGCTAATATGGTGCTGTCTTGTTTGTTTACGAAGTATAAATCTTAGCCAAACAGGTTTTAGTACATTTTAGACATTCTTCGCTAGTGTAATGCATTGCCATCCTCGATGGTCAGAGACACAGATAAATGCCTGCTAAACATAGTTAAGACATTGTAAGTGATCACAGTTTGGAAATGTACAAAGAGTTTCACTTTTTTGTGGCATCTCTAAAATCCTCGTTTAATTTCTCCCGCAGACACAAAGTGTGTACATATTCTCTGAACTTTGACCCCATGATGTAATACACACAGAAATGGACTGACGAGCGGAGTCCACGAAACATTAAAACAAAATACCAGAGTGCAAAATTTAGAGTGATGTACATACTAGTGGAGTTTAACTCCTGTAGCAGAAGAGAAACTATCTGAATACCAATTGTGGGCATCACACAGATGAGAAAGAAAACAGAGGTCCCGATCAACATCCGGGTTACTGCCATCTCTTTACTCGACATACTAGTACCGAGATGTTCAGTCTTCTGTGTCCCAGTCGTCACGTTTGTCATCGACTTTCTCTGTTTGACAGCTGCTTGTAGTTTGATGGCGGTAACGGAGGTGCAGATTAATATGACGATGAAAAAACTGACTGGAAGTATCGTAGAATAGATAATGTTGTCAAAAATGTCGACGATTTTCTTGTTATCCTTAGAGATCCTACGAAAAAAACGATTTCATCAAGCAGTCTTTTATTGAACATTACATATAACTTTATTCATCTTAATTCTCTCAGCTACTTGCAGACCTAACTGATAGGAATCTCTTTTAAGTGATTTTAAGGGGGAAAAAATTGATTTCGCGAAATGTGTTAATCAAGATGTCAAAGTATATAAAAATTATTTTTATGTTTAAGAAAACTTTAAGATAAACGTAAATAACGGACATCTATGCAAAGAAGATTTTAGTTGTCTAAGGAGAAGGAAATACGATTAGGACCGATACCCATTTTCGGACTGATTAAAATTTAGACACCAATCGTGACACGAATGAGATTGGGAAAAAAAAGAAACGCATAGAGTTTGTATTGACACATGAGAATGCATTTTACAAATAATACAAACACTTTGTGATGTGACCAATACCTTACTTTCTCACTGTCACGAACGACTTTGTGATATTCGTAGACGGATCGTACATAAAATCGACGACGTGTTTACGCGTCACGACAAAAAACATCCCTGCCATCAGAACGACACAGCAGACGACAACAATGGCGGTCATGGTGGACGTCTTCAGCAGCCGCTTGGCGTGGAGGGGACTGACGACACAGAAACAGCGCTCACAGGCGATGACAGCCGACAGAAACTGAGAGGCCCACTCGGCGCTGATTAAACCTACATTAGTAACGATACACAATGCTCTGATTATTATTATTTATTAACCGAAAAAGATCATGCTCAGTTAAAAATTATTCTTCGTTAATAAAATGGTTGAAATATCTACTCGGCTGTACGATTCACAAAACAAATTTCTGTCAAGTCAAAGGGCATTGACATTGTAAGACTCACGCCACTAAACAATAAAGAGATATACAAAAATCGTTATCACTCACCTGCCAGCCAGAATGTTAGGAACCAAATGTCTGGACTGATGTGTTTCCTCACTCGGTCCTCGACATTCATTAGAAGCAGGAAGACGACGCTGACGAGGTCAGCCAGCGCCAGGAGGAAGAGACAGACGTTGATTCTCTCTCCAAGACCCTGTCTGTAGAACACCATGGCGCTCACCACGTTGCCGGGGATTCCCAGGAATAGAAGAAACGGAATCATTAACCAGCATACGACCGCCATGAGGATCTCGTAAATCTTGAGAGGACAAAGAGAACAAGTTATGTAGGTATGGTACAAGATGTCGTATAGATCACTTGTTAAAAATAATTGTTTTCAATGTAATACTAAATTTTCCAGCAAAATTATGTAATTTTTGTTATATGTTGTTATTGTTGTTTTACTTCATCAGATAGAATGCTCGACTCCTTCTCAGAGATCGTTGAACTTGTGGTTGTGAGCAGCCGCACACTAAAGTCTGTCCATGGTTGCTGATCGGTTGAACTGATGTCTGACACAGAATCCATTTCTCTCAGTGATGTGGCAGTGACAACTACAGTGAATGTCTACAAGTACAACTCATCTTAAAATAAAAGTTTCATTCAGAAACGGCATTGGCCCCAGTCCTACTCCACCAAACGCTTTAAAGGGTCAATGATTAAGGATGGTTTTCGAAATAAGAATAAATACTGTAAACTTGTTTCGTACAGCTTGAGGTAAGCTATTACCACAATTATTTATAAGGATGTGAGATTCTGTGGCATTTATCTGCTGCTTGTAAATAAAAGATTCAGCACTTAACGATAATGTGTAAACTGGTATTAATGCTGGCATAATTAAACAATATCTTATGAAAGGCGGGGTTAGTAAATACTGAAATTCCAGATAGCGATTGAACCTTTAAACATGGAGAAATGTCATGAGACTAGTTTAATAGTATTTTTTCCCTGTGCACATTCCTTGATTGCTGTAGGAGCATTTAATTACAGCGGATGTTGTACAAAGAGAAACTGTTAAATGTGGCAATGCGTTAGTAATCTCAATTAAAATAAAATAATAGAATGTCAAGAGTGTATACTTCCATTAACATCCATACAACTCTTGATCTTGTATGCATTCTCTTAAAAAAATAGAACCTCTGACAATTTTAGTAACTAAAATAGATAAATATTGGAAAGATGAAGAACGATGTGTCTTTACGCATTTTGTGTTGCATTTACGGGCGCGATGTGCGTGTACGTGTGTGTATACGTGTGTGTGTATGTGTGTGTACGCGCACGTGTGTATGTGTGTAGTCATACAAACCCTCTATTATAAGCTAGTATGTATTTCTTTGCAATTCTTTAACACAGAGCTCATCCTGGGTTCTACTAAGGAGTTCGTTAAGGACTGCTGGTCTGTTTTTATTTGTTCGGATTGTAAGGAAGGTGTACAATTCACTGCCTGCCTCTTCTCCTGACAGTCTCTGAACAATGAATCGCTTTGAAAGTGTATTTATTTATATTTATATTTGGCGCTCCGCTCATCAGTCATATGCGCTGTGTTCAATGAAGAGAAAATTCAATCTGCAGCTCCTTCAGGCAATATCTGAACAATCAACTTTTGTGAAAGTGTCTTAGCAGCTGTACACTCTGACGATGTAGGTAGGAGTTGAACCACTGCTGGCCAAGTCGTTAGGAAATGTTTCTGTCTGTTGTCACCGAGTGGTGGGGTCATGTGTGTCAGTAAACTTTCTCCCACACAGAGAGAGGCAGGAAATGGCCAGCAAGTGTAGGACCCAAAATGTTTGAACAGCAGCTCCTCTCTTCCCACAGAGTTTAGTGTCGCGGCCTCAGGCTCTCTTCTCAGCTTCGTATGTCCCTCTTCTATGCGCAGCACATCTGTCTTTTGTCTCGTCTCAGTTCTACTCTTACACACTAAACTTTTCTCGATGCTCTCGTTGGAGTCCAACGATCTGGAGCTGGAACCCTCGCTAACTACCACCGAGCACACTTTTTGCGATGCTTTATGTCAACGGTAATTTTTTCGCGTGACAAAACGTGAACAACAAGCACTGGACTGCCGGTTCCCTCTCTACAATGTTCTTCAAGTTAAGTAAGATTCTTTTAATTGATATTTCATTGTTACTTATGGAGTTTGTAAATAGCTGGAGACAGTGACTGATAGTTTGGATCCAGTAAGATCAGGCTTTGGGAGAATCTCTTAAGTTTAAACATTTTTCTCGTAGGCCAGAGAATCTTGAGTGTATATTTTCTGAAAGCTTGCTGATCAACTATTATCTTGGCTCACCGCCTGTCTCTTAGATGCTAGATGTTTGGCAGACCTACTCATAAAGTCAAGCCCCTCATGATGTTCCTTGCTCCTTCTATAGGCAGCTTTTACATCTGTTCTACCTTCAGAAAGACCACTGTCTGTGAATTGGCAATTCGTCACTATTCTATTTTCATTTTATTAATTTCACTGATTAGGAAGAGACAACCTCTACTGACCCTCGTTCTGAGACTGTTTGCTGTTTTTTTGGTGGAGGGATATGATTAGTGATCAGTGTAGCCACGATCTAATATCTCTGGACTGCTGGCAGACGATTTTTTCCAGTTAACTGGTAAAACGAAGCATGATACTACAAAGCTTCCGGTTTAATCACATTGATTGTTTGGCTCGCAGAGACTAACAGCGGAGAACTATGCAAGAGCCTAAACGTTGGTCTTGGCAGACAGACAGCAGTCAATGGATGTTTCCTCTCGTAGCTTGATTTCTACTTGTGTTCAGCAACACACTTCTCGCTGGCTGACCCCCGCCTGGAGTCTGGCGATTGGGAGCGCTGTCGTTGTTGTTCCAGGCCTTGATTGATCCTTGAATGTTCTCTCTTGTGGCGTGTATCCATGGCCCTAACATTGAGCATTATACACTTGGCAGCTCACAGCTCTTTTCCAAGTGAACCACAGCAGGTAGTCGGCCTGGTCACGAACATGTGGGCGCTGGGCCCTGACCCGTGCTTTTATCGTGGAAAGGTTTTGCCCACTGATGCCGTGCTACCATCATGATTTTCTGTAGGGTTTACTCCCTTAGTCTTTATCTTTCCCAAGATTTCTCTCATGGCCGTAGGTCCATTTTTCCTTTGGAAGGATAATAGTGAGAAAATAAAAACTTCTGTGTCGACCACTTCCGTTGCCTGGAAAAATGGAGGTTGCAGCGACCACATGGTCTTAGTTGCCAATCAGGTCGTTAAAATGTTAATGCCACTCCTTACCTAGACAGGATTAATTTCTTACGACCTCTTAGAGTTTTTTAATGTCACAACACAATGAAGTTAGTGAACACATTCACGCCGAACAGCAGAGTGTTTCTTCAACAAATAACAACACTATTGCCCGAGGCTTCACACATTGTGTGCTTTTCTTCTTGGGTGCTGGGCCCAGGACTTCACAAGACAAATCGACATAAATGTTTCCTCCAACTATAGTCAGTCGCCGTCAAAAGAGCTAAAATAATATAGCAAAGCACACAGAAGTCATTACATTTAATCCTCGTATGAAGCAAATCAATATTGAAGGTGTAACCATGGAAACAATGGAAAATGTTGTATAAAACCTTCGCATGCTGCAATAATTGCAACATCGACGTGCACAACTCACATTAGAATAAAGGTTCATGCCACGCCCCCTCTCTCCAACTGTCGATTGCATACAAATCACACAGTTCCTCGTCATAAAGTCCTCAGTCATAACCACCTGTCATCAAAATACATATTCTTACGGTTTCCTGCTAAGGTTTTTAGGGAATTCTGTCGGAAATATTTTTTTAATATTCCTTAACCCATTGATTACTTGCACATTTGTGCTATATCAGACTCATCTGCTTTGTCCATTTAATTCTTCCGATGCAGAAACTGGGAATAAATTCTATGAACTTTGACCTCAAGATGTAGTACACACAAAATAACTTAGGAGCGGACTCCTTGACGCATAAAAACAAATAAAGACAACTTCTAGTTTAGAGTGAAGTACATGTTGGTGATATTTAACTCGTGTAGAAGAAGATAAAAATAGCGGAAACCCAATATCACACAGAGCAGCAACACAATAGAGACCCCGATCAACATATAGGTTTCTGAGAAAAGATACAGTATCAAATTACAATTGCATAAAACTACTACAACTAAGCTTGTATAGCTCGACACTCAGGCTCACCGCACTGAATGAACACAAAAACACGAAGTGGAGACAACAATCATCTCTCTTTTATTGTACGGAAGACTTTGTGGTTGCTCTGCTTGATAAAATCTTTATAATTATGGGGCAAGATCTTGATTTGTTATAGTAACAATGTACAGGTCGTAAATAACACACAAAAGATTCACAAATGGTTGACTTCTTGAAAGACCGTTACAGTGTCAGGCAGAAAAGCCGACGGGAATGTTTAAAAGTCATGGTTAATAGTCATTTGTGTGTGGGTCTGTCTCTGTGTGTGTGTGTTTTAATTAAATGTCCTCCTCCTAGATGTTTGGTTTAAGGAAAACTCAATTATTACCTCGAGTATTGAGTTAGTGTGGTTAGCAATGACAGCATCTAGATGTGATATATATATATATTGTATTGGTCGACATGGGTAAACACTGTAAACTAACATGCCGGTACTTAATCCAGTTTTGGTTTAGCTTCGTACTTTTAGCAAAGTCTCAACATCTGATGTCAGTGCCAGCCCCACTATATAAGGCCATCATCGGGCCAGCGTGTCTGTGCCATGGTGACAGTGACATAGCAACCGCTGGATCTCTCGTACGTCACAGTTACGTATTGAGTTGGTAAACAACAACAATCTTTAATTATTGCCTAGACAAGTTCAAAGTCTGACGAAGTTTTATATTTTCTTTAGCTGTGAAGCTCAATACAAAGTTTGTTTCCTTTGTTGCGCTAAAGGGAAGTTAATGTATTGGAGTGAAGTCCCTTTACATCTACCACATACAGCAGACAGCTGTTTACGGAATATTCACATCTACTGTTACTGGCTGCAGGACAAACTACTCACGACCTGCGAAGAGATATTGTCTGTAACTTCAGGGTACTAATAATTACTAGAGACAACTGTTTCTAACTTTAGGAACAAGTAAATTACAAAACCCAATAATATACTGTCTGCATTTACATCCTTTGTGGGGATCCATCCGCTCTTATTTGATGACCCATACACACCCTGCAAGTATACATCTACCTGCATCAATCATCTATTTATATTCTAAGAGCTCAAATCGACAGGTTATCGTTATCAATATTTATCCCATTCTAGTAGATTAACCCATCCCTATTGATTACTTCATCGTAATCTATTATCTATCTATGCTTATTGATTTTTGTCAATATTCTCGTAATTTAGTTGACAATATAGGATTCTCATAAATTCATCAATCATCTACTCTTAGAGATTCATTCTCTTATCATTGGTTACATTCACCCTTGTCAACTCATCCATGGTCGCAATCAATCCAATTTTGTAGATCAGCATACCTTCTCCTGCGACCTTTTTGGCATCCAACAAAACTCTAATGCACCAATTGCCTTAGATAATAAAATATATATCTATACTGGTATAAAATTTTCCTGTTACCTTCTAGGGCTAATATGGTGCTGTCTTGTTTGTTTACGAACTATATATTAGCAAAAAAAGGTTTTAGTACATTTTAGACATTCTTCGCTAGTCTAACATATTGGCATCCGTGACAGTTAGAGAAACTGATATATGCTTGTTAAACTTACTCAAGGCACTGTAAGTGAACACACTTTGGATGTGTACAAAGAGTTTTTCTTTCTTGTGGCATCACTAAAGTCCTCGTTTAATTTCTCCCGCAGACACAAACTGTGTACATATTCTCTAAACTTTGACCCCATGATGTAATACACACAGAAATGAACTGAAGAGCGGACTCCACGAAACACTAAAACAAAAGACCAGAGAGTAAAGTTTAGAGTGAAGTACATACTAGTGGAAGAGAACTCTTCTACGAGGAGAGAAAATATCTGAACACCAATAGTGGGCATCACACAGATGAGAAAGAGAACAGAGGTCCCGATCAACATCCGGGTTACTGCCAACTCTTTACTCGACATACTAGTACCGAGATGTTCAGTCTTCTGTGTCCCAGTCGTCACGTTTGTCATCGACTTTCTCTGTTTGACAGCTGCTTGTAGTTTGATGGCGGTAACGGAGGTGCAGACTAATATGGCGATGAAAAAACTGACCGGAAGTATCGTGGAGTAGATAATGATGTCAAAAATGTCGACGATTTTCTTGTTTTCTATATAGTACCTGAGAAGTTAAAAACTATTTCATCAAGCAGTCTTTTACTGTACATTACAAATAACTTTATTCATCTTAATGAGCTACTTTCAGACCTACCTGACGTACATCTCCTTTAAGGGATTTTAACTGGAAAAAATTAGGTTTCGCGAAATATATTCATAAAAATGTCAAAGTATATATAAATTATTTTTTTTATTTTTAAGAGAAGTTTGAAGTGAAAGTAAATAACGAATATCAATGCAAAGAAGATTTTCGTTGTCTAGAGAGAAGAAAATACGATAACGACCGATACCAATTTTGGGAATGAATAAAATTTCGAAACCAATGGTGACACGAATGAGATTAGAAAAAAAAAGAAGAAAGTAGCGAATAAAGTTTGTATTGGCACACGATAATGCATTTTACAAATACTACTACCACTATTGCAATACACTTACTTTGTCACTGTAACGAAAGACTTTGTGATATTTGTAGACGGATCGTACATAAAATCGATGACATGCTTAGGAACCACGATAACCAACATCCCTGCCACCAACACGACACAGCAGACGACAACAATGGCGGTCATGGTGGACGTCTTCAGCAGCCGCTTGGCGTGGAGGGGACTGACGACACAGAAACAGCGCTCACAGGCGATGACAGCCGACAGCAACTGAGAGGCCCACTCGACGCTGGTTAAACCTACATCAGTAACGATACAGAGTCATCTGATTATCATTGTTTATTAACAGAAAAAAGCATGCTCAGTTAAAAAATTGTCTTCTTTAATAAATGGATGGAAATATCTACTAGGCTGTACGATTCACAAAACAAATTTCTGGCAAGTCAAAGGGCATTCACTTTGTAAGATTCACGCCATTAAACAATAAGTAGATATACCAAAATCGCTATCACTCAACTCCCAAGCAGACTGTTATGAACCAAATGTCTGGACTGATGTGTTTCCTCACTCGGTCCTCGACATACAAAAGAAGCAGGATGACGACGTTGACGAGGTCAGCCAGCGCCAGGAGGAAGAGACAGACGTTGATTCTCTCTCCAAGACCCTGTCTGTAGAACACCATGGCGCTCAGCACGTTGCCAGGGATTCCCAGGAACAGAAGAAACGGAATCATGAGCCAGCATATGACCGTCATGATGATCTCATAAAGCTGGATAGGACAGAGAAAACAGGTTGGGTAAGTAAGTTACAAGATGTAGTATAGATCATTTGTTAGTTAACAATTATTATTTTCAACGTAATACTAAATTTTCCAGAAAAATTATGTAATTGTTGTTATATGTAGTTGTTGTTGTTTTACTTCATCAGATAGAATGCTCGACTCATTCTCAGACTGCTTTGAACTTGTGGTTGCGAGCAGCCGCACACTGAAGTCTGTCCATGGTTGCTGATCAGTTGAACTGATGTCTGACACAGAATCCATTTCTGTCAGTGATGTGGCAGTGATAACTACAGTGAGTGTCTACAACTCATCTTAAAATAACATTTTATTCAGGAAAGGCGTTGGCCTCAATCCTACTCCACCAAAAGCTTTAAAGGATAAATGATTCAGGATGGCTTTTCAAAAGAAGAACAAATATTGAAACTTGTTTCGTACAGCTTTAAATAAGCTATCACCACAATTATTTATAAGGATGAGAGATTCTGTTTCATTTGTCTGCTGCTTGTAAATAAAAGATTAAACACTTAACCAGAAGGAGGAAACTGCTATTAATTCTTGCATTATTAAACAATATTTTAAGAAAGGCGGGGTTAGTAAATACTATAATTCCAGATAGCGATTGATCCTTTAAACATAGAGAAATGTCATGAGGCTACTTTTAAAGGATTTTTTCCCGTGCACAAATCATAATTGGTGTAGGAACATTCAGGTATAGAAGCTTTTGTACAAGTAGAACTGTTAAAAAGTGGCAATGCGTTTGTAATCTCAATTAAAAGAAAATAATAGAATGTCAAGTGTGTATTCTTCCATAAACATCCTTTGCAACTCTTGAGATTGCAGGCATTCTCTTCCAAAAAAAAAGTAGAACCGCTAACAACTTTAGTAACTAAAATAGAAAATGTTGGAAAGATAAAGAAAGATGTCTCTACACATTTTGTGTTGTATTCACAGGCGTGATGTGCGTGCGTGTACGTGTGTGTGTACGTGTCTGTGTGTACGTGTGTGTATGTATGTATACGTTGGTGTGTGTGTGTGTACGTGTGTGTGTGTGAGCTCGTACAAAACCTCTTTTATAAGCCAGTGTGGATTGCTTTGCAATTCTTTAACACACAGCTCATTTTGGGTCCTACTAAGGAGTTCGTTTTAATTTTATATACACTGCTGGTCTGTTTTTACCCTTAGTTCGGATTGTAAGGATGATGTACAATTCACTACCTGCCTATTACCCTGACAGTCTCTGAACAATGAATCGCAATGAAAGTGTATTTGCAGTTCATCATTTTGTAGACGAATGTAAGAGTTTAACACTACCAGACATCTCACTAGAAAACTTTTCTGTCTGTTGATGAAGGTGGGTATATAAGATTATTCTTTCCTCTTCATCTTTTGTTGCTACTTTAGGGCGATGCAAGGAGCTGGAGTGGGTGAATGATAGTTCTGTCTCTGTAAGGTCATGCTTTGAGAGCTTTAACCTATTGCTCATAGGTCTGGGAATCTTTGAGTGTATGTTCTGACCGATGACTGGTCAGTTGTTATCTTGTTGCACGCACCTCAAACGACCACTTAGCACCCCTCACCCAAACGTTACCCTGTCATACACATTAACAGACAGACAGACCACCGACAGACAGACAGACAGACAGACGGACAGACAGACGGACAGACAGACAGACAGACAGACAGACAGACAGACAGACAGACAGACAGACAGACAGACAGACAGACAGACAGACAGACGGTGTGATGTTTATCATTGACATAAAATATAAATAAATTTGAGTGTTACGGCATGAACACACAAAAATGTCGATCATTTACTCAGAAGGTGTGTTATGTATATCTATTGATCATAGAAATTTCCATCATCCCTGTATGCCGTTTTCTTTCTTTGAAAGAAGTTCAATAAAAGTATAGAAAAAAAATGAGAAAAAGAGAGAAGAAATGAAGAAACACACGCGTACACGCACAAGCAAGAAAAACTGGGGACTACCTTACAAATCATTTCAGTTTTAGTTTAAATAATTTGTGCACTACATTCAGACTTCACTAATCGGATATATTCTACATGGCATACGTATAGTATCTTCGAAGAAATATAATAGGCTTGCGAAATGTGCTAAGAAAAAAAAAATGTCAAAGTAGAATTTCTGTTTGAAGGTAGAGTAAAGTAAAAAACAAATAATGTAAATCTAGGCAAACAAAAGTTATTGCGTCAACAGAAGAAAATAATTCATTAATACCAGTCATACATTGTAGTGCTGCCTCTATTATTGTTTCCCTTTTTAAGAAAAATGATGTTTACAATAAGCTTTGTGTATGACAACATGTCCACAAAAGTCAAAATAAATCCAGATTAGCCCATGAGTTGATACCGACATCAGTTGTTACAAGCTCAACTTTGTTTTTAGTAAAACTACAAAGTGTTAAAGCATAAAAGTCATCATTGACATAAAATATAATTTATATTAGAGTGTTAGGACCTGAACACAAAATAATGTCGATAATTAACTTCAAGCAATCTTGATTTTTATCATCGTAACATTGTCTTGCCTTGAAAATGCTCATACATTTAACTAACCAAAATAAAATATACTTAATAGTTAGTTTAGCTCAATTATAAGAGAATTGAACTACTAAATGTTTTCAGCCTTATTTCATGTCGCTAATTGTTAATTTAAGAAATAGATAATTTGATTGTCAAATTGTAATAGTTTATTGTTAAACCTGAGACGCTTGTCGATAACTCAACTCTCGTATGTTTCTTTTGTTTCCATTATTTTGTTTGATGTGACAAGAATCATGGATAGGTAAAGAATAGCGTGTAAAGGTCTCATACACAGTAACATTTATGAATAATTAATAACAAGACAAAAATGTGTGGTCTTTAATCAAACTTAACTTGTGGAACTCACTTCAAGATGGAATCACATTTGTTGTACGAAAGATCGGAACTCTTCTAATTGCTCTTCAACAGAGGAATATTAATGATCTTTTGATAGGTAAACCAGGCTTTGTTCAGGTAGCCAGGTAAGCACCAGAGGTTGTTCAAAAAAGAATTCACACGGAGTCACTGCAGTCAGACAAATACTACATGCAAATGTAATTCTCATTCTAATGAAGATGTCTTGCTCAAACTTAATTAATTAAATTATAAGAATAGTATGCGATTTCAGGTGATCAAAGCATCCAAGCAATTAAATACACACATAGAATTAAATTTTTAGATTAAATTTTATCGTCTATGGTGTAAATGCACGACAAAAAACAAATAATAAGCGTCAACAACTAATCAAAACAGTTCAAGGTACTTTTAAATGAAACGAAACAATCGGTGACATAATTTAGTTATATAAGGACAAAATAATCCTTGTTTAATATAATTTATGCTATTTTTATTATTACTAGTATAAATTACTCATATATACAGAATATTGCGAATTGTTGACTGTTTACTGACTACCCATCATTCCCATTTGTCTCTATAATAATAATGATGATGATGATGACGACGACGACGACGACGACAATGATGATGATGATGATGATGATGATGATGATGATGATGATGATGATGATAATAATAATAATAATATGCAAGTACGGTTATTAATAACTTCTTCTGCAAGAGAGAGATTAATAGTCTAAGCCCGCATGGCCAACGTAGTACCAACATCTACGAAACTTTAATTTTACCTCAGTGAGGGTCCAGTATAAATAAACTTTTACTTTCCAGTTTAAGTCAATATATCACAGGATAATAGAATCCCAGAGAGGCCAACTAAGTCTGGCCAAAATCAGGTCAGTATGTCTGAGATACTAAGAAACCGACTAACCAATTTCAACGTTCGTACCGGTCGTACGCCAAACTCACGAATGAAGTTGGTAAACAACAACAATATTAATCCTTATCTATACAGGATAGATTCCTTAAGATCCCTCAGAGAAAGCTCGTCGTCTTGCACGAGAGACGCATGATTCTCCTGAAAATATATTAAAGCTTCTAAATGTTAGTTCAAATCTCCGTCAACCAACGATAAATCAGAGGTATAGTTAATTTGTTCGAGTGAACTCCCTGCACCTGTCACATCCAATGTAAATTGATTCATGGGATACGTAAGTCCATTGTGAGTAGCTACAATGCAAACTATTCACTATTTGTGGCAAGAAACTGTGTTCACAGGCAGGGTAGAAATAATTATCAGATATTGTGTACAGCTGAGAGAATAAATACGTTTTTGTATATAACAAAGCTTTTTTGCATCGGCATTTCATTTACATCCTTCTCCCATGTTATTGATCGATCTATACTCATCTAAAGATTCATACATCCTCGTTGACCTTATATCTACCTTCGTCATCAATCCGTCTTAACTCGTCGACCCACAAATTCGTAACCCTCGGCCCTTTCTATCCATAGTCAACCCGTACTCTTCATGTTCAACATAAGCACAACATTAAGTAATCGATTCATTGTTATCGAAATTCTACCCATACATCCAGATTCTTTCAAGATTTCCATTTTTAGTTTACAATGAATTATCCCAATGTGCAGTTGATTATTTTTTTTTGTAAGATCCAAAGTTTAATGTATTTTTTATTGATATTCGTTAATATATAAATGTGGGCGGGAACAAGAGAAAATCTTGGATTTTTCTATATTAAATGAACGAGCATCCATGTCATGCCGTACATGGCACATTATTATTTCTTTGTTGAACATTTTTGAAAGACACTCTGTGGGAGTTACAAGGACTTTGACTCCGTAGTGACTTCGTTCAGCACAGACTTGTCATTGGAAGGTCTTCCCATTTACCGACGGGAACTGTAGACTGAGTCTCTGAACTTTCAACCCACGATATAATAAGCACAAAAGTTTATTAAGGAGCGGATGTCATGACACATGAAGAAAAAAATAGCACAGCTCTGTATTCAGAGTGAAATAGGGGTTGGTAAAGTTTATCTCTCCTAGCAGAGAGAGAAGATCTGAAGACCAACGTTGGGCGCCATAGACATTAGAAAGAGAAGAGAGGTGGCGATCAACATACGGGTTACTGCCACCTTGTTACTCAACATTCTAGTGCCGTGGTGTACTGTCATTTATCATCTATCTATGCTTATTGGTTTTCCTAATATTTGTGAATTTATTTCACAGTATAGAATTCTTATAGATTCATCAACCATCCATCCGCAGAGACTTATTTCTTTTATCATTGGATATATCCATCCATGTCGACTCATCCATGATCGCGATCCATCCAATTTCATAGATTAATATACCTTCTAATGGCACATTTCAGAATCCAACAAAACTGTTATGCATGAATAGCATTAGCAAAATAAAATAACAACGAAAGTGCCAATTAGTTCATGTAGTGATATGTCATGTCATACATGTTTTAGTGTTAGTTTATTTTAGAAATTCTTCGCTAGTCTAATGTCACCCTTGACGGTCTTAGATATACTTGTTAAACTTAGTCAAGGAAATGTGAGTAAAAACACAGTTTGGAAGTGTACAAAGAAATTTACTTTCTTGTGGTATCACTAAAGTCATCGTTTGACTTTCTCGCGCAGACATAAACTGTGTACATATTCTCTAAACTTTGACCCCATGATGTAATACACACAGAAATGGACTGAGGAGCGGAATCCGCGAAACAATAAAACAAAATACCAGAGTGCAATGTTTAGAGTGAAGTACATACTAGTGGACGACAACTCTTGTACGAGAAGAGTAAAGATCTGAATACCAATAGTGGGTATCACACAGATGAGAAAGAGAACAGAGGTCCCGATCAACATCCGGGTTACTGCCATCTCTTTACTCGACATACTAGTACCGAGATGTTCAGTCTTTTCTCCTCCAGTCGTCACATTTGTCATCGACTTTCTCTGTTTGACAGCTGCTTGTAGTTTGAGGGCGGTAATGGAGGTGCAGATTAATATGGCGATGAAAAAAATGACTGGAAGTATCGTGGAGTAGATAATGATGTCAAAAATGTCGATGATTTTCTTGTTATCCATATAGAACCTGAGAAACGAAAAACTATTTCATCCAGCAGTCTCTTGCGATACATTGCAAATAACTTTAGTCATATTAATCTATGAGCTACTTGACTGAAATACATGTCTTTTGAACATTTTTTAGGAAATGAAATAAGTTTCATGAAATGTGGTCAGAAAAATGTCAAAGTATATAAAAATTTTATTTAAGTTTTAGAGAAAAAACAAAATAACGATTATTTAGCGAAACAAGATTTTAGTAGTCACAAGAGAATAAAATAAAATTAGGAGCAATATCCGTTTTGGGAATGATTAAAATTCAGACACCAATCGTGACAAGAACTAACCGAGAAATAAGAAAAGAAGCGCTTACAGTTTGTATTGACACAGAAAAGCGAATTTTACAAATCCAACTACCACTATTTTGCGATGTGACCTAAACCCTTACTTTGTCACAGTCACAAAGTACTTTGTGATATTCGTAGACGGATCGTACATAAAATCAATGGCGTGCTTAGGCACCACGATAACCAACATCCCTGCCACCAGCACGACGCAGCAGACGACAACAATGGCGGTCATGGTGGACGTCTTCAGCAGCCGCTTGGCGTGGAGGGGACTGACGACACAGAAACAGCGCTCACAGGCGATGACAGCCGACAGCAACTGAGAGGCCCACTCGGCGCTGGTTACACCTACATCAGTAACGATGCACAATGTTCTGACTTTTACTACTGATTAAAAAAAGACGATCATGCTCAGGGAGAAATCATTGTTCGTTAATAAGATGATTGAAATTTCTACTAGGTTACGACTCACAAAAATGAACTTTCTTTCAAGTCAAATGACATTGACTTTGAAAGATTTACGCCACAAAACAATAAATAGATAAATAACAATCGCTATCACTCACCTCCCAACCAGATTGCAATGAACCAGATGTCTGGACTGATGTGTTTTCTCACTCGGTCCTCGACATACATCAGAAGCACGATGACGACGTTGACGAGGTCAGCCAGCGCCAGGAGGAAGAGACAGACGTTGATTCTCTCTCCAAGACCCTGTCTGTAGAACACCATGGCGCTCAGAACGTTGCCAGGGATTCCCAGGAACAGAAGTAATGGAATCATGAGCCAGCACATGGCCGCTACGATGAACTCATAAATCTTGATAGGACAAAAAAGAACCGGTTTGTAAGTAAGGTCCAAGACGTAATAAGCAAGTTGTGTTAGTTAACAATAATTATTTTGAATGTAACACACAATTTTTTTAGCAAAATATATAGAATAGTTGTTTATATATTATTGTTGTTGTTGTTTTACTTCAGAAGATAGAATGCTCGACTCATTCTCAGACAGCTTTGAACTTGTGGTTGTGAACAGCCGCACACTGAAGTCTGTCCATGGTTGCTGATCGGTTGAACTGATGTCTGACACAGAATCCATTTCTGTCAGTGATGTGGCAGTGACAACTACAGTGAGTGTCTACAACTCATCTTTAAAAAATTTCATTCAGAAACGGCGTTGGCCCCAGTCCTACTCCACCCAAAGCTTTAAATGATCGACGATTGTTTCAAAACATGAATGAATATTGTGAAATTGTTTCGTACAGCTTGAGTTAAATTGTCACCACAATTATTTATAAGGATGTGAGCTTCTGTCGCATTTATCTGCTGCTTGTAAATAAAAGATTCCGCTCTTGACCATCATGAGAAAACACAGTTACTATTGCCTGCATAATTATGCAATATTTTAATAAAGGAGGGGTTAGTAAATACTAAAATCCCATATAACAATTGATCCCTAAAATATGGAGAAATGTCATGAGACTAGTTTTAAAGGATTTTTTTTGTGCATATACCTCGAGTGCTGTAGGAACATTTAAGTGTAGTGGTTGTTCAACAGAGAAAAACTGTTAAAATGTGGCAATCCATTTGTTATCTCAATTAAAAGAAAATAAAAGAATGTCAAGGAGTATATTTCCAAAAATATCCTTTGCATATCTTGAGATTTTAGTCATTCTTTACAGCAAAAATAAATAAATTAGAACAGCAGCCGATTTTAATAACTAAAATAGATAAATATTGGAAAGAATAAGAAAGATTTTTACTTAAACATTTTCTGTTTTATTGACGGGCGCGATGTGTGTGTGTGCGTTTGTACGTATGTGTACCTATGTGTGTACCTGTATATATGTGTGTGTTCGTACTCGTACAAGCTCTCCTTCATAAGCTAGTGTGGGTTCCTTTGCTCTTCTTAAGCACACAGCTTATTCTGGGTCCCACTAAGGAGTTCTTTTTAATTGTATATACACTGCTACACTTTCTTTGCCCTTTGTTTGGATTGTAATGATGGTGAGCAATTCATTGCCTGCCTCTTCTCCTGACAGTCTCTGAACAATGAATCGTTATGAAAGTGTATTTGCAGTTCACAATTTTGTAGGTGAATGTAAGAGTTTAACACTACCAGCCTTGTCAATCGAAAATGTTGTTGTCTGTTGATAAAGGTGGGTAAGATTATTCTTTCCTTTTTATCTTTGATTGCTACTTCATGGCGATGTAAGGAGTTGGAGACGGATACTGATAGTTTTGTCTCAGTAAGGTCATGCTTTGTGAGGGGTCAACCTTTATCTCATAGGTCAGAGAATCTTTGAGTCAATGTTCTGAACGATGACTGGTCAGCTGTTGTCTAGGCGCACACCCCACAAACGTGGAGGAGATAATGATGTCGAAATGTCGATGATTTTCTTATGAGCTATATGGTACCTGAGAAGTGGAAAGCCATTTCACCAATTCGTCTTTCACTTTTTATGCGCCCAAACACATTACAAATAACTTGAGTGAGTTTTAATTTAAATAATTTGTGCGCTACATTTAATGTATTCTACATGGCATACAGACACGTTAAGTATTTTCGAAGAAATAAAATAGGCTTTGATAAATATGCTAATAAAATAATGTCAAAGTTTGCCTACAGTCATTTCTGTTTGTGTATACGTTAAAGTCAAAATAAATCCAGATTAGCCTATGACTAGATACCGACATCCGTTTTTACAAGCTTAACTGTATTTATTTATTTATTTTTTTTTTGTAAAACTACAACGTGTTAAAGCATGTAATTTATCATTGATATAAAATATAATTTATATTAGAGTGTTACGACCTGAACACAAAATAATGTCGATATTTATTTTCAAGCAATCTTGATTTTTATTATCGTAATATGCCACGGCTCTTTCCTTGAAAATGCAAAATGAAATTTTCATACAGTTAACTAACTAAAATAAAATATACTCAATAGTTAATTTAGCTCTATTATAAGAGCATTGAACTACTGGATGTTTTCAGCCTTATTCTATATCACTGATAATTGATTTTAGTAATAGATAATGTGATTGTCAGATTGTAATGGTTTTTTGTCAAAATCTTACCCGCTTGTCAAAAACTGAACATTCGGATGTTTCTTTTGTCTTCATTATTTTGACCAATGCCTTCTTTCTTATTAAAAACTATGGAAAGGTAAAGAATAAGATGTAAGGGTCTCACACAAAGTAACTTTTAAAATAATTAAAAACAAGAAAAAAATGTCTGTGTTCTTTAATCACACTTTACTTAAGAAACTCATTTCAAGATAGAATTAAATCTGTCGTAGGAAGATCGGAATTCTCCTAATTGCCCTTCAACAGAGGAATATTAATGATCTTTTGAGGCTTTGTTCAGGTAGCCAGATATATACTGGAGGTTGTTCAAAAAAGAATTCAGACGGAGTCCTAGCAATCAGACAAATACTACATGCAATTGTAAGTCTCTCTCTAATGAAGATGTCTTGCGCAAACTTATTTGATTAAATTATAAGAACTGCATAGGACTTTAGCTGATAAAATCATTCCAGCAATGTAAATACACACATAGAATTAGATGTTTAGATAAAATTGTATCGTCTATGGTGCAAATGCACGACAAAAATCAAATGAAAACCGTCAACAGCCAATCAAAAAACATTCAGTTACTTTTAAACGCACCGAAACAATTGGTGGAATAATTTAGTTGTAAAAGGACAAAATAATCCTTGTTTAATATAATTTATCTGTTTATTTTTGTTACTAGTTTAAATTTCTCTTATGTACATAATATTGCGGAATTTTTACTGTGTGTTTACTGACTATTTTTACTGACTATTGTTAACAATAACAACATCATCTCGAGGATCCATATTTTCGTAAGCGTTGGTCCAGTATAAATAAACATTTCATTTCCAGTCAAAGTAATAATATCGGATGATAATAGAATCCCAGAGGGGCCAACTAAGATTGTGATACTAAAAAACCGACGTATCATTTCAACGTTCGTACCGGTCGTGTGCCAGACTCACGAATTAAGTTTGTCAACAACAACACTATTACTCCGTATCTAGACAGGATAGATACCTTAAGATCCCTCAGAGTTCTTTCGGCAGGAAAGTTACTAGAAAGCTCGTCTTCCTGCACTAGGGTCTCGTTAAAAATGATTAAAGCTTCTAAATGCCAGTTCAAAGCTCCGTCAACCAACGATAAATCAGAGGTATAATTAATGTGCTCGAGTGAACTCCCTACACCTGTCACATCCAATGAACAGTGGTTTATGGAATACGCACCTCCATTGTGAGTAGCTGCAAGGCAAACTATTCATCATTTCTTGCAACACACTGTGTTCATATGCAGGGTAGAAATATCTATCAGATACTGTCAACTGTTGAGAGGATAAATACGTTTTTATATATAACATAGCGTGTCTGCGTCAGCATCTCATTTACATCATTCTTCCATATTATTGGTCAATATATCCTCATCTAAAGGTTCATACATCCTCGTTGACCTTATATCTACCTTCATCATAAATTTATCTTAACTCGTCGACCCACCAATTCTAAATCATCAGCCTTTTCGATCCATAATCAGCTCGTACTCTTCGATCTCTTCATATTCAACATAAGTCGCAACATTAAATATGTCACGGACCGTCCGCAGACGAGCATTCGTTCCACAAAAAGAAATAAAGAGATCGCTTGAGGGTGGGAGTCCTTCCTTAGAGGCACCAACAATTATTAAGAACAAACACAAGTTTAAAAGGGAACAAAGTATCAACAGTAATCCACCCGTCAATAGAAACAACACTCCATCACGTTCACACCATCAAACATGTCACTCTGCCGGAGACCACACGGCATCAATCACAGAGTTACAATAATAATCCTTGACGCAGTCCGACAATTTATATCCACAGTGTTATCATCATGATTATCACATGTACGTCTTTGACGAAATCCAACAAGTTAATAACCGTCTAGTCCCTGCAGCTCTCCAGTCCCCGGTTTTATGTGGTCAACTCTAATCCTCTTTCCTATAGTTCAATAAATAGTAATAAAAGAGTGTTTTTACGATACCGATAAGTTGCTGTCAGGTGAGTGGGTGGAGCAAGATGTAGCTGAGACGGAACTAAGAGGAAGCTTTCTTGGCCCCCAAGAATTTGCACGGCCTGTTGCTCACACCACAGAGCTTCCTAAGGCGATGACGAGGACTACAGAAAACACGACCAGTGATGTACATCCACTGTAGTACATACACAGTACTACCCCCACGGTAATACGTCCTCAGAGGTCGCAGCGGTAGTGAGTTGGTGCAGAAAAACCACAAATCCACCAAATTGTGTTCACTCGCCGCTTACCGTTCTTCCTAACGTTCTCCTCCTCTATTTTTTTTTTTTTGTCGTCACGTATTAATTTAACGTCACGTTATTTTGACGTCACAACTTATGTCATTTGCTCAATGACTTCCCAAACAACTTCCAGCCCACTACTCTAGACAAAGTCAACCACGGTTGTCGACCTTCCCGCCATACCACCTCTACTACGTACTTATCCGTTACAAAGTAATCGATTAATTGGCATCGAGATTCTACCAATACATCCTTATCGATTCTTCCATAATTTCCATTTTTAGTTTACAACGAATCATCCCAATGGACTGTTCATTATCTATTTTCAAAGATCCAAAGTTTAATGTATTTTTATTAATCTTTGTTTAAATATATATAAGGGCGGAACAAGAGAAAATCTTGCATTTTTGTGTATTGAATAAAGGAACATTCATGTCTTGCTGGACATGGCAAACTATATTTCTTTGTTGAACATTTTTGAAGAAACTCTCTGTAAATTTTGAGGGAGCTACAAGGACTTTGACGCCCCACTGACATCGTTAAGCACAGACTTGTCATTGGAAGGTCTTCCCATGCACCGACAGGAACTGTAGACTGAGTCTCTGAACTTTGAACCCATGATATAATAAACACAAAAGTTTACTGAGGAGTGGATGCCACGACATACGAAGACAAAATAGCACAGCACTGTATTCAGAGTGAAATACGGGTTGGTAAAGTTGAACTCTCCGAGCCAGAGAGAGAGAAGATCTGAAGACCAACGTTGGGCGTCATACACATGAGAAAGAGAACAGAGGTCCCGATCAACATACGGGTTACTGCCACCTCATTACTCGACATTCTAGTCCCGAGGTTTACTGTCATCTATCATATATATCTATGCCTATCGGTGGTCGAAATATTTTTTTAGTTTTATATCACATTATAGGATTCCCATACATTCATGAATTATCTGTGCTCAGAGATCAACTCTTTTATAATTGGTTATATCCACCCTTGTCGACTCATCCATGACCGAGATCCATTAATTTTTCAGATCAATATATCTTCTCATGCAACTTTTCATCATCCAATAAAACCTTTTATGCACCAATTGCCATAGCTAATAAAATAACAACAAAAGGTCAAATCAGTTCATGTAGTCATATATATACAGTGGAACCTCGGTTAACAAACTTAGTCCGTTCTGGAGAGCTGTTCGTTATCCGAAACAATTTTTTCCATAAGAAATAAAGGAAATAGATTTAATTGGTTCCCAGCCCCTGTTGACTCGCTAATATGATTGAAAGTTACAGGCTATATAGGTATTTGTTTTAATGAGAACAGTTAAAATGCAATATAAATAGTGTTAAATAAACATAGAAACATTAACGAAAGCATTTAAACATCAGAAAACTTGCCGTTTTGACGACGTGGGTGGATGGAGGTGTGGGGAGGAAGGGGTGTAATTACTGCTTTGATTCCCCCTCCATGAGCACACGTGACATTATAAAATCGGGGGTGACTTCGTTTTTCTGTAGCTTTGAGGTTAATGGAAAAAACGTGTCCAGTGTCTGTTCCTTCTGCCTTTTTTTTTGTAAAATACATCACATATCCGACAGACGCATGCCACCATTATCTTTCCTTTTTCAATTCATTTGTTGGCCGCTTCCTTGTCATTACCTCACTACTATTAATTACTCTTAATCTTCTTTGGAGCCATTATTGTGGATTATCTTATTAAAATAAAGCACAAAAATCACTAAATAAGAAGGATGCGCATAGATAAGGAACGACTGATCGTAACTGTGTCTCGAGCGCTAATGATGACATGCTGGTCGGTCACGTGTGGTTTACGTGGCTGTTCGTTATCCGAAATTTTGTTCGCTATCCGAGACAAACTTTTAACGAAATTTTTGTTCTTTATCCGAAATATTCGCTATCCGAGGCGTTCGCTAACCGAGGTTCCACTGTATATACTTGTACAAAATACGTCTCTTTCCTTCCAGGGCTATGTTGCTTTGTTGATATTATGAAGTATACATTAGAAGAATATGTTTTAATTTTAGTACATTTTAGACATTCTTCGCTAATCTAATGTTTTGGAACCCTCGACGGTCAGAAATATAGAGATATGCTTGTTAAACTTACTCAACGCACTGTAAGGGAAGACAGTTTGGAAGAAGTACAAAGAGTTTGACTTTCTTGTGGCTTGGTTAATTAATGTCATCGTTCGACTTTCTCGCGCAGACATAAACTGTGTACATATTCTCTGAACTTTGACCCCATGATGTAATACACACAAAAATGAACTGATGAGCGGACACAACGAGACAGAAAGACAAAATACCAGAGTACAATGTTTAGAGTGGAGTACATACTAGTGGACGACAACTCTTGTACGAGAAGAGAAAAGATCTGAATACCAATAGTGGGCATCACACAGATGAGAAAGAGAACAGAGGTCCCGATCAACATCCGGGTTACTGCCATCTCTTTACTTGACATACTAGTACCGAGATGTTCAGTCTTCTGTGTCCCAGTCGTCACGATTGTCATCGACTTTCTCTGTTTGACAGCTGCTTGTAGTTTGATGGCGGTAATGGAGGTGCAGATTAATATGGCGATGAAAAAAAGGACTGGAAGTATTGTGGAGTAGATAATGATGTCGAAAATATCGATTATTTTCTTGTTATCCATATAGAACCTGAGAAATAAAAAACTATTACTGTCTTTTACTGTACATTGCAAATAACGTTAGTCAACTTAATTCTCTGAGCTTCTTATGGACTTGACTGATATATATCTGTCTTTTAAGTACAGTGGTACCTCGACATACGAGTGCCCTGACATACAGTGTTTTGAGATACGAGCCGCCGAGCGAGCGATATTTTGCTTCGAGATAAGAGCAAGATTTGAGATACGAGGAATCGCACACTACACCGCTGCACACGACCCCAACATGCGGGGCGGATGTTGGGGTCGTGTGCAGCGTCTAACAGTTTCTCCCACCTCAGACTAGACCTCAGTCTGTGTGCTTGTTTCCCTCGTTTTCAAAGCATTTTTGATAAGTTGGGTTCGCGTTTTTTGCTTTTTGTACATTTACAAAACATTATCCCATTTATTTTTGTAACCATGGGTCCGAAGAAGAAGATGATGTCTACTGAATTAAAGCGCGAAATCGTAGAAAAGCATGAGCAAGGTGTGCGAGTAAATGACTTGGCGAGGATGTACGGGTGTAGCACATCAATGATATGTTCTGAGCTTAAACAGGAGTTGATAAAGGGTACAACGCCAGCTAGGGGCGTTACGATAATTTCTAAGCTCTGGACTTCTCTCCATGAAAAGATGGAGAAACTATTGACTGTGTGGGTGACAGAGAAGCAGCTTCAAGGAGGAACCTTAACACAAAGCATCATGTGTGAGAAGGCACGAGCGATTTACGGTGATTTGCTGAAGCAGATCCCACACACTTCCACAAACGAAGAATTTAATATGTTTTTATAGAATATGTATTTGTTATTCATAAATAAATGTTTCTTCTTGTAAATACACTTTTCCTATTCAAAAACACTTAACAAAAACAACTGAGGTGGTGTTTTGGGAGCTGGAACGGATTAATGGCATTTCAATGAATTTCAATGGGGAAAATTGCTTTGAGATATGAGCAATTTGACATACGAGCAAGGTTACGGAACGAATTAAACTCGTATGTCGAGGTACCACTGTAGTTTTTTAATAGGTTTCGCAAAATGTCGTAAGAAAAATTTCAAAGTATATGTAAATTTGATTTATGTTTGAGAGAGCTTTGTATTAAATTAAATCAAACGATTATCTAGACCAGTGATGCCCAACCTTTTTCGGCCTGCGGGCCATATCCATTTCGGACCGCCGTGTCGCGGGCCACTTCACAGCAAAAATACAAAAAAGAAAAAAAAAATAGGGCAGATACCATTTTTTATTAGAAACAAGTTGTACGTACCATTAATTATGTAGTAATTAGTGGCATATTTGAAGTTGTTTTCCCGAAACCAACTTCTGAATGTCCGGCCTCATCGTACAGACACCAAGTCGGAGCACTGAATCGAAATGTTCGTCCATCGAAAAAAAGATTGGGAAACGCCCCTACGTGGGGATAAATACTTCTTCTTCCTATTTTTTTTTACTTTTTTTTTAAGCTCTTCTTTTATTACTAACATGCCGATTTCCTGCACTGTGGGCAGAATTTTCGCGGGCCGGATGGCACCGCGTCGCGGGCCGGATATGATGTTTTTGTTGTGCATCCCTGATCTAGACAAACAAGATTTTAGTTGTCTCAAGAGAAAAAAATAAAATTAGGATCGATACACCTTTTTAGAAAGATTAAAATTCATACATCAAGTAAAGACAAGAATAAACTTCGAAACATGGAAAGAAGCACACAGAGTTTGTATCGTCACATAAGAATGCATTTTACAAATACTACTTACACTATTATCATACACTTACTTTGTCACTGTCAAGAAAGACTTTGTGATATTCGTAGACGGATCGTACATAAAATCGACGACGTGCTTAGAGGGGACGATAACAAACATCCCTGCCACCAGCACGACACAGCAGACGACAACAATGGCGGTCATGGTGGACGTCTTCAGCAGCCGCTTGGCGTGGAGGGGACTGACGACACAGAAACAGCGCTCACAGGCGATGACAGCCGACAGCAACTCCGAAACCCACTCGGCGCTGGAAAAGCCTATATTAATAAAGAGATACAGTCCTCTGATGTTTTTAACTCATGAACAAGAAAAATATCAGGCTCTGTGATCAATCAATTTCGTGAATAAGATATATAAAAATTATCTACTAGGCATTTCTCACAAACAAGAATTTTTTGTCAAGTCTTTTGTAAGATTTAAGACAATAACACAATTAATAAATAAAATCGATATCACTCACCTCCCAACCAGAGTGTTACGAACCAGATATCTGGACTGATGTGTTTTCTCACTCGGTCCTCGATATACACGAGAAGCAGGAGGACGACGTTGACGAGGTCAGCCAGCGCCAGGAGGAAGAGACAGACGTTGATTCTCTCTCCAAGACCCTGTCTGTAGAACACCATGGCGCTCACCACGTTGCCAGGGATTCCCAGGAACAGAAGAAACGGAATCATTAACCAGCACATGGCCGCCTTGAGAATCTCACAAATCTTGATAGGACAAAGAGAACAGGTTGGGTAGTTAGGTTCAAGACGTAGTAAGGAAGTTGTGTTAGTTAACATTTATTATTTTAATTAATATTTTCAATGTTACATTAAGTTTTCTAGAAAAAAATTGATAATTGTTGTTTTATGTTGTTGTTTTACCTCAGCAGATAGAATGTTTGATTCATTCTCAAACAGCTTTGAGCTTGTGGTTGTGAGCAGCCGCACACTGAAGTCTGTCCATGGTTGCTGATCAGTTGAACTGATGTCTGACACAGAATCCATTTCTGTCAGTGATGTGGCAGTGACAACTACAGCGCGTGTCTACAACTCATCTTAAAATAACATTTTATTGAGAATCGGAGAAGTTTTATTCTGAAACGCGTTTGATCCATTCATACCCCACCCAAGGCTTTAGAGGCTAAATTATCTAGGATGGTGCTTCAAAACAAGAATGAATGTCCTCAACTTCTTTTGTACAGCTTGAGGTAAATTGTCACCACAATTATTTATGAACTACTGTCGCATTGGTCTGCTTCTTGTAAAGAAAAGATTCAGCACTTAACCATAATCGGGAAACACAGGTACTATTGCTTGTTTATTTAAATAATATTTTAATAAATGCGGGGTTAGTAAATACTAAAATCCCAGATAGCGATTGATCCCTTAAATATGGAGAAATGTCATGAGGCTAGTTTTAAAGGATTTTTTCTTGAATGCTTTAGGAAAATTTAATTAGAGAGGCTGTTGAACAAAGAGAAACTGTTAAAATGTTGCAATGCTTTTGTAATTTCAATTAAAAGAAAATAGTAGAATTTCAAGTGAGTATACTTCCACAATCATTATTTACAACTCTTGAGATTGTAGGTATACTTTACAAAATAAATAATAATGAATAACTAAATAATTAGAACAGCAGCCGCTATTAGTACCTTATAGGCATAGATATTTTAAAGAACATTTTGTGCAGTTTTGACGGGCGCGATGTGTGAGTACGTGTATGTGTGGGGGGTTATGGATGTATGTGTGTGTGTACGTGTGTATGTGTGTGTATACTCGTACAAACACTCTTTCATAAGCTAGTGTGGGTTCCGTTGCGCTTCTTAAACACACAGCTCATTGTGGGTCCTACTAAGGAGTTCGTTTTAATTGTATATACTTCTGGTCTGTATTTTTTTACTGTTTGTCGCGATTGTAATGTTGGTGAACATTTCATTGCCTGCTCTTGACATTCTCTGATTAATTAATCGCTATGAAAGTGTCTTTAAAGCTTTGTAGTTTGAAAGCGAATGTCACAGTTTAATACTACCAGTCTTGTCACTAGAAAACGTTTCTGTCTGTTGATAAAGGTGGGTAAGATTATTCCTTCCTCTTCATCTTTTTACTGATACTTTCAGATGTTAGGAGCTGGAGATGGGGATTAATAACTTTGACTCAGTAAGGTCATGCTTTGTGAGTGGTCAACCTTTATCTCATAGTTCAGAGAATCTTGGAGCCTATTAACGATGACTGGTCAACTGTTACCTTGAAGCACGTACCGCAAACGTGGAGTAGATAATGATGTCAACAATGTCGATGATTTTTTTATGAGCTATAAAGTACCTTAGAAATGAAAAGCTATTTCACAGTCTTCTTTCACTGTTTATGCGCCCAAACACATTACAACTCATTTCAGTGAATTTTAATTTAAATAATTTGTTCACTGCATTCAGACGGATTCAATGTACTCTACAAGGCATACAGACACGTTATGTATCTTAGAAGAAATAAAATAGGATTGGATAAATGAGCTAAGAAAAGAATGTCAAAGTATACCAACATTCATTTTTGTTTGAATATACGTTAAAGTAAAAAATAAACACTGGAAGTCTAGGAAAACAAAAGTTATTATGTGAACAAAAGAAAACAAGGACTGAACAACGTTTACAAAATAATTAAAAGTAATTAGTCTCGCGCTTAAGAGGCTAAATAATCTGAATGCACCTTTTCAAGAAAGAACGAAATCAATCAAATGTTTTCTAAAAGCTTGTAGAATGTCCCTACAATAAAAGAAAAGGAAATGTGAACTGCTTGATGGAGTGTCAAACATTCATATCTTTAGAAATTGGCGAACGTTGACCTGTTGCCGCAGTCGTTCTTAAACAAACACACTGATTGTTACAACACTCTGTCACCTGCTGATACACCACAACAGATATTCTCAGCTGCTTTTTTCTCGAGAGTCGTCTAATATGTATGCTACTATATTTATCATTTTAGAAAATATAAAAAGTTGAAAGAATGTCACTTCGTAAACGATATGTGCCCAGTTAACAGAAGTCCATTTAAAACGAATTACTTGCAGAGATGCGCGCGCGCACACACACACACACGAACGCACGCACGCATACACACTTACATTCACGCACATACAAACGGATAGTTAACAGCGAAAATACAACAATATTTAGGGTGACAAATTAGTCACCAAATTCAAGTAAAATATGTATCTGATATACATTTTTGATGATTTAAATTTTATTGTAAACTGTCACAAGTCATTAAACTCGCAAGCAGCCTGTCACCATGGTTACAACCTGTAAATGTAGCTGCAGTCCTCTCAACACTCAGCATCACTTGTTAAGACAAGATAGAGAGGAACGAGAAGTTTCATTAATACCAGTCATATCTGTTAGTGCTGCCTCTATTACTGTTTCCCTTTTTCACGAAAAATGATGTTTATAATAACTTTGTGTATGAGACAACATGTCCACAAAAGTCAAAATAAATGCAGATTAGCCCATGACTAGATACCGACATCAATTTTCACAAGCTTAACTCTATTTTTTATTCTAAAACTACAAAGCATGAAATTTACCATTGACATAAAACGTAATTTATATTAGAGTGTTAAGACCTGAACACAAAATAATGTCGATAATTAACTTCAAGCAGTCTTGATTTTTATTATCGTAATATGACAGGTTTCTTTCCTTGAAAATGCAAAATGAAATTTTCATACAGTTAACTAACTAAAATAAAATATACTCAATAGTTAACTTATCTCTATTATAAGAGCATTGAACTACTGGATGTTTTCAGGTTTATTCCACGTCACTTATAATTGATTTTAGTAATAGATAATGTGATTGTCAGATTGTAATGGTTTATTGTCAAAATCTGACACGCTTGTCAAAAACTCAACCCTAGGATGTTTCTTTTGTCTTCATTATTTTGATAAATGCCTTCTTTCTTGATGTTACGGTAGTTATGGACAGGTAAATAATAAGATGTTGGGTCTCATGCAAAGTAACTTTTATAATCATTAAAAACAAGAAAAAATGTCTGTGTTCTTTAATCAGATTTACGAAACGCATTTCAAGATAAATTAAATAATCGGAACTCTTCATACAAACATCGGAACTCTTTTAATAGCTCTTCAACAGAGGAATGTTAATGATCTCTTGATATGTAAGCAAGGCTTTGTTCAGGTAGCCAGGTAAGCACCGGAGGTTGTTCAAAAAAGAATTCACACGGAGTCCTAGCAGTCATACAAATACTACATGCAATTGTACAGTCTCTCTCTCTGATGAAGATGTCTTGCGCAAACTTATTTGATTAAATTATAAGAACTGCATAGGACTTTAGCTGATAAAATCATTCTAGCAATGTAAATACACACATAGAATTAGATGTTTACATAAAATTGTATCGTCTATGGTGTAAATGCACGACAAAAATCAAATAAAAACCGTCAACAGCCAATCAAAAAACATTCAGTTACTATTAAAAGCAACGAAACAATGGGTGGAATAATATAGTTGTAAAAGGACAAAATAATCCTTGTTTAATATAGTTTATCTGTTTATTATTATTACTAGTTTAAAGTTCTCTTATATACAGAATATTGCGGAATTTTTGCTCTGCGTTTACAATCTACCCATCATTCCAGTGTTTAATAATATTAATAATGATGATGATGACGATGATGATGATGATGATGATGATGATAATAATAATAATGACGCGGACTACAGAAAAAACGACCAGTGATGTACATCCACTGTAGTACATACACAGTACTACTCCCACAGTAATACGTCCTCAGAGGTCCCAGCGGTAGTGAGTTGATGCAGAAAAACCACAAATCCACCAAATTGTGCTCAGCCGTCCGCTCGCCGCTTACCGTTCTACCTAACGTTCTCCTCCTCTACTTTTTGTCGTCACCTTTTTGCCGTCACGTTATTTTGACGTCACAACTTATGTCATTTGCTCAAGGACTTCCCAAACAGCATCCAGCCCACTACTCTAGACAAAGTCAACCACGATTGTCGACCTTCCCGCCATACCACCTCTACTACGTACTTATCCGTTACAAAGTAATCGATTAATTGGTATCGAGATTCTACCAATACATCCTTATCGATTCTTCAATAATTTCCAATTTTAGTTTACCATGAATCATCCCAATGGACTGCTAATTATCTTTTTTCAAAGATCCAAAAAAAAATCCATTAATCTTTCTTTAAATATATATAAGGGCGGAACAAGAGAAAATTTTGCATTTTTGTGTATTGAATGAACGAACATTGATGTTTTGCTGTACATGGCAAGCTATTTTTCTTTGTTGAACATTTGTTAAGAAACTCTCTGTAAATTTCGAGGGAGCTACAAGGACTTTGACTCCCTACTGACTTCGTTAAGCACAGACTTGTCATTGGAAGGTCTTCCGACGCCCCGACAGGAACTGTAGACTGAGTCTCTGAACTTTGAACCCATGATATAATAAACACAAAAGTTTACTGAGGAGTGGATGCCACGACACACGAAGACAAAATACCACAGCACTGTATTCAGAGTGAAATACGGGTTGGTAAAGTTTAACTCTCCCAGCAAGAGAGAGAAGATCTGAAGACCAACGTTGGGCGCCATACTCATTAGAAAGAGAACAGAGGTGGCGATCAACATACGGGTTACTGCCACCTCTTTACTCGACATTCTATTACCGAGGTTTACTGTCATCTATCACATATATCTATGCCTATCGATGGTCCCAATATTTTCTTAGTTTTAGTTCACAGTATAGGATTCCCATGGATTCATGAATTATCTGTACTCAGAGATCAGCTGTTTTATCATTGGTTATATCCAACTTGTCGACTTATCCATGACCGCGATCTATACTATTTTAAAGATCAATTTACCTTCTCATGCGACCTTTTATCATCCAATAAAACCTTTTATGAACCAACTGCCTTAGCTAATAAAATAACAAGAAAATGTTAAATCAGTTCATGTAGTCATATTTCATAGATACAGGTACTTGTACAAAATACGTCTCTTTCCTTCGAGGGCTATGTTGCTGTGTTGATATTATAAGGTATACATTAGAAGAATGTGTTTTAGTGTTAGTACATTTTAGACATTCTTCGCTAATCTAATGTTTTGGCCTCCTCGACGGTCAGAGATATAGAGATATGCTTGTTAAACTTACTGAAGGCACTGTAAAGGAAAACAGTTTGGAAGTGTACAAAGAGTTTGACTTTGTTGTGGCACTACTAATTAAAGTCATCGTTTGACTTTCTCACGCAGACATAAACTGTGTACATATTCTCTGAACTTTGACCCCATAATGTAATACACACAGAAATGAACTGACGAGCGGACACAACGAGACAGAAAGACAAAATACCACAGTACAATGTTTAGAGTGAAGTACATACTAGTGGACGACAACTCTTGTACGAGAAGAGAAAAGATCTGAATACCAATATTTGGCATCACACAGATGAGAAAGAGAACAGAGGTCCCGATCAACATCCGGGTTACTGCCATCTCTTTACTTGACATACTAGTAGCGAGATGTTCAGTCTTCTGTGTCCCTGTCGTCACGATTGTCATCGACTTTCTCTGTTTGACAGCTGCTTGTAGTTTGATGGCGGTAATGGAGGTGCAGATTAATATGGCAATGAAAAAAAGGACTGGAAGTATTGTGGAGTAGATAATGATGTCGAAAATATCGATTATTTTCTTGTTATCCATATAGAACCTGAGAAACAAAAAACCTATTTCTTTTACTGTACATTGCAAATAACTTTAGTCAACTTAATTCTCTGAGCTTCTTATGGACTTGACTGATATATCTGTCTTATAAGTAGTTTTTTAATATGTTTCGTGAAATGTGGTAAGAAAAATGTCAAAGTACAGTATATAGAAATTTTATTTATGTTTGAGAGAAGTTTGTATGAAATTAAATAAAACGATTATCTAGTCCAGTGATGCCCAACCTTTTCGGCCTGGGGGCCATATCCATTTCAGAAAGCCGTGTCGCGGGCCACTTCACAGCAAAAATACAAAACAAACAAAAAAAAACTCACTAATCCCCTGTGGAATGCGGCGTCCCTCATTCTCAAACACTGGTTTCCTCCCAAGACGAAAATCAAGAATGAAATCCACCGAAAGATTGAGAGACGCCCCTACTTAGGGATAAATCTTCTTCCCTTTTTTTCGTTTCTTTTTTATAGTTTTTTTTGTATTACTAACATGACGATTTCCTGGACTGTGGGCAGAACCTTCACGGGCCGGACGGCACCGCGTCGCGGGCCGAATATGGCCCGCGGGCCGTAGGTTGGGCATCCCTGATCTAGGCAAACAAGATTTTAGTTGTCTCAAGAGAAAAAAATAAAATTAGGACCGATACACCATTTATGAAAGATTAAAATTCAGACATCAAGTAAAGACAAGAAAAAACTTCGAAACATGGAACGAAGGACACAGAGTTTGTATCGACACATAAGAATTCATTTTACAAATACTACTTACCCTATTGTAATACCCTTACTTTGTCACTGTCAAGAAAGACTTTGTGATATTCGTAGACGGATCGTACATAAAATCGACGACGTGCTTAGGGGTGACGATAACACACATCCCTGCCACCAGCACGACACAGCAGACGACAACAATGGCAGTCATGGTGGACGTCTTCAGCAGCCGCTTGGCGTGGAGGGGACTGACGACACAGAAACAGCGCTCACAGGCGATGACAGCCGACAGGAATTGAGAGGCCCACTCGGCGCTGGAAAAGCCTATATTAATAAAGAGATACAGTCCTCTGATGTTTTTAACTCATTAACAAGAAAAATATCAGGCTCTTTGATCAATCAATTTCGTGAATAAGGTATATACACAATATGTACTAGGCATTTCTCACAAACAAGAATTCTTTTCAACTCTTTTGTAAGATTTAAGACAATAACACAATTAATAACTAAAATCGCTTTCACTCACCTCCCAACCAGATTGCTATGAACCAGATATCTGGACTGATGTGTTTCCTCACTCGGTCCTCGATATACACGAGAAGAAGGAGGACGACGTTGACGAGGTCAGCCAGCGCCAGGAGGAAGAGACAGACGTTGATTCTCTCTCCAAGACCCTGTCTGTAGAACACCATGGCGTTCAGCACGTTGCCAGGGATTCCCAGAAACAGGACAAATGGAATCATGAACCAGCACATGGCCGCCTTGAGAATCTCACAAATCTTGATAGGACATACAGAACAGGTTGGGTAGGAGGGGTGCAAGACATAGTAAGGAAGTTGTGTTAATTAACATTTATTATTTTAATTAATATTTTCAATGTTATATTAAATTTTCTAGAAAAAATAGATAATTGTTGTCTTATGTTGTTGTTTTACTTCAGCAGATAGGATGTTCGACTCATTGTCAGACAGCTTTGAACTTGTGGTTGTAAGCAGCTTCACACTGAAGTCTGTCCATGGTTGCTGATCGGTTGAACTGATGTCTGACACAGAATCCATTTCTGTCAGTGATGTGGCAGTGACAACTAAAGTGAGTGTCTACCACTCATCTTAAAAATAACATTTTATTGAGAATCGGAGCTTGCGCCAGAACTTTTATTCTGAAACGGCGTTCGATCCAGTCCTACTCCACCCAAGGTTTTAGATGCTTAATTATCTAGGATGGTGCTTCAAAACAACAATGAACGTTCTCAACTTCTTTTGTACAGCTTGAGGTCAATTGTCACCACAATTATTTATAAGGATGTGAACTATTGTCGCATTGGTCTGCTTCTTGTAAAGAAAACATTCAGCACTTAACCATAATCGGGAAACACACTAATTAATTAAACAATATTTTAATAAAAGCGTGGTTAGTAAATACTAAAATCCCAGATAGCGATTGATCCCTTAAATATGGAGAAATGTCACGAGGGTAGTTTTAAAGGATATTTTCTTGATTGCTTTAGGAACATTTAATTAGAGAGGCTGTTGAACAAAAAGAAACTGTTGAAATGTGGCAATGCATTTGTAATCTCAATTAAAAGAAAATAATAGAATTTCAAGTGAGTATACTTCCACAATCATCCTTTGCAACTCTTGAGATTGTGGGCATTCTGTGCAAAATAAATAATAATAAATAACTAAATAATTAGAACAGCAGCCGCTTTTAGTACCTTAAAGGCATAAATATTTTAAAAAACATTTTGTGCTGTATTGACGGGCGCGATGTGTGTGTACGTGTGTGTGGATGTGGGTGTGTGTACGTGTGTGTTTACTCGCAAAAGCCCTCTTTTATAAGCTAGTGTGGGTTCCTTTGCGCTTCTTAAACACACAGTTCATTCAGGGTCCTATTAAGGAGTTCGTTTTAATTGTATATACTTCTGGTCTGTTTTTTTTTTTACCTTTTGTCTGGCTTGTAAGGTTGGTGAACAATTCATTGCTTCTTCTCCTGACAGTCTCTGATTAATTAATCACTATGAAAGTGTCTTCACAGCTCTGTAGTTTGAAGGTGTTTGTAACAGTTTAACACTACCAGTCTTGTCACTAGAAAACGTTTCTGTGTTGATAAACATGGGTAAGATTATTCCTTCCTCTTTATTTCTTTACTGATACTTTCAGAAGATGTAAGGAGCTGGAGACGGATACTGATAGTTTTGTCTCAGTAAGGTCAAGCTTTGTGAGGGGTCAACCTTTATCTCATAGGTCAGAGTATCTTGGAGACTATTATCGATGACTGGTCAACTGTTATCTTGAAGTACGTACCGCAAACGTGCAGGATATAATGATGTCAACAATGTCGATGATTTTTTTTATGAGCTATAAAGTACCTTAGAAATGAAAAGCTATTTCACCAAGTCTTCTTTCACTGTTTATGCGCCCAAACACATTACAACTCATTTCAGTCAGTTTTAAATATAAATAATTTGTGCACTGCATTCAGACGGATTCAATGTCTTCTACAAGGCATACAGACACGTTATGTATCTTCGAAGAAATAAAGTACTCTTTGATAAATATGCTAAGAACATAATGTCAAAGTTTTCCTACAATTTATTTCTGTTTGTGTGTAGATTAAAATAAAAAATAAATACTGGAAGTCTACGGAAACAAAAGTTATTGTGTGAACAAAAGAAAACAAGGACGGAACAATGTTTGCCAAATAATTAAGTTTCAGACACAAGCCGTTATTAGTCTAACGCTTCAGAGGCTAAATAATAAGTTTGCGCGTTTTCAACAAAGAACGAATTCGATCAAATGCTTTCTAAAAGCTTGTAGAATGTCCCTACAATAAAAGAAAAGGAACTGTGAGCAACTTGATGATCTTAAGAAAGTGGCGAACGTTGACGTGTTGCCGCAGTCGTTCTTAAACAACCAACTGATTGTTACAACACTCGGTGACCTGCTGACACACCACAACAGATATTCTCAGCTGCTTATTTCTCGAGAGTCGTCTAATATGTGAGTTACTATATTTGTCATTTAAAAAATGTAAAAAGGTGAAAAAATATCACTTCTTCACGATATGTGCCCCGTTAACAGAAGTCCATTTAAAACGAATTACTTGCAGAGGTGCGCACGCACACACACACACACTGACATTTACGCACATACAAACGGATAGTTAACAGCGAAAATACAACAATATTTAGGTTGAGAAATTAGTCACCAAATTCAAGTAAAATATATATCTGATATACATTTTTGATGATTTAAACTTTATTGTGTAAACTGTCACAAGTCATTAAACTCGCAATCAGATAGTCGCCATGGTTACAACATGTCAATGTAGCTGCAGTCCTCTCAACACTCAGCATCACTTGTTAAGACAAGATAGAGAGGAACGAGAAATTTCATTAATACCAGTCATATCTGTTAGTGCTGCCTCTAATATTGTTTCCCTTTTTCAAGAAAAATGATGTTTACAACAAACTTTGTGTATGAGACAACATGTCCACAAAAGTCAAAATAAATGCAGATTTGCTCATGACTAGATACCGACATCCGTTTTCACAAGCTTAACTTTTTTTTTCTGAAACTACAAAGCATGAAATTTATCATTGACATAAAATATAATTTATATTAGAGTGTTAGGACCTAAACACAAACTAATGTCGATAATTAACTTCAAGCAATCTTGATTTCTATTATCGTAATTTGCCACTTCTCTTTCCTTGAAAATGGAAAATGAAATTTTCATAGAGTTAACTAACTAAAATAAAATATACTCAATAGTTAACTTATCTCTATTATAAGAGCATTGAACTACTGTATGTTTTCAGCCTTATTCCATGTCATTGATAATTGATTTTAGTAATAGATAATGTGATTGTCAGATTGTAATGGTTTATTGTTAAAATCTGACCCGCTTGTCAAAAACTCAACCTTCGATTTTGTGTGTGTGTGTGTGTGTGTGTGTGTGTGTGTGTGTGTGTGTGTGTGTGTGTGTGTGTGTGTGTGTGTGTGTGTGTGTGTGTGTGTGTGTGTGTGTGTGTGTGTGTGTGTGTCTTCATTATTTTGACAAATGCCTTCTTGCTTGTTGTTACGGGAATTACGGACAGGTAAAGAAGAAGATGTTGGGTCTCATACAAAGTAACTTTTATAATAATTGAAAAACAAGAAAAAATATCTGTGGTCTTAAATCATATTTAACTTAAGAAACACATTTCAAGATAAATCAAATCTGTCGTAGAAAGATCGGAACTCTCCTAATTGCTCTTCAACAGCGGAATATTTATGATCTTTTGATAGGTAAGCCAGGCTTTGTTCAGGTAGCCAGGTATGCACCGGAGGTTGTTCAAAAAAGAATTCACACGGAGTCATAGCAATCAGACAAATACTACATGCAATTGTACAGTCTCTCTCTCTAATGAAGATGTCTTGCGCAAATTTATTTGATTAAATTATAAGAATTGCATAGGACTTTACCTGACCAAATCATTCCAGCAATGTAAACACACACAGAATTAGATGTTTAGATAAAATTGCATCGTCTATGGTGCAAATGCACGACAAAAATCAAATGAAAACCGTCAACATCCAATCAAAAAACATTCAGTTACTTTTAAAAGCAACGAAACAATGGGTGGAATAATTTAGTTGTAAAAGGACAAAATAATCCTTGTTTAATATAATTTATCTGTTTATTATTATTACTAGTTTAAATTTCTCTTATATACATAATATTGCGGAATTTTTACTGTGTGTTTACTGACTACCCATCACTCCCGTGCTTCTTAATAATAATAATAATAATAATAATAATAATAATAATAATAATAATAAT
>SRHC01002716.1:461548-605052 GCA_004794325.1 Pomacea maculata
TAATAATACGAAAGTACGCTCAGTAATAACGTCTCCAAGAGAGGAATAGTCTAGGCCAGCATCGCCAACATAGTATCAATATCTCGAGGATCCATTTTTACGTAAGCGTTGGTCCAGTATAAATAAAAATTTTATTTCCAGTCAAAATAATAATATCGGACGATAATAGAATCCCAGAGGGGCCAACTAAGTCTGGCCAAAATCAGGCCAGTCTGTCTGTGATACTAAGATACCGACGTATCATTTCAACGTTGGTACCGGTCGTGTGCCAGACTCACGAATTAAGTTTGTCAACAACAACAATATTACTTCTTCTCTAGACAGGATAGATTCCTTAAGATCCCTCAGATTCTTTTCGGCAGGAAAGTTACTAGAAAGCTCGTCGTCTTGCACGAGAGATGCATAAGTCTCGTTCAAAAAATATTAAAGCTTCTTAATGTTAGTTCAAAGCTTCGTCGGCCAACGATAAATCAGAGGTATAATTAATTTGTTCGAGTGAACTCCCTACACCTGTCACATCCAATGAACAGTGATTTATGACATACGCACGTCCATTGTGAGTAGCTACAAGGCAAACTATTCATCCTTTGTGGCAAGAAACTGTGTTGACATGCAGGGTAGAAATATTTATCGGATATTGTCTACAGCTGAGAGGATAAATACGTTTTTTTTATTCATAACAAAGCTTGTCTGCATTGACATCTTATTTGACATTATTCTTCCATATTATCAATCAATCGATGCACATATATGGATTATACATTCTCGTTAACCTTTCATCTACCTTCGTCATCAATCCATCTTTACTCGTCAACCCACCAATTTGTAACCCTCAGCCTTTTCTATCCATAATCTGTTGTTTATTAATATAAAAATGTGGGCGGGAACAAGAGAAAATCTTGTATATATCTTTGTATATTAAATAAACGAATGAACATCCATGTCTTGCTGCACATGGCAAACTATTATTTTTTTGTTGAACATTTTTGAAAGACACTCTGTGTAAATTCGCGGGAGCTGTAAGGACTTTGACTCCCTACTGACTTCGTTAAGCACAGACTTGTCATTGGAAGGTCTTCAGATGCCACGACAGCAACTGTCGACTGAGTCTCTGAACTTTGAACCCATGATGTAATAAACACAAAAGTTTACTGAGGAGTGGATGCCATTACACATGAAGACAAAATACCACAGCACTGTATTCAGGGTGAAATACGGGTTGGTAAAGTTTATCTCTCCTAGCCAGAGAGAGAGAAGATCTGAAGACCAACGTTGGGCGCCATACACACTAGAAAGAGAACAGAGGTCCCGATCAACATACGGGTTACTGCCACCTCTTTACTCAACATTCTAGTATCGAGGTTTACTGTCATCTTTCATCTATGCATGTCGGTGCTCCCCATACGATTTTAGTTTTAGTTCACAGTATAGGATTCTCATAGATTGATGAATTATCTGTACTCAGAGATCAATTCTTTTATCATTGGATATATCCAACCTTGTCGACTCATCCATTATAGCGATCATTCCAATTTTATAGATTATACCTTCTCATGCGACTTTTCATCATCCAACAAAAACTTTTATGCGCCAACTCCCTTAGCTAATAAAATAACAAAAAGGCAAATCAGTTCGTGTAGTCATATTTCATATATACAGGTACTTGTACAAAATATGTCTCTTTCCTTCCAGGGCTATGTTGCTGTATTGTTGTTATGAAGTACACATTAGAAGAATTTGTTTTAATGCTAGTATATTTTAGACATTCTTCGCTAATCTAATGTTTTGGCATCCTCGACGGTCAGAGATATAGAGATATGCTTGTTAAACTTACTCAAGGAACTATGAAAAAAAAACCTGTATGGAAGTGTACAAAGAGTTTGACTTTCTTGTGGCTTGACTAATTAAAGTCATCGTTTGACTTTCTCGCGCAGACATAAACTGTGTACGTATTCTCTGAACTTTGACCCCATGATGTAATACACACAGAAATGGACCGAGGAGCGGACACAACGAGACAGAAAGACAAAATACCAGAGTGCAAAGTTTAGAGTGAAGTACAAGCTGGTGGAATTAAACTCTTGTACGAGAAGAGAAAATATCTGAATACCAATAGTGGGCATAGCACAGATGAGAAAGAGAACAGAGGTCCCGATCAACATCCGGGTTACTGCCATCTCTTTACTCGACATACTAGTACCGAGATGTTCAGTCTTTTGTGTCCCAGTCGTCACGTTTGTCATCGACTTTCTCTGTTTGACAGCTGCTTGTAGTTTGATGGCGGTAACGGAGGTGCAGATTAATATGGCGGTGAAAAAAAATATTGGAAGTATCGTGGAGTAGATAATGATGTCGAAAATGTCGACGATTTTCTTGTTATCCGTATAGTACCTGTGAAACAAAAAAACTATTACTGTCTTTTACTGTACATTGCAAATAACTTTAGTCATCTTAATTCTCTGAGCTTCTTATGGAATTGACTGATCTATATGTCTTTTAAGTAGTGTTAAGGAACTGAAATAGTTTTCTTGAAATGTGGTAAGAAAAATATCAAAGTTTATATAAATTTTATTTATGTTTCAGAGAACTTTGAATTGAAATAAATCAAACGATTATCTATTCAAACAAGATTTCAGTTGTCTCAAGAGAAAACAAAAAAAAATTAGGATCGATGCGCATTTTCGGAATGATTAAAATTCAGACATCAGGTAAAGACAAGAAGAAACTTTGAAACATGAAAAAGAAGCGCACAGAGTTTGTATCCACAAATGAGAATTCATTTTACAAATACTACTTACACTATTATAATGCCCTTACTTTGTCACTGTGAAGAAAGACTTTGTGATGTTCGTAGAGGGATCGTACATAAAGCCGACGGTGTGTTTAGGAATCACGATAACAAACATCCCTGCCACCAGCACGACACAGCAGACGACAACAATGGCGGTCATGGTGGACGTCTTCAGCAGCCGCTTGGCGTGGAGGGGACTGACGACACAGAAACAGCGCTCACAGGCAATGACAGCCGACAGGAATTGAGAGGCCCACTCGACGCTGCTTACATCTACATCAGTAACGATATACATCCCTTTGATGTTTATAACTCATTAACAAGAAAAAATATCAGGCTTTGTGATAAATCAATTTCGTGAATAAGGTATATACAATATCTACTAGCCATTTACGACTCACAAAAAAGAAATTTTTGCCAAATCTTTTGTAAGATTTAGGACTTTAACACAATTAATAAATAAAATCGCTATCACTCACGTCCCAGCCAGACTGTTATGAACCAAATGTCTGGATTGATGTGTTTTCTCACTCGGTCCTCAACATACATCAGAAGCAGGACTACGACGTTGACGAGGTCAGCCAGCGCCAGGAGGAAGAGACAGACGTTGATTCTCTCTCCAAGACCCTGTCTGTAGAACACCATGGCGCTCACCACGTTGCCGGGGATTCCCAGGAACAGAAGAAACGGAATCATGAACCAGCATATGGCCGCCATGATGATCTCGTAAATCTTGATAGGACAGAGACAACAGGTGTGGTAAGTGAGGTACAAGATGTAGTATGTAAGTTGTGTTAGTTAATAATTATAATTTTTAATGATACACTTAATGTTCCAGAACAAAATATATAATTGTTGTTATTGCTGTTATTGTTGTTTTACTTCAGCAGACAGAATGCTCCACTCATTCTCAGAAAACTTTGAACTTGTGGTTGTGAACAGCCGCACACTGAAGTCTGTCCATGGTTGCTGATCGGTTGAACTGATGTCTGACACAGAATCCATTTCTGTCAGTGATGTGGCAGTGACAACTACAGTGAGTGTCAACAACTCATCTTAAAGAAAGTTTTATACAGAAACGGTGTTGCCCCTAGTCCTACTCTACCCAACTCTATAGAGGCTTTTTATGATCTTGGATGGTGTTTTAAATCATGATTGAATATTGTGAACTTCTTTTGTACAGAGTAAATTAAATTGTCACCAAAATTGTTTATAAGAATGTGAGCTACTGTCGCATTTATCTGCTGCTTCTAAATAAAAGATTCAGCAGTGTACCTTAATTAAGAAACATTATTGCTTGCATATTAAACAATATTTTAATAAATTCGTTGTTAGTAATTACGAAAATTGCAGATAGCGATTGATCTCTTAAATATGGAGAAATGTCATGTAACTAGTTTTAAATAATTTTTCCTGTGCACTTACCTTGATTGATGTAAGAACATTTAGTTACAGAGGCTTTTATACAAAGACAAACTAAAGCGGCAATGAATTAGTTTTCCCAATTAAGGAAAATAATAGAATGTCAAGGGAGTATACTTCCGCAATCATCCTTTGCATCTCTTGAGATTGTAGGTATTCGCTACAAAAATAAATTAAAAAAATAATAAATAAATAAGAAATTAGAAAAGCATTCGATTTTAGCAACTAAAAGTGATAAATATTTTAAAGAATATTTTGTGTTCTATTAACGGGCGCGATATGTGTGTGTATATATATACGTGTGTGGGTGTGTATATACGTGTATGTGTGTGTATACTCGTACAAACCCTTTTTCATAAGCTAGTGTGGGCTCCTTTGCGCTTCTAAAACACACAGCTCACTCTGGGTCCTACTAAGGAGTTTATTTTCATTGTATATACTTCTGGTCTGGTTTTTTACCCTTTGTCTGGATTGTAAGGTTTGTAAACAATTCACTGCCTACCTCTTCTCCTAACAGTCTTTGATTAATTAATCACTAAGAAAGTATCTTTACAGCTCTGTAGCTTGAAGGCGAATGTAAGAGTTTAACACTACCAGCCATCTCACTAGAAAACGTTTCTGTCAGTTGATAAAGGTGGGTAAGATTATTCCTTCCTCTTCATCTTTTTACTGATACTTTCAGAAGATGTTAGGAGCTGGAGATGGGGATTAATAGTTTTGTCTCAGTAAGGTCATGCTTTGGGAGGGGTCAACCTTAATCTCATAGGTCAGAGAATCTTAGAGCCTATGATCGATGACTGGTCAACTGTATCTTGGCGCACGCCCCACAAACGTGGAGTAGATAATGATATCAACAATGTCGATGATTTTCTTATGAGCTATATAGTACCTGAGAAGTGAAAAGCTATTTCATTGTTTATGCGCCCAAACACATTACAAATCATTTCAGTCAGTTTTAATTCAAGTAATGAGAGCGCTACATTTAATCTATTCTACAAGGCATACATACAAGTTAAGTATCTTGGAAGAAATAGAATAGGCTTGCAAAATGTGCTAAGAAAATAATGTCAAAGTATACCAGCATTTATTTCTGTTTGTGTCTTCAATAAAAGAAAAGGAAATGTGATCTGCTTGATGGTGTGTCAAACAATCATGTCTTTAGAAAGTGGCAAACGTTCACCTGTTGCCGCAGTCGTTCTTACAACACTCTGTCACCTGCTGACACCACAACACATATTCTCACCTGCTGATTTATCGACAGTCCTCTAATATGTGTGTTACTATATTTGGCGTTTAAAAAATGTAAAAAGTCGAAAAGATGTCTTTTAGTCAGTGATATGTGCCCCGTTCGCAGGAGTCCATTTAAAACCAATTAGTTGTAGAGGTGCACACACACACACACACGAACGCACACACACACACACACACTTACATTCACGCGCATACCAACGGATAGTTAACAGCGAAAATACAACAATATTTAGGGTGTGAAATTAGTCACCAAATTCAAGTAAAATATGTATCTGATATATATTTTTGATTATTCAATCTTTATTGTGTAAACTGTCACAAGTCATCAAACTCGCAAGCAGCCTGTCGCCATGGTTACAACATGTAAATGTAGCAGCAGTCCTGTCAACACTCAGCATCACCAGTAAAGCTGCTGATATACATCAGGACTCTGGTCGTTACACAGCGAAAAGAAAACCGTAAAACAGTTTGAATGATGATAATGATATTGTTAAACCAAAATTGTGTGAGATACATTGCACAAACGTATATATTTAATTAAATTATAAAACTGTATGTCTCTTTTGCTGATGAGATCATCCAAACAATTTAAATTCACATATAGAATTAAATGTTTAGATTAAATTTTATCGCCTATAATGTAAAAGGACCACTAAAATTCAATGATAACCGTCAACAACGAATCAAGACATTTTCAGATACTTTTAAATGCAACAAAGCAATTGGTTGCACAATTTAGTTGTATAAGGACAAAATAACCTTTTTTTAATATAATTTATCTTGTTCTTCTTGCACTCCACAATATATGTTGTGATGCAAGTTTTAACCTTCAGATGATTCGCTAATTCCGTTTTACAGTGCCACTAAAGGTAAAAAAGAAAATATAGCCAATTCTGACAAAATACTTGTGAACGCCTCCATTGTGTTCTTTAGATACATGAATGTACCTATTGTTGAAATTCTTATTCTTTAGTAGTAATGGTGGAGTTATTACTTTAAGTCATAGGTTTTGTTAGTAATTACTAATCTGTTTGTAATTCTGAACATTACACAATTAATTGTGTATCTTCTGCTAAATGGCAACATAATTTCACAAAATACTGTATGGTTATAGTCACGATGATAAAAATAACATAAATGTAATAAAATACTGAAATTCCTTTTCTAGAGAACAAATTATTATTAAGACTTAAATGAATTCATGTTAAGATCATAAAGAACTATTTCCAAAGAACATCATCGTTTCGAAGCTAACGTGAACAGTTAGTAACAATGGACTTCGACAAAAATAATAGTTATGTTGAAGAAAAACTTACAGAATATTGCGGACTTTTGACTGTCTGCTTACTGACTAGCCATCACACCCGTTAGTTTTAATAATAATAATAATAATAATAATAATAATAATAATAATAATAATAATAATAATAATAATGTGCAAGTACGACTAGTATTTACATCTCCAAGAGAGAGTGAGGAATAGTCTAAGCCCGCATCGCCATCATACTATCAACATCTCGAGGATCCATTTTTATGCATAGGTTGGTCCAGTATAAATAAACATTTCATTTCCAGTCAAAGTACTAATATCGGATGATAATAGAAACCCAGAGGGGCCAACTAAGTCTGGCCAAAATCATGCAAGTCTGTCTGTGATACTAAGATACCGACTAACCCATTTCAACGTTCGTACCGGTCGTACGCCAGACTCGCGAATTAAGTTGGTAAACAACAACAGTATGACTCCTTATCTAATAGGATAGATTCCTTACGATCCCTCAGAGTTCCTTTCGGCAGGAAAGTTACTAGTAAACTCGTCGTCTTGCACAAGACATCCATAAGTCTCGTTAAAAAAAAGTAATGCTTCTTAATGTTAGTTCAAAGCTCTGTCAGCCAACGATAAATCAGATGTATCGTTAATGTGTTCGAGTGAACTCCCTGCACCTGTCACATCCAATAAATAGTGGATCGTAGAATACGCACCTCCATTCTGAGTAGCATCAAGGCTAACTATTCGCCATTTGTGGCAACACACTGTGTTCACATTAAAGATAGAAATAATTATCAGATACTGTCTACAGCTGAAGGATAAATACGTTTTTTATACATAACAAAGCGTGTCTGCATCGACATCTTATTTGACATCATTCTTTCATGTTATCGATCGATCTCTCCTCATCTAAAGATTCATGCATCCTCGTTGACCTTATATCTACGTGGGTCATAAATTAATCTTAACTCGTCGACCCATTTCTTGGCCATCAGCCCTTTCTATTCATAATCAACCCGTACTCTTCAATCTCTTCATATTCAGCATTAGTCACAACATTAAGTAATCGATTCATTGTTATCGAGATTCTACCCATATATCCTTATCGATTTTTCCAAAATTTCCATTTTTAGTTTACAATAAATGATCCCAACGGACTGTTGATTATCTATTTTTAAAGATCCAAAGTTAAATGTATTTTTATTCATCTGTGTTTAAATAAATGTAAAGGCGGAACAAGAGAAAATCTTAGTTTTTGTGTATTGAATAAACATCCATGTCTTGCCTTACATAGCAGATTATTATTTCTTTGTTTAACATTTTTAAAAGACACTCTGTGTGAATGTGCGAAAGCTACAAGGACTTTGACTCCCTACTGACTTCGTCAAGCACAGACTTGTCATTGGAAGGTCTTCCGACGCCCCGACAGAAACTGTATACGGAGTCTCTGAACTTTGAACCCATGATGTAATAAACACAAAAGTTTACTGAGGAGCAGATTGCACGACACATGAAGACAAAATACCACAGCACTGTATTCAGAGTGAAATACGGGTTGGTAAAGTGTAATTCTCCGAGCAGGAGCGAGAAGATCTGAAGACCAACGTTGGGCGCCATACACATGAGAAAGAAAACTGAGGTCCAGATCAACATACGGGTTACTGCCACCTCGTTACTTGGCATACTAGTACCAATGTTTTTTGTCATCTATCATTTATCTATGCCTATCGTTTTTCCAAATATTTTTTTAATTTTAGTTTACAGTATACGATTCCCATGGAGTCATAAATTATCTGTACTCAGAGATCAACTCTTTTACCATTGGATATATCCATCCTTGTCGACTTATTCATGATCGCGATCCATCCAATTTCAAAAATCAATTTACCTTTTCCTGCGACCTTTCATCATCCAACAAAAACTTTTATGCGCCAACTGCCTTAGCTAATAAAATAACAAAAAGGCAAATCAGTTCATGTAGTCATACTTCATATATATATATATAGGTACTTGTACAAAATATGTCTCTTTCCTTCCAGGGCTATGTTGTTGTGTTGTTGTTATGAAGTATACATTAGAAGAATATGTTTTAGTATTAGTATATTTCATACATTCTTCGCTAATCTAATGTTTTGGCATCCTCGATGGTCAGAGATATCGAGATATGCTTGTTAAACTTACTCAAGGCACTATGAAAAAACACAGTTTTCAAAAGTACAAAGAGTTTGACTTTCTTGTGGCTTGACTAATTAGAGTCATTGTTTGACTTTCTCACGCAGACATAAAATGTGTACAAATTCTCTGAACTTTGACCCCATGATGTAATACACACAGAAATGGACCGAGCAGCGGACACAACGAGACAGAAAGACAAAATGCCACAGCACAGTGCTTACAGTGAAGTACAAGCTGGTGGAATTTAACTCTTGAACGAGAAGAGAAAATATCTGAACACCAATAGTGGGCATCACACAGATGAGAAAGAGAACAGAGGTCCCGATCAACATCCGGGTTACTGCCATCTCTTTACTCGACATACTAGTACCGAGATGTTCAGTCTTCTGTGTCCCAGTCGTCATGTTTGTCATCGACTGTCTCTGTTTGACAGCTGCTTGTAGTTTGATGGAGGTAATTGAGGAGCAGATTAATATAGCGATGAAAAAACTGACTGGAAGTATCGTGGAGTAGATAATGATGTCGAAAATGTCGACGATTTTCTTGTTATCCAAATAGAACCTGAGAAACAAAAAACTATTACTGTCTTTTACTGTACATTGCAAATAACATAAGTAATCTTAATTCTCTGAGCTACTTATGGACTTAAGTGATATATATATATATATATGTCTTTTAACTATTTTTAAGGAAATAAAATAGGTTTCGCTAAAAGTACATATAAATGTTATTTATGTTTGATACAACTTTGAAAAACAAAATAAAAAAAAACGAATATCTAGGCAAACAAGATTTTAGTTGTCTCAAAAGAAGAAAATAAGATTAGGACCGATATGCCTTTTCGTAATGATTAAAATTCAATTAGAGACAAGAATAAACGAAGCGCATCGAGTTGAATCGACACAAGAATCCGTTTTACAAATACTGCCACCACTATTATAAAACCCTTACTTTGTCACCATTAAGAAAGACTTTGTCATATTTGTAGACGGATCGTATATAAAATCGACGAAGTGCTTAGAGGGGACGATAACACACATCCCTGCCACCAGCACGACACAGCAGACGACAACAATGGCGGTCATGGTGGACGTCTTCAGCAGCCGCTTGGCGTGGAGGGGACTGACGACACAGAAACAGCGCTCACAGGCGATGACAGCCGACAGCAACTGAGAAACATACTCGGCGCTGGTAAAGCCTACATCAATAAAGAGATACAGTCCTCTGATGTTTATAACTCATTAACAAGAAAAATATCATGCTTTGTGATAAATCAATTTCGTGAATGAGGTATATACATTATCTACTAGGCATTTACGACTCACAAAAAAATTTTTTGACAAGTCTTTTGTAACATTTATGATCATAACACAATTAATGATAAAATCGCTATCACTTACCTCCAAACCATATTGCTATGAACCAGGTGTCTGGACTGATGTGTTTCCTCACTCGGTCCTCGACAAACACGAGAAGCAGGATGAGGACGTTGACGAGGTCAGCCAGCGCCAGGAGGAAGAGACAGACGTTGATTCTCTCTCCAAGACCCTGTCTGTAGAACACCATGGCGCTCACCACGTTGCCGGGGATTCCCAGGAACAGTACAAACGGAATCATCAACCAGCACATGACCGCCATGAGGATTTCATAAATCTTGATAGGACAGAGAGAACAGGTTGAGTAGGTGAGGTACAAGATGTAGTGTGGAAGTTGTGTTGGTTTACATTTATTATTTTCAATGTTGCACTAAATTTTCTAGAAAAAATATCATAATTGTTGTTTTACATCAGCAGATAGAATGCTCGACTCCTTCTCAGACATCGTTGAACTTGTGGCTGTGAACAGCCGCACACTAAAGCTTGTCCATGGTTGCTGATCGGTTGAACTGATGTCTGACACAGAATCCATTTCTGTCAGTGATGTGGCAGTGACAACTACAGTGAGTGTCTACAACTCATCTTAAAATAAAGTGGTTTTTTTTGGAAACTGCGTTAAACGCAGTCCTACTTCACCAAACGCTTTAGAGGCTAGATTATCTAGGATTGTGTTTTAAAACAAGAATGAATGTTGTAAACTTATTTTGTACAGCTTGAGTTAAATTGTCACGACAATTATTTATAAGGATGTGAACTACTGTCGCATTGATCTGCTTCTTGCAAATAGAAGATTCAACACTTAACCATAATGAGGAAACACAGTTACTATTGGCTGCATAACTAAACAATATTTTAATAAAGGAGTGGTTAGTAAATACTAACAACCCAGATAACGATTGATCCCTTAAATATGGAGAAATGTCATGTCACGAGTTTTAAAGGATTTTTTTCTTGATTTCTGTAGGAACATTTAATTAGAGAGGCTATTGTACATAGAAAAATTGTTAAAATGTGGCAATGTATTTGTAATCTCAATTAAAAGAAAATAATAGAATGTCAAGGGAGTATATTTCCATAATTTCCTTTGCAACTCTCGAGATTGTAGCCATTCTATGCAAAATAAAATAAAATAAAATAAAATAAAATAACAAAATATATAAAAAATAAAAAATAAAAAAATTAGAATAGCAGTAGATTTTAGTACCTAAAAACAAATATTTTAAAGAACATTTTGTGTTGTATTGACGAGCGCGATGTGTGTGCGTGTGTTTGTCTGTATACGTGTGTTGGTGTGTGTACGTGTGTGTACGTGTGTGTGTGCGTGTACAAGCCCTCTTTCATAAGCTGGTGTAGTTCCTTTGCGCTTCTTAAACACACAGCTCATTGTGGGTCCTACTAAGGAGATCCTTTTAATTGTATTTTCTTCTGGTCTTTTTTTTTCCTTTTGCCTATATTGTAAGGTTGGTGAAGGTTGTCTGCTTCGTCTCCTGACTGTCTCTGATTATTTAATAGCTATGAAAGTGTCTTTACAGCTCTGTAGTTTGAAGGCGAATGTAACAGTTTAACACTACCAGCCAAGTCACTAGAAAACGTTTGTCTGTTGATAAAGGTGGGTAAGATTATTCCTTCCTCTTCATCTCTTACTGATACTTTCAGAAGATGTTAGGAGCTGGAGATGGGGATTAATAGTTTTGTCTCAGTAAGGTCACGCTTTGTGAGGGGTCAACCTTAATCTCATAGTTCAGAGAATCTTAGAGCCTATTAAAGATGACTGGTCAACTGTTATCTTGAAGCACGCACAGCAAACGTGGAGTAGATAATGATGTCAACAATGTCGATGATTTTCTTATGAGCTAGTTAGTACCTTAGAATTGAAAAGCTATTTCACCAAGTCGTCTTTCACTGCGACCAAACAGATTACAACTCACTTCAATCAGTTTTAATTTAAATAATTTGCGCGCTACATTCAGACGGATTCAATGTATTCTACAAGGCATACAGACACGTTAAGCATCTTGGAAGAAATAAAATAGGCTTTGAGAAATGTGCTAAGAAAAGAATGTCAAAGTATACCAACATTCATTTCTGTTTGAATATACGTTAAAGTAAAAAATAAACACTGGAAATTTAATAGGAAAACAAAAGTTATTGTGTGAACAAAAGAAATAAATAAGGAACAATGTTTGCCCAATGATTTAGTTTCAGACACGCCGTTGTTAGTCTAGCGCTTATGAGGCTAAATAATCTGAATGCCTGTTTTCAACAAAAAAGAAATGCTATCAAATGCTTTCTAAAAGCTTGTAGAATGTCCCTACAAAAAAAAGAAAAGGAAATGTGAACTGCTTGATGGTGTGTCAAACATTCAAATCTTACAAAATCGGCGAACGTTGACCTGTAGCCGCAGTCGTTCTTAAACAACCACACTGATTGTTACAACACTCGGTCACCTGCTGACACACCACAACAGATATTCTCAGCTGCTGATTTCTCGAGAGTCGTCTAATATGTATGTTACTATATTTGTCATTTTAACAAATAAAAGTTGAAAGAATGTCACTTCGTCAACGATATGTGCCCCGTTCACAGGAGTTCATTTAAAACAATTTACTTGCAGTGGTGCACACACACACACACACTAACGCACATACAGACAGATAGTTTACAGCGAAACTAAAATATTTAGGGTGAGAAATTAGTCACCAACTTCAAGTAAAATATATATCTGAAAGACATTATTGATGAATCAAACTTTATTGTGTAAACTGTCACAAGTCATCAAACTCGCAAGCAGCCTGTCGCCATGGTTACAACCTGTAAATGTAGCAGCAGTCCTGTGAACATTCAGCATCACTAGTAAAGCTGTTGATATACACAAGGACTCTGGTAGTTACACAGCGGGAAGAAAACCGTAAAACAGTTTGAATGATGATATGGATATTGTTAAACCAAAATTGTGTTAACCTGACAATATAAAGAGGAACGAGAAATTTCATGAATACCAGTCATACATTTGAGTGCTGCCTCTATTATTGTTTCTCCTTCCAACAAAAAATGAAATCCACAGTAAATTTTGTGTATGAGACAACATGTCCACAAAAGTCCAAATAAATACAATTTAGCCCATGAGTAGATACCAATATCCGTTTTCACAAGCTCACTTTTGATTTTAGTAAAACTACAAAGTGTTAAAGCAGGAAAGTTATCATGGACATCAAATATAATTTTAATTATAGGAAAATTGATGATCTTTTGATAGGTAAGAAAAGCTTTATTCCGGTAGCCAGGTAAGCAGCAGAGATTGTTCCAAAAATGATTAACACAGAATTACAGCAGTCACACAAATATTACAAGCAATTGTACAGAAAGATACCTTGCACAAAGTATATATTTAATTAAATTATAAAACTGTATGCCTCTTTTGCTAGTCAAATTATCCAAGCAATTTAAATTCACGTATAGAATTAAATGTTTAGATTAAATTTTATCGTTTTATAATGTAAAAGCACCACTAAAATTCAAAAATACTTGTGAACGCCTCCATTCTGTTCTTTAGATACATGACTTGACCTATTGTCGAAATCTTTATTCTTTAGTAGAAATGGTGGAGTTATTACTTAAAGTCATAGGTTTTGTTAGTAATCACTAATCTTTTTGTAATTCTGAACATTACACAATTAATTTTGTATCTTCTGCTAAATGCCAACAATTTCACAAAATACTGTATGATTATAGTCACGATGATAAAAATAACATAAATGAAATAAAATACTGACATTCCTTTTCTTGAGAACAAATTATTATTAAGGCTTAAATGAATTCCCGTTAAGATCATAAAGAACTATTTCCAAAGAACACCATCGTTTAGAGACTAAGGTGAACAGTTAGTAACAATGGACTTCCACAAAAATAATAGTTACGTTGAAAAAAAACTTACAGAATATTGCGGACTTTTAATGTCTGCTTACTTACTAGCCATCACATCCGTTCGTTGTAATAATAATAATAATCATAATAATAATAATAATAATAATGATGATGATGATGATGATGATGATGATGATGATGATGATGATGATGATGATGATGATGATGCGCAAGTACGACTAGTATTTACATCTCCAAGAGAGAGAGAGGAAAAGTCTCAGCCCGCATCGCCATCATACTATCAACATCTCGAGGATCCACTTTTACGTGTAGGTTGGTCCAGTATAAATAAACATTTCATTTCCAGTCAAAGTAATAATATCGGACGATAATAGAAACCCAGAGGGGCCAACTAAGTCTGGCCAAAATCATGCCAGGTATAAAGATACCGACTAACCCATTTCAACTTTCGTACCAGTCGTACCCCAGACTCGCGAATGAAGTTGGTAAACAACAACATTACTCCTTATCTAACAGGATCCACTCCTTACGATCCCTCAGAAATCCTTTCGGCAGAAAAGTTACTAGAAAGCTCGTCGTCTTGCACAAGACATCCATAAGTCTCGTTAAAAAAAAGTAATGCTTCTTAATGTTAGTTCAAAGCTCCGTCAGCCAACGATAAATCAGATGTATCGTTAATGTGTTCGAGTGAACTTCCTGCACCTGTCACATCCAATAAATAGTGGTTCGTGGATTACGCACCTCCATTCTGAGTAGCTGCAAGGCTAACTATTCGCCATTTGTGGCAACACACTGTGTTCACATTAAAGATAGAAATAATTATCAGATATTGTCTACAGCTGAAGGATAAATACGTTTTTATACATAACAAAGCGTGTCTGCATTGACATCTTATTTGACATCATTCTTTCATGTTATCGATCGATCTCTCCTCATCTAAAGATTCATGCATCCTCGTTGACCTTATATCTACGTGGGTCATAAATTAATCTTAACTCGTCGACCCAATTCTTGACCATCAGCCCTTTCTATTCATAATCAACCCGTACTCTTCCATCTCTTCATATTCAGCATTAGTCACAACATTAAGTAATCGATTCATTGTTATCGAGATTCTACTCATACTCGTTACTCAACATACTAGTACCAAGGTTTACTGTCATCTATCATCTATCTATGCCTATCGTTTTTCCCAATATTTTTTAAATTTTAGTTTATAGTATAGGATTCCCATGAATTCATGAATTATCTGTACTCAGAGATCAACTCTTTTATCAATGGATATATCCATCCTTGTCGACTTATTCATGATCGCGATCCATCCAATTTCAAAGATCAATTTACCTTTTCATGCGACCTTTCATCATCCAACAAAAACTTTTATGGGCCAACTGCCTTAGCTAATAAAATAATAACAAAAAGGCAAATCAGTTCATGTAGTCATATTTCATATATATATATAGGTACTTCTACAAAATATGTTTCTTTCCTTCCAAGGCTATGTTGCTGTGCTGTTGTTATGAAGTATACATTAGAGGAATATGTTTTAGTGTTAGTATATTTCGTACATTCTTCGCTAATCTAATGTTTTGGCATCCTCGACGGTCAGAGATATCGAGATATGCTTGTTAAACTTACTCAAGGCACTATGAAAAAACACAGTTTTCAAAAGAACAAAGAGTTTGACTTTCTTTGTGGCTTGACTAATTAATGTCATCGTTTGACTTTCTCGCGCAGACATAAACTGTGTACATATTCTCTGAACTTTGACCCCATGATGTAGTACACACAGAAATGGACTGACGAGCGGACACAACGAGACAGAAAGACAAAATGCCACAGTAGAATGCTTAGAGTAAAGTACAAGCTGGTGGAATTTAACTCTTGTACGAGAAGAGAAAATATTTGAATACCAATAGTGGGTATCACACAGATGAGAAAGAGAACAGAGGTCCCTATCAACATCCGGGTTACTGCCATCTCTTTACTCGACATACTAGTACCGAGATGTTCAGTCTTTCCTACTCCAGTCGTCACGTTTGTCATCGAATTTCTTTGTTTGAAAGCTATTTGTAGTTTGATGGAGGTAATTGAGGAGCAGATTAATATGGCGATGAAGAAACTGACTGGAAGTATCGTGGAGTAGATAATGATATCGAAAATGTCGACGATTTTCTTGTTATCCAGATAAAACCTGAGAAACAAAACATTATTACTGTCTTTTACTGTACACTGCAAATAACTTTAGTAATCTTAATTCTCTGAGCTACTTATGGACTTAAGTGATATATATATATGTCTTTTAAGTATTTTTAATGAAATAAAATAGGTTTCGCGAGATGTGGTAAGAAAATTATCGAAGTACAGGTAGTCCTCGACTTACGACGGGGATCCGTTCTTAACGCGGCGTCGTAAACCGAATTTCGACGTAAGTCGGATCATACGTTTATACAGTACTGTACCATAATAACAGTACAGTACTGCAAACACTTAGCCTATCCAAACACCTATCCTAACACAGCAACCTACATAATTATCAATAAACATAAGTACAGTAAAATATTGTTAGTACACTACGCTTTGTTATCACTGTCGCTTTCATAGGAGCAGATCCTGTCACGTGTTCAAGGATGCGATCTTTATCCTTGATAATCGTAGCGACAGTCGAACGACTAAGTCCTAATGACCTGCCAATTTCTGTTGCTGTTTCCCCCTTCTCAGATTGCCTTATGATATCCACTTTCACCTCCATGGTGATGGCCTTCCTTTTCTTTGATGCACTGACCTCGTAAGTCGGAACGAGCGTCGTAACCACGAAACGACGTAACTCGAGACCGTCGTAACCCGAGGACTACCTGTACATATAAATGTTATTTATGTTTGATACAACTTTGAAAAACAAAAAAAAAAAGAATATCTATTCAAACAAGAATTTAGTTGTCTGAAGAGAAGAAAATATGATTAGGACCGATATGCCTTTTCGTAATGATTAAAATTCAATTAGAGACAAGAATAAACGAAGCGCATAAAGTTGAATCGACACATTAGAATCCGTTTTACAAATACTACTACCACTATTATAATATCCTTACTTTGTCACCATTAAGAAAGACTTTGTGATATTCGTAGACTGATCGTATATAAAATCGACGACGTGCATAGGGGTGAGGATAACAAACACCCCTGCCACCAGCACGACACAGCAGACGACAACAATGGCGGTCATGGTGGACGTCTTCAGCAGCCGCTTGGCGTGGAGGGGACTGACGACACAGAAACAGCGCTCACAGGCGATGACAGCCGACAGGAATTGCGAAACATACTCGGCGCTGGAAAAGCCTGTATCAATAAAGAGATACAGTGGAACCTCGGTTTGCGAACGCCTCGGATAGCGAACATTTCGGTTAACGAACAAATATTTCGTTAAAAATTTGTCTCGGATAACGAACAAAATTTCGGATAACGAACAGCCACGTGAACCACACGTGACCGACCAGCATGTCATCATTCACGCTCGAGACACAGTTACGATCGGTCGTTCCTTATCTGTGCGCATCCTTCTTATTTATTTTAATAAGACAATCCTCAATCATGGCTCCAAAGAAGATTAAGAGCAATTAATAGTAGTGAGGTAATGACAAGGAAGCAGCCAACAAATGAATTGAAAAAGGAAATGATTTCAAAGTATGAAGGTGGCATGCGTCTGTCGGATATGTGATGTCGTATTACCGAAGAGTTTTACAAAAAGACAGAAGCAACAGACACTGGACAAGTTTTTTTCCTTTAACCTCAAAGCTACAGAAAAGGGAAGTCATCCCCCGATGTAATAATGTCACGTGTGCTCATGGAGGGGGAATCAGTAATTCCACCCCCTTCCTCCCCACACCTCCATCCACCCACGCCGTAAAAACGGCAAGTTTTCTGATGTTTAAATGCTTTCGTTAATGTTTTAATGTTTATTTAACTCCATTTATATTGCATTATAACTGTTCTCATTAAAACAAATACCTATATAGCCTGTAACTTTCATATATCAGCGAGTCAACAGGGGCTGGGAACCAATTAAATCTATTTCCTTTATTTCTTATGGAAAAAATTGTTTCGGATAACGAACATTTCGGATAACGAACAGCTTTCCAGAACGGATTAAGTTCGTTAACCGAGGTTCCACTGTACAGCCCTCTGATGTTTTTAACTCATTAACAAGAAAAATATCAGTCTTTGTGATAAATCGATTTCGTGAATAAGGTCTATACAATATCTAGTAGGCATTTACGACTCACAAAAAAGAAATTGTTGTCAAGTCTTTTGTAAAATTTATGATCATAACACAATTAATAAATAAAATCGCTATCACTCACCTCCCAACCAGACTGCTAGAAACCAAATGTCTGGACTGATGTGTTTCCTCACTCGGTCCTCGACAAACACGAGAAGCAGGATGACGACGTTGACGAGGTCAGCCAGCGCCAGGAGGAAGAGACAGACGTTGATTCTCTCTCCAAGACCCTGTCTGTAGAACACCATGGCGCTCACCACGTTGCCAGGGATTCCCAGGAACAGAAGTAACGGAATCATAAGCCAGCACATGGCCGCCATGAGGATCTCGTAAATCTTGATAGTACAAAGAGAACAGGTTGTGTAAGTGAGGTACAAGATATAGTGTGGAAGTTGTGTTGGTTTACATTTATTATTTTCAATGTTGCACTAAATTTTCTAGAAAAAATATTGTAATTATTGTTTTACATCAACAGATAGAATGCCGGACTCATTCTCAGAAAGCTTTGAACTTGTGGTTATGAGCAGCTTCACACTGAAGTCTGTCCATGGTTGCTGATCGGTTGAACTGATGTCTGACACAGAATCCATTTCTGTCAGTCATGTGGCAGTGACAACTACAGTGAGTGTCTACAACTCATCTTAAACTAAACGCCGTTAAACCCAGTCCTACTCCACCCACTCTTTAGAGGCTAGATTATCTGGGATTGTGTTTCAAAACAAGAATGAATGTTGAAAACTTCTTTTATGCAGCTTGAGTTAAAATGTCACGACAATTATTTATAAGGATGTGAACTACTGTCGCATTGATTTGCTTCTTGTAAATAAAAGATTCAACACTTAACCATAATGAGGAAACACAGTTACTATTACCTACATAATTTAACAATATCTTATTAAAGGCGGGGTTAGAAAATACTAACTTACCAGATAGCGATTGATTCCTTAAATATGGAGAAATGTCATGTCACGAGTTTTAAAGGATTTTTTCTTGATTTCTGTAGAAAATTCTAATTAGAGATGCTGTTGTACATAGAAGAAATGTTAAAATGTGGCAATGTATTTGTAATCTCAATTAAAAGAAAATAATAGAATGTCAAGGGAGTATACTTCCATAATCACCCTTTGCAACTCTCGAGATTGTAGGAATTCTATACAAAATAAAATAAAATAAAATAAAATAAAAAAATTAGAATAGCAGTCGATTTTAGTACCTAAAAAACAAATATTTTAAAGAACATTTTGTGTTGTATTGACGAGCGCGATGTGTGTGTGTGTGTTTGTCTGTATACGTGTGTTGGTGTGTGTACGTGTGTGTGTGCGTGTACAAACCCTCTTTCATAAGCTAGTGTAGTTCCTTTGCGCTTCTTAAACACACAGCTCATTGTGGGTCCTACTAAGGAAATCCTTTTAATTGTATATACTTCTGGTCTGGTTTTTTTCCTTTTGTCTATATTGTAAGGTTGGTGAACATTTCATTGTCTGCTTCGTCTCCTGACAGTCTCTGATTATTTAATAGCTATGAAAGTGTCTTTACAGCTCTGTAGTTTGAAGGCGAATGTAACAGTTTAATACTACCAGCCATGTCACTAGAAAATGTTTCTGTCTGTTGATAAAGGTGGGTAAGATTATTCCTTCCTCTTCATCTTTTACTGATACTTTCAGAAGATGTTAGGAGCTGGAGACGGGGATTAATAGCTTTGTCTCAGTAAGGTCATGCTTTGTGAGGGGTCAACCTTAATCTCATAGTTCAGAGAATCTTGGAGCCTATTAACGATGACTGGTCAACTGTTATCTTGAAGCACGCACCGCAAACGTGGAGTAGATAATGATGTCAACAATGTCGATGATTTTCTGATGAGCTATAAAGTACCTTAGAAATAAAAAGCTATTTCACCAAGTCGTCTTTCACTGCGACCAAACAGATTACAACTCACTTCAATCAGTTTTAATTTAAATAATTTGTGCACTGCATTCAGACTGATTCAATGTATTCTACAAGGCATACAGACACGTTAAGCATCTTGGAAGAAATAAAATAGGCTTTGATAAATGTGCTAAGAAAATAATGTCAAAGTATACCAACATTCATTTCTGTTTGAATATACGTTAAAGCAAAAAATAAACACTGGAAATTTAAAAGGAAAACAAAAGTTATTGTGTGAACAAAAGAAATAAATAAGGAACAATGTTTGCCCAATGATTAAGTTTCAGACACGCCGTAATTAGTCTCACGCTTAAGAGGCTAAATAATCTGAATGCGTGTTTTCAACAAAGAACGAATTCTATCAAATGCTTTCTGAAAGCTCGTAGAATGTCCCTACAATAAAAGAAAAGGAAATGTGAACAGCTTGATGGAGTGTCAAACAATCATATCTTACGAAAGTGGCGAACGTTGACCTGTTGCCGCAGTCGTTCTTAAACAAACACACTGATTGTTACAACACTCGGTCACATGCTGACACACCACAACAGATATTCTCAGCTCCTTATTTCTCGAGAGTCGTCTGATATGTATGTTACTATATTTGTCATTTTAAAAAAATAAAAAAAGGTGAAAGAATGTCACTTCGTCAACGATATGTGCTCCTTTCACAGGAGTTCATTTAAAACCATTTACTTGACGTGGTGCACACACACACACACACGAACGCACATACAAACAGATAGTTTACAGCGAAACTAAAACAACATTTAGGGTGAGAAATTAGTCACCAACTTCAAGTAAAATATATATCTGATCTACAGTTTTGATGAATCAATCTTTATTGTGTAAACTGTCACGTCATCAAAACTCGCAATCAGCCTGTCGCCATGGTTACAACCTGTAAATGTAGCTGCAGTCCTGTCAACACTCAGCATCACTAGTAAAGCTGTTGACATACACCATGACTCTGGTCGTTACACAGTGGAAAGAAAACCGTAAAACAGTTTGAATGATGATACTGATATTACTAAACCCAAACTGTGTTAGCCTGGCAATATATAGAGGAACGAGAAATTTCATTAATACCAGTGATACCTTTTAGGGATGCCTCTGTTATTGTTTCTCCTTCCAACTAAAGTCCACAGTAAACTTTGTGTATGAGACAACACCTTCACAAAAGTTCAAATAACTGCAATTTAGCCCATGAGTAGATACCAATATCCGTTTTCGCAAGCTCACTTTTGATTTTAGTAAAACTACAAAGTGTTAAAGTGTGAAAGTTATCATTGACATAAAATTAATTTTAGGAAGATTTGAGGAAGATTTATGATCTTTTGATAGGTAAGCTAGGCTTTCTTCCGGTAGCCAGGTAAGCAGCAGAGATTTTTCAAAAATGATTAACACAGAGTTACAGCAGTCACACAAATATTACAAGCAATTTTACAGCCTCTCTTTAATAAAGATGTCTTGCACAAAGGTATATATTTAATTAAATTATAAAACTGTATGTCTTTTTGTGTGATCAAATCATCCAAGCAATTTAAATACGCACATAGAATTAATGTTTAAATTAAATTTTATCGTCTATAGTGTAAAAGCATCACAAATATTAAATGATCAACAACGAATCAAGAAATTTTCAGATACTTTTAAATGCAACAAAGCAACTGTTTGCATAATTTAGTCGAATAAGGACAAAAGAATCATTGTTTAATATAATTTATCTTGTTGTTCTTGCACTCCATAATTTACTTTGTAATGCAAGTTTTAACCTTCAGATGATTCGGTACTTCTGTTTTATAGCACCACTAAAGGTAAAAAAGAAAATATTGCCCATTCTGACAAAATATTCACGAAAGCCTCCATTGTGTTCTTTAGATATATGACTTGACCTATTGCCAAAATCTTTATTCTTTAGTAGTAATGGTGGAGTTATTACTTTAAGTCATAGGTTTTGTTAGTAATCGCTCATTGTCCTTGCAATTAAGAAAATTACACAATTAATTTTGTATCTTCTGCTAAATGCCAATATCATTTCACAAAATACTGTATCATTATAGTCACGATGATAAAAATAACATCAATGAAATAAAGTTCCGAAATTCCTTTTCTTGAGAACAAATTATTATTAAGACTTAAATGAATTCCCGTTAAGATCATAAAGAACTATTTACAAAGAACACCATCGTTTCGAAACTAAGGAGAACAGTTAGTAACAATGGACTTCGACAAAAATAATAGTTACGTAGAAGAAAAACTTACAGTGGACTTTTGACTGTCTGCTTACTGACTCCTCATCACACCCATTCGTTTCAATAATAATAATCATAAAAAGTACGGCTGCTAATAACGTCTCCAAGAGAGATGAACATTGTGAGCCAGCTTGGCCAACATTGTACCAACATCTCGAGGATCCTATTTTCGACAGCGTTAGTCCAGTGTAAACACACATTTCAGTTCCAGTCAAAGTAATAATATCAGACGATAATACAAATCCAAAGGGGCTGACCATGTCTGGCTTCTTAATGTTAGTTCAAAGCTCCGTCAACCAACGATAAATCAGAGGTATAGTTCATTTGTTCGAATGAACTCCCTATGCCTGTCTCATCAAATGAACAGTGATTCATGAGATCCGCACTAATAGTAGCTTCAAGGCAAACTATTCACCATTTGTTACAAGACATTGTGTTCACATGCAGGGTAGAAATATTTATCAGATACTGTCTAAAGCTGAGGGGATAAATACTTTTTTATATATGACAATGCGTGTCTGCATCTGCATCTCATTTGATATAATTCTTCCATTTTATCGATCGATCTATCCTCATCTAAAGATTCATGCATCCTATTTGACCTTATATCTACTTTTGTCATAAATACATTTTAACCCGTCGACCCACAAATTCTGAACCATCAGTCCTTTCCATCCATAATCAGCTTGCACTCTTCGATCTTTTCACATTCAACATTAGTCACAACATTAAGAAATCCATTAATTGGTATCGAGAATCTACCCAAATATCCTTATCGATTCTTTCAAAATTTGGATTTTTAGTTTGTCATGAATCATCCCAATGGACTGTTGATTATCTAATTTCAAAGATCCATAGTTAAATGTATTTTTATTGATCTTTGTTAATACATAAATGTGGGCGGGAACAAGAGAAAATCTTAGTTTTTGTGTATTGAATGAAGGAACATTCACGTCTACAAGGACTTTGACTCCCTACTGACTTCGTAAAGCACAGACTTGTCATTGGAAGGTCTTGCGATGCCCCGACAGAAACTGCGTACTGAGTCTCTGAACTTTGAACCCATGATGTAATAAACACAAAAGTTTACTGAGGAGCGAATGCCACGACACATGAAGACAAAATACCACAGCACTGTATTCAGGGTGAGATACGGGTTGGTAAAGTTTAACTCTCCGAGCCAGAGAGAGAAGATCTGAAGACCAACGTTGGGCGCCATACACACTAGAAAGAGAAGAGAGGTCCCGATCAACATACGGGTTACTGTCACCTCTTTACTCGATATTTTAGTACCCTGGTAAACAATCTTTTGTGCCCCAGTCGTCACGTTTGTCATCGACTTTCTCTGTTTGACAGCTGCTTGTAGTATCATGGCGGTAATGAAGGTGCAGATGGCAATGACGATAAAGTATGTTATAGGTAGTGCCGTGGAATACACAATGATATCGAAGATGTCGAGGATTTTTTTGTTATCTGTATAGTATCTGAAAGGTGCAAAGAAAATCTGTTCCACGAAGAACATTCTTACTGTTTGAATTTCTTATATATTACAAGCGGTTTCATTTTAAATTTCAATTTCAATAAGTTTTCAACAAAAACTTTCACCTTTTTATCTAAGAATTTTACGTAAAGTAAAGCTTTATTGATGGCATTCACAAGGTTATACATAAACATGTTTTAATGAAAGTTTAAAATAAGTCCACACAAAATGTAACTCGCACCAGTTTCTTTTTCCATTTTTACAATATAGGGGTTTATATTTTCTTACAAATAATATGACAGGTCTTTGAAACATTTTTGCAGTCGGATAGTTTTTTTTCTTTAAGCAGGTTTCGATCGATTCTACACACTTAAATTCTACAAACTATTTAGTTGAGAAGGATGCGATATATGGATTATATAAACTTTTTGTTATGACTTTATTTGTAAAGAAAATTTTTTTACAGATCAGAGTATCACCCTTAGATGTTTACGTGTGTAGGGCAGTGTTATTTTTGGTTGTGATGTGGCCAATACCCTTACTTTGTGACTGTCAGGATGGACTTCGTGATGTTGTTAGTCGAATCATACATAAAGCCGACGGTGTGTTTAGGAACCACGATAACACACATCCCTGCCATCAGCACGACACAGCAGACGACAACAATGGCGGTCATGGTGGACGTCTTCAGCAGCCGCTTGGCGTGGAGGGGACTGACGACACAGAAACAGCGCTCACAGGCGATGACAGCCGACAGGAATTGAGAGGCTCGCTCGGCACTCTTAACACCTAAATTAGTAACAAAACATAATGATAAAGTATTTTCAACGTTTCAACCGTCTTGTAAATGATATTAAATTGAGAAAATGATACAACAAAATAGGCGAAAAGTAAACGCAGCACCACCATCACTTACCCCCTAAATAGATTATTGTAAACCAGGATTCAGGATTAAAGTGTTTTCTCACTCGGTCCTCGACATTCATAAGAAGCAGGACGACAACACTGACGAGGTCAGCCAGCGCCAGGAGGAAGAGACAGACGTTGATTCTCTCTCCAAGACCCTGTCTGTAGAACACCATGGCGCTCACCACGTTGCCGGGGATTCCCAGGAACAGTAGAAACGGAATCATGAGCCAGCACATGGCCGCCATGAGAATCTCGTAAATCTTGATAAGACAAAAAAAAAAAATTCAAGACGTAAAATGGAATGAACTTACGGTGGTCATGTGGTGAGCGTGAAAGTTTAAAGTCTTGAAAGTTGAAACGTCTGAGATACTTTTTTCGGACAAAATTAAAGTATTGGATCGTCAATAATCTATTTGATGAATTTGATGGCCGGAAATATATCATTTACGATATCATATTATTCTGGTTTTCTTACTTCAGCAGATAGAATGCTCGACTCATTCTCAGTCAGTGTTGAACTAGTGATCGGCAACAGACTCTCACTAGACTTTTCCCATGGCTCGGGATCCGCTGAATGAATGTCAAACACAGGTTTCATTTCTGTTGGTGCTGTTACAGATGACCACAAAGTGGGTCTGAGATTTTTAACACACTATAGTGTTGTTCTCTGACAAGAACATTCAATTCTTGATGATGTATCAATCGACCAAGTCATACTAACCCAAACTCTGAAGACGCTGAATAATTTGAGGACGAAGACTGTAAGCAGCTTTTTTATACTTTGGGACTGACAGAATGCTCTAAATATAAAAAAAAAACACTGTAAAAAACACCTTTTAATCACATCATCAAAAGTAGTAAAAATAAAAATGCCAAAATCCAATGTAGCCATTGATCTGTTAATAAGTATGGGGATATGTCACGAGGCTGGTATTAAAGGGAGTTTTGTGTGCACTTGCCTTGATTACTCGTCATTAAAGTACATGTGCCTAGTTTTAACAAGCAATTTAATATTTTCACAGACGGCGGTAAAAAATGTAAAATGCAAAATGTGTATTTTTATTTTAGATGTTTTTAGAAAATGAGAAAATGACGTGAAGGTACAGCATTTTTAATGTATAAAATGTAAAAATTAAAATAATTTTTTGTGCAAGACGCATACTTTTACAAAATTATGTGTTTTTTGCAACATTTACAATACTGGGCATTGATTATAGTATATATGTGCATATATATATATAAAGAAGGAAAACAAAAAGATAAAATTATACCAGATAACTAAACTGGGGCAACGCGTTCAGGGAAAAGAATAAGAGTGTTGTGTGTGTGTGTGAGTGTGTTTGTGTTTATGTTTATGTTGTGTTGTCCTACAAAAAGACTTGCGCGCACCTATTCTCGATGTTCTCTTGTAGTCATGGTAATAAATTACTGTGGTCATTCTTCACGCTTTTGAAGAACATACCTCACTCCTGTGCTCTGCCACAAACGCTGTTGGTCTTTTCACATTTATTTTAAGATTGCACTAGTGAGGAGAAAACCCCTGTGTGCATCTTTGACATTCTCTGAACTATTAAATAACTGTGAAAGAGTCTTTGTAACTTGTTGTCTTGACAGCAAAGTAATCGCAGCACATCATCGAGACCATGTAGAAAGTTTTCTTTCTGATGTTCAAGGTAAGATTGTTATATCTCTATTTTTTGTTTCTTATTGCTACAGTACGGTGTCGGTGGAATGGGAGACAGGGACTGATAAACGCAAATATGTTCGTGAAATTTGAGGAAGATCACATGTGTGTTTCTGGAATCTCACTGCTGGCAACCTCACTAAATGGTATTGTATATGAGTTTCTCTTTTGAAAAAAGAATTATCGATGAATGTGTGAGCAAAAAAAATATGTAAAGGACGTGACAGCTGTACACTCTTATTCCTTCTTTTCTTTCTTTGTCTTTCTCTCAGCCCCAACCATCACTGACAAATCATTTAAAAATACTCGTTACCTTTGATGTATAATTTACCATCAGATAATCACACTCCGTATTGGGGACTACCTGTGTTGTAAATTGACTTAAATTTTTCTAACAGCCAAATCTATTTATTTTTCTCATTCCGTGAAAGACAATTATTGGAGCTTATTCGACCTGTTTGAAAGTGGTTGTGAAAATATCGTCAACATGTGAATACTGCAAAATGTGGCTTTGTTGTTTGAAGTCCTCCATACTCACTTTCATTCTCTTACTCAATGCACACATACACTGCACTTCATGCTCTAAAATAACACACACACATTTTCTTTCTCATTCTTTCAATATTGTACACACTCTCTTACACCTTTTCTTTCAGTGACAGAGTACACAATACAGATGGTTAACGAGAAGTTAAATGATCGCATAGTATTTATTTTATATTTTTATTTTAAAAAACAAGATCGAAATTCCGTTTTTTTCGAATCGTCGGCCATTTTGGTTCTGAATGATGATAAAATAATCCCTGAGAAAGGTCATTTGTTCATAACTCATAACTCTTGACCCTTTTTTACTGTTCTTTTTCCATATTTGTCTCACATTAGGTGTAGGATTCCTGCATTTTCTTGTGACTTAACTATGTATGTACAATTGCATTTTTTAGTTTTAGAAACTCCTGCTGCTCCAGTTGACTAGTTAGCTTATCCCGTAATTAGTCAATGAATCAAAAAGTTTGTCGAGCTAGGTCACTGAGCCAGCTAGTCCCCTATTCAAACTGCAATTATAAAATATAGGCAAATAGCGGCTGTTTCGTTTATAAAATCAGTGAAGTTTCTACTGTCTAGGAACCCGGACCTTCTGAAATAATAAAAAGGCACTGTCGAATTTTTAATAAAGACTTTAAACAGTTAAAATTTGTGTTACTTTATAAACACTCAATAATAAAAATTTTAAATGTCTGTGTTATGTCGCTGTTACTATCATAATTCCTAAATATTATTTATTTTGCTTTTAAGACGCAAAGTGTATTTTTCTTTTACATCTTACTAGCTGAAATCAACATGCTTGATAGTTTGTATCAGAGTAGATTATGTGTCCATAGTTTTAGAAGCAGCTGCTGCTGATTTATTTTAGTGATGGTAAATTGTCTTGTCACGATAAACCGTTGGCTTGTTGATAACTAGACGTTCAAATGTTCCTTTATTTCAATTTATTTCAAAAATATTCACCCTTTTAATACAGAGGTAAATGGGATGAGTGCTGAATGGGGCTTGTGTCCTGAGGGGTGCAAATTCTCACAAAATTATTTTTGATAAAAAATATCTGGCTTCATCAAACATAAAATATGCTTCATTAGAGAAATACTGAAGGCCGCGGTATCAGGCGCCAACACAGGTAAATAACAATATTTTGTCTGTAACTGCAACCTCAGTCATCTAAGTCATCGATACATCTATTCTTATATAGCGACTCATACACCCTCGACGATCATATCTTTATCCATCAGATATTTATTCTCGCTGCTCCACCAGTGTTCATCTACAAGCCATCTTTATTGATGATCAGCCAGTCTTTATCGATCCACCTATTCTTATCGTCTATACATAATAATCAATTATCTAGCTATCAATGATAATTAATATTCTCTCAATATTTTCGATCTTTAGTTCATGACAATCGATTCTCACAGATTTATCGATTATTTATCCCGTAAGATCAATACAGCTTAATCTATTTTCATTGGATTTTTCCATCTTTGTCTACACATCCATGAATTTCTCAGACCCGTGTACTCTTTCATGCGATCTACCATTATCCTTAGCTACGAAGATTATGACTATGCAAATTATTCAGTATAGTGCTCTATGTATAATATACACACATACTTTGGTAATTTCCCTCGAAACTAATGTTATTAAGAAGTGAATTTTTTCCAAAGATGTCTTTGAAGAGTCTTATATATTTGAAACAATTTTCACAAATATGTTATTTTTTCTTTGTTAATATCGGAGAAACAGTAATAGGAAGGCTAGTTAGCTACTGTGAGTTTGTGACGATAATACAGTTTAAAGAATACGAATTACTTTCTCGCTTTGAGGAACTGGGTATTTTCCGTTAAACTACTCTGTGTGGGACCGCTAGCTTTGATTCTTGTAACCTCATTCATCGAAGACTCGTCACTGGACGTCCTCCTGATGCACCAACAGAAACTGTGTACCGACTCTCTGAACCTTGACCCCATGATGTAGTAGACACTAAAATGTATTGAGGAGCGGACTCCACGACACATGAATACAAAAGACCACAGCACAGTGTTCAGAGTGAAGTACACGCTTGCGAACATCATCTTGCCTGGAAGAATAGAGAAGATCTGAACAGCAACGGTTGGCATCATACACACAAGAAACACAGCAGAAGTCCCGATCAACATACGGGTTACTGCGACTTCTTTACTCGACATGTTAGTACCGAGGTGTACAAACTTCTCTCCCTCAGTCGTCGTGTTTGTCATCGACGTTCTCTGTTTGACAGCTGCCTGTAGTTTCATGGCGGTAATGAAAGTGCAGACAGCTATGACGATGAAGAACATGATTGGTATCACCGTGGAGTAGATAATGATGTCGAAAATGTCAATAATAAATTTGTTATCCATGTAGTATCTGTAAAAAAAAAGGAGAGCTCATGAAATATTCTCTACTGTATTTGTGTTGAAACACATTATAAATAATTTCGTTTTTAATACTTTCACAGCATGTGGTGTATAATGATGTTAAGTAGCTTCTGTACTTGCTGTATCCTCACATTACTCTCTTTTGGCATTAGAGCTTACCTTGTAAATAAAGATAACAACACCTAGACACAACTCGTTAGGAGAATTTTGGTAACAAACATACTAATCTAACATTTATATTAAAACTGTTTAACTTTTTCTTACCACACCCGCCATAAAGTGCGGTTAATATGCTTGCTGTTTCTCAAGCACTTTATTTTTTTACAGGGTGGGGTTGATAGCCCCACGCCCCAACCCTCCTCCTTCATCCGGGCTTGGAACCGGCAGGTTAACCGAGTGGTGTCCAGGCGGAATTCTGTTTAACATTGAAGCGTTCAAATCCTTCTTCAAAACCTATCTCTTCAGGAAAGTTTTTAAACAATTAAGAGTACTGTCCACCCCTCTTTTTAAATTTATTTAAAGTGTCCAATACTCTTACTTTGTCACTGTCATAAAGGACCTGGTGATGTTGGCAGACGGATCGTACATAAAGCCGACAGTGTTTTTGGGAACAACGATAACCAACATCCCTGTCATCAGCACGACACAGCAGACGACAACAATGGCGGTCATGGTGGACGTCTTCAGCAGCCGCTTGGCGTGGAGGGGACTGACGACACAGAAACAGCGCTCACAGGCGATGACAGCCGACAGGAATTGAGAGGCCCACTCAAAGCTGGTTAAACCTACATCAGTAACGATACACAATCCCTTTTTTTTGTAAATAATTAACTTTAAAAGATTAGTGGTAAATCATTGTACGTTACATAAAGTATGTATTCATCAAGCGACTCCACTTGCATGTTTTGAACTAATACACTCTTCAAGACTTGATTGCCTAACGAGACTCACTAACAAAACATCAATCAACAAAGAAAGAATAACAGCACTCACCACCAATAAAGACTGTAAACCAGAAGTTTGGGTTTAAGTGTTTCCTTACGAGTTCGTCGACATACAAAAAAAGGAGGAACATGATGTTGACGAGGTCAGCCAGCGCCAGGAGGAAGAGACAGACGTTGATTCTCTCTCCAAGACCCTGTCTGTAGAACACCATGGCGCTCACCACGTTGCCAGGGATTCCCAGGAACAGAAGTAATGGAATCATGAGCAGCCACATCACCACCATGAGGATCTCATAAATCTTGAAAAGACAAAAGGATAGTGTCAAAGCATTCAAAGAGGTAAGTAAACATATAGATCGATGTAGATGATGGGAAAATACCATTTTACCGATCTAAGTTTTAGAGATAGATGCTTCAGTAAATAGAGTTGCTGGAAGCATGTTTATAATAAAGTATACAGTGGCGCCACGATTCCCTCATCTCGAACAGAGTAGTGTTGTCTAGGCATATATCGCGGGAAACTGAGAAACTATTTATAAATGAAGATCCTAAAACTAACTGGAAATTTTAAACCCATTCAAATTATATTTTAAAAAATTAGATTGAAAACAATGTACTTTGGTGTTCCATTGTACTAGAAAACAAATAAATGCTATTTTTGTTGTCTTACTTTAATAGACAGAATGCTTGACAGATTCTCAGTCAATGTTGAACTTGTGATTGTGAACAGACATTCACTGCAGTTTTTCCATCGTTCCAAGTCCGTTGAATGATTTCCTAACACAGGTTCCATTTTTGCAGAAAAAGACAACCACAAAGTGTGTCTGAAATTTTGAACACCTGGAGTGCTTTCCCTCGTAAAATATTGTTTTACTTGAAATATGGCGATCAATCATACTTAACATAAAATACTAATTGTAATATGTCTTTTCACTGAGGATGAATTCTCTAAGCTCCTTTATGTAGCTCCAAGTTGACAACACAGTCTGTTGAAATGTCTGCCTTTTTATATGCTGCTTCTAAATTGAAAGATAGATTAGTTACCTCTAAAGAGGAAAGACAACAAGGAGTGATCAAATAGCTAAACAAATTTTAAAGAATAATATTCTACGAAAACACATTGAAGCGATTGATCCATTTAATTTATGGAAATTCCACTATTCTACTGTTTAAGGGCGTTTTCCCGACTGACGACAATTAAAATAATCAGCCCCTATTGTTTAAATGTACGCACCTAGTAATAACAAGCACCAAACACTTTATTACCTGTTACTACGTAATTTGAAGTTGCATATATATGTTGGTACACAAAGAAGAAATCTCCAACTTTGGCCTTTATTTTTAAGCTACAAATGTATTTTTCAACGATTGGTTATTAGCAATGTTAGTGGTACAAATATAATTTCAAGAGTTGATAGAAGAAATAATAACACAATTTTGTGTGTGTGTGTGTGTGCTGTTTTGTACCGATGCTTGCGTGCGTGTGTGTTTACGTGCATGATCTCTCATAAGCGTGATAATAAATTTCTGTCTTGCCTGACGTGACGAGTGTGGAGATGTAGGAGGGATCATGCATGTACATGCGCACTCAAGAGCTTTCTCATCAAAATAAATATTGTGCTCTGTGTCATTTCTTCACACACCAGTGCTCTATCACAGATTCTTTGTTTAAATTACAATTATTGGGAAATCAATTGTTTTAGTCTTCTTCTGACATGTTCTGTTAATTGTTATTTGCGAAAGTCTTTGGAGCTCAACGTTTCCACACCGAAGTAGTAGTTGTACAAGTCACAGTTTGTGACCGGTGTAGACGTGTGCCTCATGGTGACTGACGGTGTTGTGCTGGGTTGTGCTGTAGTTACTGCTTCGTAAACAATGATAATAAGGGACAATGTTATACCATCTACTAGGACCTTAACCATTAAAACTGCTTTGTTGTTCCTGATCATCTCTAAATTGAACTTTCACTTTCTTTTTCTCATTTTTCTCGAAGAATTTATTTCAAATTTATTTTTTCAGGAATGTTGACAAACACTCTGTTTGTAGACGCTGTAGAACTTTGTGACGCAAAAAGTTTCAGTGCATCACGAATGTTTCAAACTTCGTAGTGTGAACAGCCTTGACGTCAAATATGACGCAACTTCCATACGCCACTTTTTTGTTAAGATCGGCAATGACGCAATTAACGCATCGACACGCACAAAACAAGTAAACAACAACACACAACCAGTATTATCATGTGTACGTGTATCTCCTGAAACATTTATTCATCCATTGATGTCGCTTTAGGTTCAAGTAAAATTAAGATTTGTAAGCATCCTATGTCCGACTGTAAACCAGAATAACTTTTGTGGCAAGCTCAGTTATAAACATTACAAGAATAATTCTAATATTGTTCGCTGTTTTAATATCCTTTTCCGATAGACTATATAATAATGGAGGCGTCAGTGGTGTTTTGCTTGTTTCTATGGGTTAAGATAGTGTGTGTGTGTGTGCATGTCTCCGTGTGTGTATGTGGGAGTGAAAGATATATATTTGGATTCTGGAACATTAGTTCCCAGTCACTGTAGGTACACTGAAACAGAATTACCCAGTGACCGACGTTAATAATATCATTCGATTAGTCATCAGTAAAAGCAGTGCTGTGCCGGAATATCAACTTTATTATTTTTATGTTTGATCTTCAACCAAGACAAGGAACTTTCTTTCAGAACTGTGTTAAAATTAGATATCTTTGACATAGGTAAGGATTGACGGATGTAATTTTATTGGGAAATTATTTTAAACATTTATTGTGTAATTTTTGCAAGTTAAATTTAGCTCATATCATTAAATGTATACATACCTACACAATAGGCAGAGTTGTTTTGTGAAGAAAAGTGCACAAATGTCCACTATTGATAAATATATTGCGCAAATGATACTATTTATAATTCTTTATTTATATTACATAATACTACCGATTATTTACTGATTACCTATCACTCCTGTTTTTCACAGCGAGTATACCGGTGTGGGTATGTGGTGTGTAAAAATCTCCATGCGGTCTACATTTCTTGTTATTATGTATGTGCGATGTTTTAGTGTTTGCCTACATGCGGTATAAGTCCCGTTATAACCAGTGAAAAATCGGTTTCATACCTGTTCAATTTTTCTGAAATGTTAATATCAGAGGCGAGATTTGGATTGGACGATATGAGCCAACATTGTACCAACATCTCGACAATAATGATTCCAATATGGATCCTATTTACATCAGTGTCGGTCCAATATAAATCAGCTTTGTACTTTCAGAAAATCGTCGGTATCGGACGGTACTACAGGCTGGGGACGGCTGACCATGTCAGTCTAATAGAGTTCCAGCTTGTCTTTGCTACTGTTTCTTCTTACTATTCCTAGGTCCTAGTTGCCTCAGTCGTTGCCTTTAAAAGGTAAACAGCTTTATATTCTTTCATATTTCTTAGAGTTCCCTAGGCTGGGAAGTCTTGAAAGATCGTAAAATTATTTGCGGAACGATTTATCTTCCTGAGTTTGGTTCCTACTCCTGTCAACAACGATAAATCAAAGGCGCAGTTCACGTTCCATCACAGATATCACATCAAGAAAAGTAAGAGTCACTGGACACACAACCCCATAATGGATTAACTAATCTCCATTTCCGATGATATTGTCTGTAACTTCATTGTACAATAGTCATTAGGCTAGTGTATTTCTTAATGATGAGTTTATTGTGATGCGGTGGTGTATACAATGATATATGTTTGCCTTTTTAGCTGTTTTGGTTAAAGTTTTGGTATTGTTTATATGCTGTGTACTTATTTCTTATTGTATTTGGTTAAAACATTTCAAATATTAGCAAGCAAGGATTTGTGTTCATTGTACGGGACGCAGAAAAGCGTAGAACAAAGTCAAGCTTTATGTCTAGTGAATAAAAGAATATTGACGTCTGATTAAATGTTGTAACAATACATTTCAAAAAATGTATCTCCTGTTTAAATATAATTCACGACACCCTGGGTGAAAGGTAGATGTTTACCAAAAATATTGACTTTCTGGACGCCGTTATTCAAACCCTTGCCATTCGACGTTGGTCCGACGCATAGATATAAAGAGTGTACCGACACCCTGAACTTTGACCCCATGATGTAATACACGCAGAAGTTTACAGACGAGCGAACGCCGCGGCACATGAAGATAAAATACCACAGGGCTAAATTCAGATTAGAATACACGCCGGTGGAAATCAGCTCTCGTAGAAGGAGAGAGAAGATCTGAAGACCAATATTGGGCATCATACACACCAGAAACAAAATGGAGGTGCCGATCAACATCCGGGTTACTGCCATCTCTTTACTCGACATACTAGTCCCGAGATGTACAGTCTTCTGTGTCCCAGTCGTCACCTTTGTCATCGACTTTCTCTGTTTAACAGCAGTCTGTAGTTTTATGGCGGTGATGGAAGTGCAGACCCCTATGATGATAAAGTAGGTGATGGGTAGTGTCGTGGCGTAGATAATGATATCGAATATGTCGCTAACTTGCTTATTATCTTTGTAGTACCTGAAAAGAAAAGAAATTTTATCTGTAGCCTTTAACTCTGTTTTAATTCGCACACATTTTAATTTGTTTCGTAAATGTAATCCATTTTATAAATAATTTGCCATTTATTGAAAAATGGGTCGAATCACTGACCTTTGCGTGGTTAACTTAAATGCTAACTGCAATGCACTTGCTAAATGAGGTTTTATAATATGATAACGTGGAAGTGCCAAAGTATACATATATCCCTTTTTATTTAATTGTAAGTACGTTGGAGTAGAACATAGTAAAAGAAAACTAGGCGAAACTGCTCGTAAGGAACGAAAAAAAATAGTTCAGGACAGAAATCTGGTCGAGGATCAGACGCGCCTAATAAACTTACTAAAAGACATGATCAGCATTTGATTATTTACCGTGACTTATTTCTCAGACTCATTTTACAATCTTCTCTATGAGGTAACACTTCATACTTTGTTACGTAACTCATCCTACGTTGTTATGTAAAGATGTATTCTTTGAGACATTGCAGACACCGTGTGACACGTTCTGCTGTGACATGACAAATTATCTTACTGTGTCACTGTTAGGAAAGACCTGGTGATGTTGGCAGTAGGATCGTACATAAAGCCGACGGTGTGTTTAGGAATCACAATAACAAGCATCCCTCCCACCAGCACGACACAGCAGACGACAACAATGGCGGTCATGGTGGACGTCTTCAGCAGCCGCTTGGCGTGGAGGGGACTGACGACACAGAAACAGCGCTCACAGGCGATGACAGCCGACAGAAACTGAGATGCTCTCTCGGCACTCTTAACACCTACATCATTAACAATAGATAACGGTGCATTATCATTAGTGCCGAAAGGATAATTTTAGGTTGTGAATTATTCTACATTACCGTCACGCACTTTAGCCATGCACACTACTTTAGAACACCAATATATATAAGTTAAAGGATATGAATATTAGAAACAAATAATCAACAACCACAAGGTTTAACAAAGCTCTACATGAAAATACATGATAGTAATTTCCCTTGTTGTAGTAAAAGTCTTTGAATAAAAGACAAGTCCGCTTCTTAAGCTTCCTCCGTCAGAAACAGGTTTGCAATCTATTACTTGTCTTGAGGCTGGATTAAACGTGTAAACCTACGTCGAACACAAGAGATAGAGTAGAAAAAAAAAAACCAAGAAAACTTTCACAGGTTTTCTATGAAATATCTTACACCTTTTATCAGTCTAGTCGAGACTTAGCTAAATACCGCGCTGGAGAAAACGGTCAGGTATTCCTACCCTCAGAGCAAGGACACTACTAGGCTGCTTGCTGAACAAGGCACAAACAAACCAGTTATTTCTATCTAGTCAAAAAAGATTCACTTCAAATCAAACTTTAACAAACAAAACTATAAACAGACAACACAGAATAATAATGACCATCACTCACACCCCAAATTGACGAATATGAACCAGGCGTCTGGATCGAAGTGTTTCCTCACGCGGTCCTCGACATACAACAGAAGCAGGATGACGACGCTGACGAGGTCAGCCAGCGCCAGGAGGAAGAGACAGACGTTGATTCTCTCTCCAAGACCCTGTCTGTAGAACACCATGGCGCTCAGCACGTTGCCAGGGATTCCCAGGAACAGAAGAAACGGAATCATGAACCAGCTCATGACAGCCATGAGGATCTCGTAAATCTTGATGAGACAACGAGAACGGATTGGGTAAGTGAGGTACATTACGTAAAGTGGAAGTAAGCTAAGGTAGTCAAACGGTCATTTTCATGGATTAAAAGCAAGATCGGTCAAGCGCGTGGAAAAAAATTTTTCTGTTCTGTTTTGAAAAAAGTACTGGATCTCATACAATCCTTTCGTGTATAGGATAAATATTTTTTTAATAAGAGGACATGCACAAAATGGTACAAAGTCCTCCATACTCTATGCCCATTTTAGTATATTTTCGTTTATTACAAACATTATTGAGCGTCAGTACGAAACTATGAATAGATGAAGAAGAAAACACGAAACATGAGATGTCTGGAGAGGAAACCGTAACATCGAAGGCCTCCTCGTTTCGAAGGCAACCAGCACCACTTTCTGTAGGGGAGAGACTGAATGAGGAAGGTAAAATCCGTTACTGTTATAAACACATACTCCAGCCGATGTGGATTGGAATCCCTCATAAATAAAAAACCCCCTGTTTTATTACATTAAATACCAAGCCCCAAACATAAAGCAATATGTTGAGTATTGCACTGAACTTTGTAGCTGGCAATATGTTGTTGAGGTTGTTATTGTTGTTGCCTTACCTCAACAGATAGAATGCTTAACTCGTTTTCATTCAATGTTGAATTTGTGATGGTGAACAGACACTCAAGGCAGTTTTTCTGTGAATCCCAATCCGACGAATTCATGTCTGGCACTGGTTCCATTTTTCCTAGTGATGTCTCAGATACAACAACCACAACCTTTTCATAGTGAACTTCTCTAGTCTTATAAATCTTTCATTTCACTAAGAAATGGCTCTTGAGTTAGTCACACTTAACAATGAAGACTATAACTGAAGTGAGAATTAAACCTGCAAGCTTCTTTTTAAAGCTTGATGCTAATTAACAAAATAATCTGAGATAAAAAATACAATCAACCAACGCCTTCATCTATTGTTCCTGTGTGAACATTGGCATGTTAATCATAAGATCAAACATAATTTTTACAATTCAACAATTTAAAGTGAGGCAGAATAAGTAAATAAGAAAATCCCATGTAGGATTGATCAGTTAAATATGGAGAAATGTCACGAGACTAGTTTTTCTGTGCACATAAGTTGAGTACAAACAATTTCGAGAAATAACGTCTCTTTTCAATAAGAAATAAACATTTAACTAATGCTTCAATAAACAGCTGCGACAATTTATCAATTAGCAATTACTCAATTTAAAGTGCACATTCAATTTTGGATTAAATAAATTAATAAAATAGCGTGAAATTGTAGAATTGTTTTCTACAAACTCTGAAAAGTTTCAAAGCAAATTATGTCGAAGACGCAGACGCCCCAAAACTATTATTTCTTAGCGACATTAACCTTTATGAACAATTTCCATGGTAAAAAATAAACAGATTTTAATATAGAAATGCGATAGCGGGCTTAGAAAAAAATATAAGGATGATGTGTGTGTGTGTGTGCGTGAGAGAAAGAGAGAGATAATAAATTACTGTGGGAATTATTTCCTCTCTGTGAACACAAGGTTCTTCTCTTGTGTAATGCCAGGGAGCACATTTGAGTGACAGAGCATCCTTTCTTCATACACTGCTTCTCTGTTAAACTCTCTGCATTCCAGTTACAATGTTCACGATAAGCGTCTCTCCCTGACAGTCTCTAAACTGTTATTCTTTGTGAAAAATTCTTTGCAGTTCTGCATGTTGAGGGCGAACTAGCGGTAATTGCTCACCATGACCGCCAGGTCAGTAGGAAAGTTCCCTTTTTGTTGTTGAAGGCAAGATATTTCTTTTTTATCATCTTCTGCTACCTGAGTGTGTCGTGGAGAGTTGGATACAACAGCTGAGGGCTTGGTCGTAATAAGGTCATCAGCAGGAAGAATATCCGTGCTATTTTCTTGCATAGATTTCGTACAGACAGACAGACAGACAGACAGACAGACAGACAGACAGACAGACAGACAGACAGACAGACAGACAGACAGACAGACAGACAGACAGACAGACAGGCAGGCAAATGTATGTATATTGTACAAGTACCGTAAAAGGTTCGTAGCCTATCACGGCCAGTCTTCGACACGTAGCCGATCGCCTCTATCCTTCGCCGGTTGACTTTCCAAGTTTCCGAATATTGTAATCGCTAGACAATTTCTTGTGCTTACTTTCTGCTGTTACTTGTCCACTTCTTTATTAAAATATCAGAAAAATATGAAGCAAAGTTTCTTATCTTAACCAGTAACAACAAGGCTTAAATTTCCCTCTGATCAGTGACATTTTACTTCCAATACAAAAACTTCAATAACTTCTCCTGGCTCTCCGGTTAGCGCCTGTCACCAATACAGTGAGGGTTGGCTGTCCTGGGTTCATTTCTCGTCACGGGCGAGTTCTTCTTTCTCTGAATGTGGCATTTGTTTTCTCTGCCTTGCCGTGATATAGCCTTCGTTGCTCGCTCGGCGTTAAACACCATTTACTCCCCAATCCGTTTGTTTCTCCCCTTCTTTCAAATAGCTTACTGTCGGAAATAAAGCGGTTTATTAAGTTTTACATGCATTTGTCCGTTTTGTGTAGCGTTTGATGTGTGTGAGGAAGAGAGCGTCCAGAAGCGCCAAATTCTCTAGAGTGGTTTGCAGTTTTTCTCTGAGGGTAAAACATTTCTTATCAGCTGAAGTAAACATATTCATTCATTTATAACCTGCTATAGTTTTAAGTTTTATATACGTTTTTTCTATAGTTAAATCTGAACATTAAAATTTTACATTTTTGACCTGTCCCATGCATTGATATGCACTTTTTTCGAAAAAAAAAACCGATTCGTTTATCACTTTTTAAAAATCATAACTAAAAGAGTTTCTAACGCTAAGCTACTTCTAGTTTCATCTTTTTTTCAGAAAGGGCAAAGTTCACTAGGTCGCTACTGTTTGGATGTGCTCACGCCGATATAGACTTGAGTTTGGCAGAAACAGGATGTAGAAATTTCACGAGTTTTAAAAAAAGAGAGACCTTTAGACTGTAGGTCACAAAACTGGAATGAACAATGAACAATAGTCAGCATTTTATTCAGTGTAGAATGTTTTCCAACTCTAATCATTCTATCTCTATAAACCTCCAATTTAAGTTGTAGAGGCATTTAAAATTTGTCCTGCCAAGTATTATATTTAATATATTCCATAATTTTCTATTGTTATAGAAATTCTATTGATATAGCAATCACTTGATGGAAAATCTTACCTGCCCATTATGTGGAAACGCTAAGAAAGATGAAATCCTAAGTGTGCTTGTCAGCCCATTGCTAAATAGCGTAAAAATAAAATGTACTTATTTATTTTAGAAACCCAAGTATTTTACGACTTCTCTTTCCTTTTTTTGTTTTTGTTTGTTTGTTTTGTAACTAGTGACCCTACATTTAGAAAATAGTGTACTTAGAAGATTTATTTATAAGCGTTCCCAGGAAAATACTTATCAGACTTCAAGCTTTTGTTTGTTGATGAAGAGGGCCGTAGGGAAGCAATAGAACCAAAGTATTTTCGTTGATGACATTGCTCTTTTCCTGGACTTAAATGCATAATAAGTACAGTAATTAAGTTTCTTTTCACAGAGCTCAAGCGAAAATCTGATTAATATTGCACTTGTCCGCTAAATTAAAATGATAAGACAGGTGCACGATTAATCTGATTTTTACTTGAGTAACTAACATTGTAAATGCAGCTTGTCATCAGCTGTTTTCCCATCTTTGTTTAAAAATGCCCTGATGAAGCCACTTCTTAAAAAATACAAGCTTGATGTCAACGTGTTGAATAGCTACCTCACAGTCTTCAACTTGTCTTTTCTCTCAAAAATCATAGAGAAAGTAGTTTTGACACAGTTCTGGGCCTACTTACAAGAGCACCAGTTCATCCCCCACGCTCTCGCTTACCTGTCTTTATATTCTGTTTTATATTTTTTTTCTCTTTCTTACTTGATTTGTTTTCATTCTGTTTGTTTTTCTGTTGCTTATAATTTGTGACAGAGAATAATCTTACTTAAGACCAGATTAACTTTAACATGGTCCAAGATGAGTTTTGAAATTCAACTGTCAATACCTTTTTCAGAAATAAACCTTTCCTAAATACACTTTCAGTCCACGACTATCAACCACACAATGTTGTCAACACAAAGCTGTAATGACAATATTTTCTTTGAAATATATTTGTATTTAAACAACTATTTGGTTTTACAAAAGTGTTCTTTTTGACACAAATTCTTTCAATGAAGCAATACAGATTTTGTTGACTATTTTCTGTTGTTTCTAAATATTTAAATATTAGCTTCTAATAGACTCCTTAAGTTCATGTCCCCAATCCACTAGCTTACCATGCAGTGATTTCTAAAATCAAATGCATGTTAGTGTATGAGTAAACCTAAGACAAGTTATTTGTGATGCATATTTATAGATATGCTATGTGCAACCAAGATAATATTTAATTAAACAATGGATAGCACTACATGCGCACTTTCGCCACTCTTCTCGAACGGATGAGAAAAGAGAATCACAGAATTTACATCCCTGTCCAAGGTCTAATTTCTTAATTAAAGAACTTGCGTGTTTTCCATACTTTCGTTTCAATGACACAGTCCGGTCATCAGCCACATAACACAATTGTCCACCGACAGATTTCTTGATGGTGTTAGTGGACCTGCTGGCTTCCAATTTTAAGGTAAATGTTGCCATAAGAATGATATTAGCGATGGGTTTAAGCAAACTGTGTTTAGTTATTTTTTATTATTTTATTTCATCTTGTGATTCAAAAATCTGTTAAAGATGAGACTGTAAAACTTTTGCTTAGTATTCTAGGCATATCAAAGTTACCACAAGTTGTATTTGTGAGAATAAGGACTACGACATCTGTCTTACGTTTCATACCTTCTGTCTTGTGAGCCTTTCTAGAATAAAACAGAAGGAAATTGTTTAATGTACTACAAGGCCTGGATCACAGTGTACAATAGCGACTGTGTAACAGAAACTTTATATACAATTTTCTTCTCAAATGGCTAGAAAAGTCATTCCATTTCAGCGGCAAGAAAACATGAGTGTGAGCCAAAGCAAGGGCCTCCAGGATCTCCTGCCTGTTCTGTGTGTTTTGATAGTACTAGCAGCCTCACAAGGTGAGTTAAAAGTACCACAAAATCATCAGAAAAGCTGGACTGGTTATTTCAACTTTTTCTTCATCGAGAGCTATAGGTATATCTGTATAAATAAAAATGTGTTAGACATTTAGTGAAAGTTTATTTATAAAACTGTTATTGGCCTTTTCGTGAGAAGACATTCTTAAGATTTTCAGTATTTAGAATTAACCTCAGCATAATTTCATGGGCATTAAGTTATAATCATACTTGCTGCTTATATGAAAAGTCCTCCTTTCAGTCCTCATAATCTTCATACCTCACATCGTCCCGCTTACTGACGTTGTCGCCATCACAAGACAGGAAAATGACAATTTAATAAAGTCACATGACAGTTGTTATCAAAAAGTATTATTACATATAAACACCTGACACCTCACTATTTATACACAGAGCACTACCTGAGTTATGACAACGCCACCCGCCGCCTGCACTTCCGGTGTCCGCTGGATTCTGATCTCAAAAACAACAAACTCATTGTTGCCACCTTCGGACGATACAATCAACGACGTACCAGTGGACAGGTGTCACGATTAACGAACTGGTATAGTAAGTGGTTAAACCAGCTTTTTTTTTGTTTTTCAGCTTTATTCTTTCTTATCCTTTTTGTCACCCTGAGTGTACGAGCGAAATAAAAAACCAAACAACCTAACTCTTAGTCTCAAAGCAAAACGCTTCGTTAATTTAGAAACAGCAGCGGTCGTATGTTACCCAAACTAATAGCTCAGAGATTGTTATGGTTTATGCAGGAAAAAAAAATAAAATAAACAAATAAAAATAAAACACTGCCACTGGTATGGAAGAAGACATATCAATTTAGGGAAATCCATCTTACATTAACTACGCTATTAACAGTCATCACAATGTTATTTGTGTCCAGACAATTCAGCGACCAAATACGAGCACACAGGTAAGGTGGTGCTTACCACACGGCAGTATGGCCTGAAGGGTTACCTGACAGACGTCAGGTGTGAAGACTCCCTCACCTACTACTGCTCTTACCACTTGAGCGAGTTGAATGGGCGGATATCAACTCGTATACACAACTTCACTTTCACATTCGAAGGTTTGCAGCAGGTCTACTGATATAAAGTTTCTTTGTTTCACGAAAGAGAATGACAGATGCATGAAACATAAGAAGCACAAACTGTGTTTAGTCTCTAGGTCACTATGAACAAAACTCAGAATGTGACAATCGTATTTCTGACAAACTCCTTCTCATCTTGACGTTAATAAAAGTAAACATATCAACACAAGGTAAAAACTATAAAAAGTAGCATTGAATCTAACAGAGGAGAGATATGTTAGCATGGGTATTTTGGACAGGGATATGTTTAGGATAAAAACTCTATTTCCAGACATCTTTCCAGTAAGTCTGAACTTGAAGCTTAGTTTCAAAGACGAGATGAAGATGCTACAGCTTTAATCTGTCCTTAGACTTGTCTGAAACCTTACTTTATTCTGACTATAGGGGATAATTTGAGTTTCACTTATAAAAAGTTAAATATGTCAGAAATTATTTATCAAGGACTGTGACATGTCCTTTCCATCTGACAGCAAATGTATCTGTGCCTAATAAATCTGGTGTTAGGATCTTGCCACGTTCCTCCTTCCGTTGGTTTTCATTCCTGCATTTGTACTACAGTTAATGTGAGATTTTTAGTGTCTATCACTTTTAGTCTTTCTATTTATCTTCCATTTCTCCTACGTTTGCTGGTGAGGCCGCGGTAAACTGTGTTTCTCTGTCAGCCAAGGGCTAACCTACACACAGCCTGTTCAAATGCTCTCAAAGTACAGTCAGACAATAAAAGCTGATAGAATCCTTAGTCGCTTGAATGAAATGCTTACAGTTTGTATTACACAAAAGTTTATGATGACATCCATATGCTATACAGTGTCTGATAACTTGTTCGTGTGTGTGTGTAGGACCGCCCAGTGTGTCCATGGAGAGGCCTCAGAATGTCCATCCCTGCCCTGGAGACAAGATGGAGGTCACGTGCCGCGCCTTTCTCGGCCGACAGACCAACTCCATCGTGTGGGAGAGCAGACCGCCGGACGGACAGTTTGTCCTCGACACCCACAGTAACATTAGCAACAGTGTAATGTCTTTACTAACTTTTGATATTTCTTTACACACACACTCGGAGATAAGTAGCCACATATTTCTTCTTATTATTTCTGATAATTATTTTAATATTATATTTATCTATTAGTTGCGCAAAGTAAACGTTATACTACATTTCATCAATTTTATTTACGAATGCAAAGTTGCTTAAGTACTTTTTTCCTTCGTTGATCTGAATATCAGTGCAGTAGACATCATGATTGATAACCTCGACAATTGTTTTCTCACGAAAGGAAACAGGGTACGGGTGTGTTCACTAGGAATATGGACTGTCACTGTTTAGTCGCTTACAGGTTGACTGTTACCATTTGTATGTTAACGCCAAAAAGAATCCTCCATGATTCGTCTCTTAGTTTTGGGTGCGTCCGAGATCATTTTAAGGTGACTGATGTCATGCACGTGCAGACTCCAGTCGACACCAAGAGCTGCAACTACTACGCCGAGTCTACACTGTCACGTGACCTGACGGCCGCTGACCACAGGAGGGAGTGGCGCTGCCGGCTCAGCTATGAACAGGCTGCTGCTAACTTCATCATCATTATGGATGGTACATCATTTTAACAGTTGTATTGTATTGTTGTATATTTGTTCTTTTACATTTTCAATGCTGTTTTTCTCTTTGTTTCTCCCATTCACTCTTACACCTTGTACACACGCACACACGCACACAGACAAGCGCATGCATGCACTCTCTCTTCGACCAGCTTCTATTTCTGGAGGAACACCATTCACATGGTAATGGTTATTTTTTTATAAGATGTTACGATTTCACACACTATGGGGTTTGTTATTTATTTGTTGTAGTTTTAGAAATTAAGCCAGACGTGACCTTTTTTGACTATTCTATCCTGTTAATATGTCTAAAGAAGAAATGAAATAATAACACTTATTGTCCGTTCCTTGGAATAACTTAGGTTCTTGTCTGAAAGTCCCAAAGGAAAGCACGACGACACCTCTGACTACCGCTTCGCCAAAATCCGACAACAGATCAGGTATTGTTTAATGTAATGTCTGTTTTCAGCATTTGTATCAAAAAGCAGAGACGTGTGAGGTTTAATATTGTGGATATCAAATGACTAATCCAAAAAAGGTGTGCACCATAGTGTCATTTCATTCTTTATTTAATTTTAATACAGCGTGGAAATACGATGAGTGTAAAAGAAATGTTTAATATCTTGTAACAAAAATATCTAAACACGAACCTTGTTATTTTGGAAGGTTCTAACATTCATATGTACTTTACATTGTTAAAGACAGAGACTCTAGAAAACGTATTCAAATACCTGTTTAACATAGGCTGGTTCTGTACGCGTTTGTGGATGAGTATGTAAAAGTATGTGTGCCTTTGTTTGACGAAGCTAACATGGCGATTTCAGTGTGTAAGAAATAAAATTAAATGTACACTGAGATCAAATTTCACGTTTAAAATGTTGTATTTTGTCAGACTATGAAAATTATTTTGTTGATGACTTTTGACTTATCCTTATTTCAAAGCAATTTCCTAAACAATATTTGTGATTTCTCACAAGTCACACGATAGCTCTAATGGTATACGGGTAAATCTTTCGAAGTTGGATGACAAAGGAAAAATTAAAAAGAAATATCATCTATTTTACGCTTTATATTCCTTAGATTAATGCTAGTGTTTTTAGCAATAGTTTGTAGTTAATAATATTGTGCATTGTTTTGTTTTGTTTTTTTCTCTTTTAAAGAGGATTATTTCTTTCAACCATCTCCGACTGACAAAACATGAACGACAACTGTTTATAAATCTGTAAAAGGAATATGAAGAGTGATTGCCCTTTCGCCCGACTCTGTTTGTATTACATATTACCTTTAACTAAAGATGCCAAGGAAACGTAAAATGCGAGCGTGAGAGACAGACAGACAGACAGACAGACAGACAGACAGACAGACAGACAGACAGACAGACAGACAGACAGACAACAATTTCAGACCATTAGCAAATGTCAGTGGTAAATCAAACTTCAAAACATCACGCTTGATTCGCATCCTTCTTGATGCTTAGTATAGTCTATTATTTCTTATTGTAGATGTCACATGTTATTTCACCCCATCTCCCTACACTAAATAAAAGAAGCAAGAAGCTACTTTCTAACCGATTTTAAGCAATTAAAACATAAAAGACAATTTTTCCTCAACAGCAGTAATGTTTCAGAAACTGAAATTTAGTGAAGACAGATTAGACAATATAACTTGAATACCTCACATTTGTCACTTCCGTTTGTTCTGTCACGTATATTTCTGTATCAGCTGTCCAAATATTTTTATCACCTTCTAAACATTCCAGCGTAAATCATTTTAGTATTTTTGTGTAATAAAAGCAACTAGGCATAGATAGTGTAAGGGTTACAATCGTTTTCTCTTGTCTTCTGAGAAAATACAGACGATAAATAATGTTCAGTCGAAATTTCAGAGCAGTAGATGTAAGACAAATATTGTACGTTTAACAATTTGTTCAAGAAATTTCAGTATTTAGAATAAACCTTAGCATTATGTCATGAGCAGTGAAAAGTACAAAGTTCTAATCATACTTGCTGCTTAAATGAAAAATCCTCCTTTCAGTCCTCATAATCTTCATACCTCACACCTTCACTTTCTTGACATTACCACCATCAAAACACGAGAGAATGCAAATTCAATAGAAAGATCACATGGCAGTTTTTAATAAAAGCTACAGTTACATCATTAAAAACACCTGATGTCCCACTATTTATACACAGAGCATCTGATGAGTTACGACAATGCCACCCACCGCTTGCACTTCCGGTGTCCACTGGATTCTGATCTTATAAACAACAAACTCATTGTTGCCACCTTCGGACTTTACAACCAACGAACTACCAGTGGACAGGTGTCACGATTAGCAAACTGGTATAGTAAGTGGTCAAACAAGCTTTTATTTTATTTTTCAAATGTATTCTTTCTTAGTTCTTTATCCGTTTTTCGACCTAAGTCTATGCGCATAAAAACCTAACTCCAAGCCTCAAAGCAAAACGCTTCGTTAATTTAGAAACAGCAGCGATCGTATGTTACCCAAACTATTACCTCCCAGGATTTTGTGGTTTATGCAGCTAAAAAAAAAAATCAAACACTGCTACTAGTAAACAAGAAGACATATAAATTTGGAGACATCTATCTTACACTTAACTACACTACTAACAGTCATCACAATGTTATTTGTGTCCAGACAATTCAGCGACCAAATACGAGGACACAGGTAAGGTGGTGCTCACCACACGGCGGTATGGCCTGAAGGGTTACCTGACAGACGTCAGGTGTGAAGACTCCCTCACCTACTTCTGCGCTTACCACTTCAGCGGGTCGAATGGGCGGATATCAACTCGTCTAGACAACTTCACTTTCTCTTTTGAAGGTATGCAGCAGGTCTACTTATAGAAAGCTTCTTTGTCGGTCATATTTTTACTAAAGAGAATGACAAATATACAACGCATAAGAAGCACAAACTGTGTATTACATGAAATTCTCTTGCCATTAATTTTCTAGACAGTGTCTGATGACTGGTTTGTGTTTCTGTGTGTGTGTATAGGACCGCCCAGTGTAACCATGGAGAAATCACAGAATGTGCATCCCTGCCCTGGAGACAAGATGGAGGTCACGTGCCGCGCCTTTCTCGGCCGACAGACCAACTCCATCGTGTGGGAGAGCAGACCGCCGGACGGACAGTTTGTCCTCGACACCGACAGTGTCATAAGCCACAGTGTAATGTCTCTACTAACTTCTAGCATCATATTAGTTTACACATACACACAAAGCGGTGGAGGATAGTTTATATATATAATTATCAAGTTATCGATACTTATGTAAATAATTTCTTACTTTTAATCTATTAAATGTCTAAAGGAAATATAATCATCAAATTCGTCATTATTGCCTACTTATACACATTTTATTTAACTTACATCATGTTTTATTTTGTAGATCAGTGTGTGAGACAAAGTAAATATGCCTGTTATGTTTGAGCTGAAGGGTTTCCACAGAAATATTTTCCGGGGCTTTTAAAACGCAAAGAAAACTGTTTCCTCCTTTGTAGTTTAACCGACATGGTGACTTCTATCAGGTCCTTCCATGCTTTTTTTGATTGGTGTATTTTATGTCGTGATGTACCCTACCCCACTAAAATATGAACTACATAAAATAAAACTGTTCTGCAGTCACTTTCGATCAACAATCTTGACTATTTTGTTCTCAATCGAGTGTATACGACATCGGTGTGTTCATGGGGTATACGCTGTCTTTATCTGTTCCTTTGTAAGTATTCGCTGTTACAACTTATATATTAGTACCCATAAGCAAACATCTTATATGTTCCAACTCATTCTTGAGTGCGTCCGAGATCATTTTAAGGTGAGTGACGTCATGCACGTGCAGACTCCCATCGACACCAACAGCTGCAACTACTACGCCGAGTCTACACTGACACGTGACCTAACGGCCGCTGACCACAGGAGGGAGTGGCGCTGCCGGCTCAGCTATGGACAGGCTGCTGATAACATCGTCATTACTATGAACGGTACAGCCTTCTAAAAAAATTCTAATATTATTTGAGAACACTTAGTTTAGTTTTCCTTTTCTATATTTTTCTTTCTAAGTCAGATGTGATTTCTTTCGACTATTTAATTTTGTACAGACGACTCAAGAAGTACAACAATCAAATGTACTGTCCCTTATTTTTAGGTTCTTGTCTGAAAGATCTGTATGTAACCACGACTACATCACTGACCAATCTTTGGCCGCAATCAGGTAAGAACTAATATATTATTATGGCAATTATTATAATTCTACTTTTAAAATATCTTAAAAGCATTTAGATATCGAAGAAAAATTGACATAAACTTGACCCTAGTCAGGTACTAGTTTTTTTGATAACATCAAATACTCAGTCTGAATAAGGTCTACAACAAAGTTATCAGATAATATTTTATTTAACTTTAGTACAATTGTAAAAAAAAAAAAACGAGGAGATGAATCCAAAGTAAAGAAAATTCTTTCAAAAATATCTCCTACATTTCTTCTCTGTGGAGATGATAATTCGTGTGCAGCTTACATTGCTTAACACAAAGACTTTGCGAACTGTTGTCATACTGTAGCGCATGAAAGTCCTCGTTCCACGCGCCCTCAAATCTTTCATAAAAAGCATAATCAACCTCGGCTTCATCTTTCTCTCATTTTTTCTGGCGATACTTGTCTGCAGAAGACAATACATGGCTAAAGGCGAACGTGTTCCTCATCGTCACGAGCTTGTCCACCATTGTTATCTTTCTCCTTTCAGTTGGAGGAAAAATTATACATTACAAAAACTCGTGAGTAAAAAGTTTTTATGGGAAGCAGTAACAAAAATTTATAGTTTGAGTCAGTTTTTTAATTATCTCAACATCTATCGCATTATAACACATTTAAAGTTGATAAAATGAGAAAATAACAAAGTAGAGAATGTCTTTTCAAAACGATATAGTGTACAGATAAAATATATGTACTGCAAAATACAAATTTTTATGTCGGAAGTCAGGTACTAAATTTTGTGTGTTTGATTTCAGTGTTTCTCTTAGTTTCTTTAGCCTGGATCAGCTTTTTCAAAGATTTGCAAAATGATCGGTTAACCGATTAAAACTTCAAGAATAAGATGCACTGTAAATTTATACGTTCATTCAGAATTCGAACTGTATCACTCACTAATATATGTAATTTTTGGAAGACTGGAATACTTCCCTAAATCAGAGGCACAATAAATCAGCTGTTTTGTTTCATTGCAGGAAAAGAAAGTCACGTGAAAATCCTGTGACATACCAAGAGATGGGTACAATACGCGCACACAACGACTATAGTCAAACCCCAGGTAACTTTTTTTTCTTGTAGCAGACAAAAAGCCAAGTGGCAAAAGTAAAACTTCCTATACAGCAAATAATAACTTAGTGTTATATTTGTGTTGACGACTGTGTCTTTTTGTTGTGTGCGTACCTTCGAGGATCATACAAGTGAAGGGCTACTACCAGCACGTCTTTCACTGTTCTCTCGTCAACACGAGGGTGTCAACAATTATTTAGTCATTTTGTTACCTGACACAATCTCAGCAAACAACTCAAAACTGCAATATAATCTCCGATCTCTCCCACAGCAGCCAATCATGTCGAACTTCATCCTTCTCCAATACCGTTTGACAATGTCGTCGGAGATGACTGGTACGCCAAAGCTTCGAAGACGACGGCCTAAACCATGGGCCTCGACCTTCTGATCCTTTGGGTCTGTTGGACAACATTTGCCAGGCACCTGCTGATGCTTCGCAATCTGTCTATTCGGGTTATAGCGGAGATGAGTAAAAAAATATTGTTCATAGAATTAAGTCGGAGCTCGATACATTTACAAACCTCGCTACGGCAATTCTTACTGTGTTTTCTTTTTTACACAGGATCTGACTCACAAGGTAGAACATTGCCATTATGTATCACATTAGGATATTAACACTTATAACAGATACTTTTAATCGAAAAAAACCTGCGTTCTTTAATCAAACTGCCTTTCACAGAAATCTCTCAAATGCAGTTTTAAATACGCCATGTAACTAAGAGTATTATAATGCAGTATTAGGTGTACACTGAAATGTTTTTTATGCTCTTTCTTTCTTGTCTTTAATGTGTGTCAATAAAGAGGATTGAAAAGGCAGAAAGTATACTTGTGTTAACCTTTTGAAAAGACGCTTTAAATTAAGCCTTGTGTGCTTGATAGTAACACATGGAGCACAAAAGAGCCTTCAATAAAGAGAGAGAAGTGAGTTTATTCAGTAATTATTTCCCTTATGTAGAATTTAACTGAAGATCACTTTGACCTTACAGCTGTCGACTAAATTTAAATTATACTCTTTAGCTTATCAATAAAAGTCTTGTGCTGAATGTCTGTGGATTAAGAACAAAGACCTTTTGCAATGAAAACCCTGAGTTGCAATACGTCCAGATGTGACACTCATATTTCCATATTTCTTAATAAATTATTGATTTACATTTATTTTTTTCTCATTTTATCAGTTACTGATATCACAGTTCAAGATATTAAGCAATAGACAGATGTATAGCATGATGTTGAGACATACGGAAGCAGGAAGTTACGTTTTCCCTAATAACTCTTAAAAAGGAGAGAACACGATAAGAAACTAAAGAAAAATGAGATTTCCTATTGTGCACTGTGACATTTGACTTGTGCAGCGTTTGTTTTGTTTTTTTAATAATTATAGCTTATGGAAGAAAAATGGCTTAAAGATTGTAAGAATATGCGCGCTTTAACAACTCATCTCCAACGAAAAAGCAAGAAATCATTATTCACGATAAGGAACAGAAAGAAAAAAGAATTTTTGAAATCTTGCTAAGGGTGTTAAGCTTGGTCACACATTTGTGTCATCTTAGGGGAGGAGTATGCTATATTTGTTTATGACGGCCTAGTCCATGACCCTTGACCTTCAGGGATTCCATCCACCTGCTGTAGCTTCAGCTTGAAAAATTGAAAAATAGTTACTTTTTATTTTGAAATATTTACTTTGAAGAAGAAAATGATGCTTTGCATGGTGGTTGTTTATCGTTTTCCTTTCTTGAACAGTTGCTGTACTTCTCCCTAAATAATACGTATTTATGCCTTTATTTCTTATAGTCTAACATTAATTGCACTTTAAGTAAACAGCAAATCTGATAATTAATTTAATACCCATTATTAGTCCTGGTTAAAGGCATCAAGTAGAGCCAGTAAGTATACTTTACTTTCTGCCCCAGAAGAACTAGTTCGGCCTGAGAAGAGAGATTTTACAGGGTTTCACAGGGTGGGAATCACGATAGTACTCACATCCCAAACCACCACCTGGTATGGTAGCACCATCCAGAAACAGAAAGTCCGATTCAACTTTAATGTGCGTGTCTTCTGCCTCGCCCTCTGGGGTCAGGTATAAGTACGTCCGGGTCAGAACTTCCCGACTGAGAAACATCTGCTATGTAGCAGCTTCCCTGTCCGCAGTGGCTGGAGTGAGGACTACAAGTTGAATGTCTGTGGGGGATGTGTGTATGGCAAGTGTGTGGGAATTGATATTTACACGCAGCAATATAGTTGTGGTATCCAAGGGGAACTTGAATGTGAGAGTAGTGTGTAGTGGAAGTGGAAGAGCGGGACCACGAGAGAGGGAGAAGAAAACAGAAGGACAGAGGGCGCGCGTGTGTGTGTGTGTACTCGTGCCCATGTATTTGCATGCTATGTTGAATGAGTCATTGCTTGAATAATTACAAATAATTGCAGTAATAGCAAGCTTTTGGGAGTGTACTAATGTTCGGTAATTTTAATGATTGTATTCCTATGGACATGCAACCAAAGTTAGGCATTTAAAATCTGCGATACCAAATATTCTATATATTATTTTAATCTGTCAATTTACTACTAAAGTTAAAGTCTGACAGGCATGGTTCCGGGAACACTAGCAAAAGAAAACAAAGTTTCCGTTGTTCTGATTTAGAGATCCTGTCATTACTCTTTCTTACAATATGTACAATGTACTGTATCTCACACGCCCTTTAAAGGAGGGGAATTCCACGAAGAAAGAACGAATAAAGAAATCGCTCTGTGTGTGTGTGTGTTAGCTCGCGCTCAAGTGCAGGCATGTAGGTGCACCTGTACGCGTGTGAATATGAATTCAAAGTTCAATACCGTTTCAGATCGCATATTTGCTTGCATCTGTGTACCTATCGGGAATGAGGAGGTGAAATGGAACATTTAAGGAATTAAAAAAAACGTATTCTAAACAAATAACAATTGCACTTTCTTCTTTACACCTAGTCCGAAGAATATCATTGCCATTATGCATCATATTACGAGAGCAAACGCATGACTTTCAAGAGAAAAATATCTGCGTTCTTTGATGTTTCACAGAAGTGTCTCAAACTGAGTTTCAAATACGCCCTGTAACTGAAAGTTTAACAATCCATTTAAATGTCTCTTCCTGCTCTTTCTTCTTTTCTTCGAGTATATGTCAGATCAAAAAGTCAAGAAGTATTCTTTCCTGAAGTTTATCGGAAGATACTGAGAACAAAGCCTTTTTCGGCTTTATTTTAACTCTTTGGCTGCGCAAGGCTTCTACTAGGTCACATTACCCTATGCGCATGGAAATTGACCAATTTCAAAAAATCATAATAAAATAACTGTAAAAGTTAGAAAAACAATTGAAACTAATAATAAGAGATCGAACTGTGTGGAACAAAAATGTTTACATTTGAATCCTGCATAAACAGTCACTTTTTAGGTAATCCAAAGCAAATTAGGTAGGTGTAATTGAATTTTCACGAAATTTTCGAATTTTCACCCGTGTTAAAAAATTATATCTGTTAAACTACAAAAAAGACAAACATATGTGATTCGCCGTTTAAAAGAGCATTTTAAAAACATTTGCGTGGTGTTAATTTCAAGAATTATAGGCTCTGATTTCTTGTAGTAAGCTCACATGAAAGATAGTAACTTTTTAGATTTCACAACCCGATCGGAATGTCACACGTCACGAATTAAAGAAAATTTTTTACATGATATATACAAGCATAAAGTAAAAAACAATATCACATTTTATTAGAATATACATTAGAATTTAATATTACTCACTGATTTCTTCTCATTTTTTGTTGTTTGAGTACAAATCCACGTCAAATTGAGCGACCCCAAAAACTGACAAAATGGCGCTCACGTGTAAACAAACTGTACAGTGGTAACCGAAAACACGAGGTAACACCTGATTGGTTGAATTTTTCAGTCTTTAAAGGGAAGCAATCGTTGGAGGAACGAGTCCTAAAGGTTCCCGTGTTTTCTCCCTTGTGTATTCGTTCATTTACGAGTTGTGCGTGTCTTTAAAAAATACAACAATGCGTGTACCACCGGTGGGCGACGCGCAAGCCTAAGGAGCTGTTTGTGCGCCCACCGCTGGGCGACGCGAAGAGAATGTCTTAAAGTACTGACCCCACAGCATACCATTTCAATAGAGAAGGCAGAGATTTTATTCAGTTATTGAGTTCCCTTTCACAGAGCTAACTTCAAAATTGATTAACTTTTCAACTGTAAAGTGGTCTGTTTTAACTTATCATTAATAGTGTCGTCATCAATATCTGTTGTTATAGGCTTAGGAACTTTTTTACAGTGGACATTGTTACACATCGTCCCGATGTCACATTTAGATTTTAAAATTCCTTTTTCGATTTATTGATTCACCTTTTTTCTCATTAAAGTGTTACTAATAGCATAATTCTGAATATAATGATAAGACCTACGCAGAATAATTGAATTTCCCTAAAAAGTTAAAAAAAAAAGAAAAGAAGAAAAAACAAGAGAGAAGAAAATGAATAAGGAAGAGTCTCTTCCTTCGTGTGCTGTGGCCTTTGACCCGTGCAGACAACAGCAATATTTTGTAATGATTAAGCCCCACGTCTGGTGAATTTCTTCTGTAGTTTTCTTCCCAAAAATGTTCACTAGTTTTTTTTTTTTCTTTCTCTCCATTTCTTTCTTTTGTTAGGCTTGTCTTTTTAACACGCTGTCTCAATTTGCTTTTTTCGTGCCCTGTTTCTTATTCTTATTCTTTTGCTCGTAATTTGTGTCATGGATAAGACCAGGTAAACTTTAACATGATATTAAAGGCCATAAAGGGGCCTTGATATTCAACTCCCCATTTCTTTTTCAAGAAGAAACCTGTGCACGTTTGCTACACCAAAGCTAAAATTTTGCTTTTAATTGTCCTTAATACGACAAAACATTTCATTAACGGCGAGAAGGTTCTTTCTCTGAAGATTTTCTGTTTTTCCTAAGTATAGCAACCTACCATCATGTCCTCGTGCTGTCAACATACTGTGTGGAGATTTCTAAAAGCAAATAGATATAAGTGTATAAACAAAACTAATGTGACTGTAAGGCTTTCTTACTGCTAAGTGCAAGGTGCAAGCTACATAATATTTTATTAAACGATGGAGATAACCATTGCACGCATATGCGCATTTTAACGACTTTTCTCTAAGGGACAAGGAAGAAATTATTATTGATAATACTGAACAGAAAGAAACAACTATTTCTGACAGACAAAAGTTTTACAGATTTACATCCTTGTCTTAGGATTATGTTTCCTGTTGAGAGATTCGCCTGTTTCACATGTGTTCGTTGTAGTGACACCGTCCCGTCACAACACAGCTGATGACCTGTTTGCTCAAGTTTAGAATTTTAAGGTAAACGTTTTTACAAAAACTTTGTTAACAAAGTTTAAATAAGTTGTGTATAGCTTTTTATCAGTTTGGCTCAGATTGTGATTCAAAGACTTGTTCTAGTCGAGAATGTAAGACATATTCTGGTTAGGATCCTGGGGATATCACAGTTACCTCAAGTTACTGTGACAAAATGTTTACGACCTCTGTCTCACTTTGCAGCTCTCGGTGTTTACAATTAATGGAATTGCTTAATGTACTACAAGATGTGGATCGAACGTCCTGCTAGCACTAGAGTAAATTTTACCGACTGTGTAACACAAACTTTATGTACAATTCCCTTCCCACAGTGGCTAGAAAACTTATTTTATTTCAGTGCCATAACAATATGCGTGTGAGGCTAAGCAAGTGGCTTCAGGTTCTCCTGACTGTTGTGTGTATTGTGATAGGACTGGCAGCTTCACAAGGTGAGTCAAGATAATCATCACAAAACTACATAAACTGGTCTTCCTCTTATTTTTTTATTATTATTATTATTGGGAAATTAAGATAAAGACAAAGATAAAAGGACATATCGACATTTAGTGAAAGTATCTATAAAACTTGTATTGGCGTTTATGTTAAATAATTTTCTTGGGGGTGCCAAGAGGGGAATTTTCTGTTATTTTCTCCCTCTAGCTATAAATTGTATGTTTTACTTAGAGATCCATTCTATAGTTTCACAATTCATTTTATACGTACATAACGCAGCGAGCTTTGCAAGGTTCTTTGTTGAACTTGTTCGTGACTATTTCATGAACTTGTTTCAGCACAATTAGTCTTTGGCTGAAATAGAGGCTTTATACATTTTCACTTATTATTCTTATTACTTATAGTTGTATATGTAAGCCACCATTGTTCTGCATTCACTGGTGGAACTTCAGTACTTAATTGCTGACAGAAACTTCCATATTTAGAATTAACGACATTGTGTAATGCGCAATAAAGAGTGCAAGGCTATAACAATATTTGACTGAAAAATAAACAAAAACTGTTCGCATCATATGCAAACCTGACATCTTTCTTTTTCTTGACGTTGTCCCCATCACAGCATTCGAGAACGATAACTCAAGAGACAGGTCACGTGATACTCTTACGTTAAACGGTAACGTGCCACTATTTATACACAGAGCACTACCTGAGTTACGACAACGTCACCGGCCTCCTGCACTTCCGGTGTCCGCTGGATTCTGATCTCAAAAACAACAAACTCATTGTTGCCACCTTTGGACGATACAACCAGCGAATACGAGTGGACAGGTGTCACTAATAGCAATTTGGTATAGTAAGTAGTTAAATTAGCTTTTATTTTGTTTAATTGCTTCTTTTTGAAATCGTTTTCCGTTTTGTCAGCCTGCGTTTGCTCCCAAAAAGACTCGCAGCCTAAAACTGATGTTTGTCGTTAATTTAGAAACAAGACTGGGTGTTAATAAAATCTCCTCTCCCAGAACTTTTTAGTTTATGCACCAGAAATGGTTGAGACACTGCAATATGTAAAGAAGAAGACATATTAACCTCGAAACATATATCTTACATTTAACTACACTACTAACAGTCATGACAATGTTATTTGTGTCCAGATAATTCAGCGATCAAATCCGATAACACAGGTAAGGTGGTGCTTACCACACGGCGGTATGGCCTGAAGGGTTACCTGACAGACGTCAGGTGTGAAGACTCCCTCACCTACTACTGCTCTTACCACTTCAGCGAGTCGAATGGGCGGATAGCAATTCGTCGAGACAACTTCACCTTCTCCTTTGAAGGTATGTAGCAGGTCTACTGATATAAAACTTGTTTGTCTGTCAAATTTTTACTGGAAAGAGCTACTGATATGTAAAAAGCAAAAATCTATTTTATCCTCCCTATCACATTAAAACACATATTGACAGTTAAGAGTTATTTCGAATGGATTTACAGTTTAAAATGCCTTTTCATGACAAGTTCCTGATAAACTTGAAAACTGAATGCTCCCCCATGTTTGCAGTAAACATGAGACACCCATGAGGGTACATCCATCAAAGTGATCACTATTTTACAATTTTACCTGTCTACCATACTTTATTCTGACCCTGCGCTATTAATGGACACTAACTTGTGAAACTTAAAATTACTTATAGCTTGTTTATCAAAGAGTTTCACATCTCCTGTCAATATAGACTAGCTAGTGTATCTGTTTCTAATAAGTCTCCAATGAAATATTAGTGTCATGGATTAACTTTTGTTGGGTTTTGATTCATACAAGTGAGCTACAGGTCATAAGATTTCTCACAGCACCAAACATAATTGTACCCAAGTTTAAATCTGCAAAAGATGTATTCTGTGCAGTATTTTTCTGAATACTTCGCGAACATTTTGTGTGCTCAGTCCCTATTAAAAAATGCAAAAGTCTTCTAAAACGAGACAAAGATAAATTAGTGTATATCATTAAAGTTTATTTTTGTACTTCACTTAGACTTCTATTTAATGTTCTGCTTAAAATGGTAAAGTCTGTTTCTCTGTCAACGTAGCGTTGTATCCACAGAGAATTGTTTGAATGAAATGTTTAAATATCTTATTATATAACATTTTATGTTGCAATCAATGTGCTATATATAGTCTGCTGAACGTTGTGTGTGTGTGTAGGACCGTCCAGTGTGTCCATCGAGAGGCCACAGAATGTCCATCCCTGCCCTGGAGACAAGATGGAGGTCACGTGCCGCGCCTTTCTCGGCCGACAGACCAACTCCATCGTGTGGGAGAGCAGACCGCCGGACGGACAGTTTGTCCTCGACACCCACAGTAACATAAACTACAGTGTAATGTCTTTACTAACTTCTAGATATCATTTTATTGCTTTTAAAAAATTTTCTGCTTTTAATGTAGTAATAGTCTAAAGTAAATGGCATATTTCTTTATTGTTATCTACTAATGCACATTTGGTTCAGTTGACATCATCTTTTCCTGCATATACCTGAGTGTTTGACATAGCAATCGTCAGTAATATGCTGAGAAGACAGATTATCACCTGAAATTTTAACATGGCGAATGAGGTTTTCTTGTCTGAGACTGGTGTTACGAGCTTACTTCTAGACGTTGCAAACATTTCATTGCATGCGTCTTAACAACTCCTTATTGTTTGCAAAGTTTATCAAAGAAAATAAATGTGAAAAACTAAAACTTTCACATTTAATGATAAATGTAGTTACCTAGTCCGACATGACACCCTTAGTTCCGACCTGTTTGTTTCTTATAGTTGTTCTTATTGTTGTTTGGAATGGAAAGTGAGAGACAGTATCTCGGGTGCTATGTTATACAATGTGTATTCTGTTCGAGGATTTGTTGTTTGGTGCCTGGAGTGCTGACAGTCAGTCTGATACTAGCAGGCAGTCGTTGAGTTACCAACAGGAAGCTACGTGTGTGTCTGAGATGTGTTAAGGTGACTGACGTCATGCGCGTGCAGACTCCAGTCGACACCAAGACCTGCAACTACTACGCCGAGTCTACACTGTCACGTGACCTGACGGCCGCTGACCACAGGTGGGAGTGGCGCTGCCGGCTCAGCTTCGGACACGCTGCTGCTTCCTTCATCGTCATTGTGGACGGTACAGTCTTTTACATTGAAACTATTTTTTTTAGTTTACTTTTTTTTAGTTTATATTGGTTATACTCTTACCCCTCATCGTCCTTTTCTGTCTTACACCTAAAGTACACACATGCGCCCCTCACACACACTATATATATATACACGCATATTATGTATAAATAATACACGTCGGGTCATCATAGTAGTCACACCTGAATTTTATTGATTATTAAATATTGTACAGGCATCAAGTGTGCTGTAACTTACTAATAATATGTTTTAGGTTCTTGTCTAAAAGTCCAAAGTGAAGACACTACTACACCACCGCCATTCACTTCGACGCAACCACTCAGTAGTTCAGGTATTGTTATGAAGATTTCTATCATAAATTTTTGAACATCTTTTTTAACTGTTTTAACATTTCTTTATTGAGGTAAAGTTCTCACAAAATTGAACAGCTTAGTAAGGTTTTAGGTTTTTGTAATAGCAAAGGATCGGTCCAAATAAGGTCGACAACAAAGTGTTCCAGCTCTCTTCATTTAAATACAATGTTCATTTATAGGTCGCAGATGAAACAAATAGTAAAAATATTTCGGAATAAACTCTCTGAACACGAAGTTTTGTCTGTATGGAGATGCTAAATGGGAATTACAGTTTACATGGTTTAACACAGTGACTCGAGGAAAAGTATTCACAAATCTGGCCAACCTGGGCTGATATAATACATGTTATAATGTTCGGGTACTTAAAAGGATGTATGCGTATGTTTGTCGAAGCAGAGGCTAGGTATGAATGCAGAAATAAATAAAGAAATAAACTCATGTTTGGTAGTCCTTCCAAAACACTTTCTCCCCATTAGCAAATGCTAGTTGTAACTGTCAAACAGGATGATTCGCATCTTTGCTTTTCCTTTGGGTAGACTGGCTGCTTGTTTTTGATGCAACAGATGATCTCTTTGGAAGAAGAGAAGCAAGAAGTTTCTGTATAACTTAATAAACACAATTAAAACACATAAGGTAATATTTACTAATACATAATAGTAAAGCTACTGCAGAGTAAACAAATCTTCGAAATAGACTAAACATCAGTTTGTGCATACCTCGCATTTCTACTCCTCCTTTCCTGTCACCTGTATTTTTATTAATTTTTTTTTTGTCAGCATCAGTAGCAATTTTCTTAATCAACTTCCTAACTTACATGAGGTTAACATTATAATCTTCACTCCATTATTTTACGGTAGCATCTGAAAATCACATTTTATTGTAAGACCTTTGATTACAGGAAAAAGTGGAGAATTTTAGATGTCATGTAAATTTATTGCCAAGTGTTTGTCTGTGTTTGTCTGGCTATACTGGATTGTGACAGAAGACAGTTCATGGCGTAATTCAATCTTCTTTATCGTCGTCTTAATCTTGCTGACCAATGTCATCGTCATCTTCTTCTTCAGCAGAAAAATGATACACAAATGCGCGTGAGTAGATGGCTTTTATGAAAAAGGTTAATAAACATCTAAAGTTGTTGTTAGTTTTCTGATATCAATAGTTAAAGTATCCTCGAAAAGTAATGCATTTAAACATATTTAAATTTAAAATCACGTACTGTGAAAACATTTATTTATTTATGACGATACCAGTGTCCGGTTCAAGTAAAGGAGAATTTTTCAAAAACAATTTTTTACCTGTTGAGACAGTTATCTTTGTGCATTACCTTAGTTGTTTTTTTTTTTGGTTTTTTTTTTTTTGGTTTTTTTTTTTTTTTGAAGTCTGAGAAAGCTTTTCAAGAAATTAAAACATTTGAAAACCATGTGGCTTATTAAAAGAAACTTCAATATTAATAGTCACTGTAAATTCGTAAGCTCATTCAATATTACAATTAAGCACCGATGCCCGTATTTTTTGTTGGCAAGACTTCCCATAATCCTCGGGATAATAAAACAGTTGTTTGCCTCATTCCACGAACAGTAAGTCACGGGAAGATGTCGAGACAGACCCACAGATGGCTACCACCCGCACACACAACAACGATAGTCGAACTTCGGGTAACCTTTCCTTTAAAATTTTCATTAGCAGAATTAACATTTACGGTTTAAAATATAATGGCTCACAAAGCAGACGATAACTTGATCAATGTAGTCTTATATTTGTGTTGACAATTGTGTCCCTTGTATGTGCTGAGAGCTACTCTTCTACAAACATCTAGTGAACTGAGTGACAGCGGGAAATAAATGTCAACAATCACATTAGCCAAGGACCGAGTATGTAGTATTGTGTGTGCTTTTGTGTGTGAAATGTCTAAACAAGGAGTGTCAACTGTAACTTTTCACATCTCAAATGGTTAATATTCTAATATCTCTCGTGGGTTCAAAACTTATTTTTTAATGATTTAGAATTCGCAGCTTCAGTCTTATGAAATGTATGTGCCTCTTTGACCCAGCCTACCACATATACTGCATCATGTCATGACAGGCAACGGGATTTGACATCCTTGAGACCATTAAATAGCAAATCTCCATAACACATGTCATGACAAGATGCAATATGCAAGAAAACAAATAACTAGGGTACAACCCTTGTCGGCTTTAAAATAAAGGGGGTTGGAATAGTTGGTGTCGCTAGGAGATAGGAACAGCAATTAAGCCGATAAACATTGTAATCCCCTCGTACATGGGAAAAGGGTGATTAGGACAAGTAAGCAGCGGCATCCAAGGAAACACCAGTCACTGAACTTTACGGAAGCGAAGAACGGAAGTAGATTGTGGGGTCGCTAGCGGCTTTTGCTGATGAACGACAGAGTGAATGACCGACGAAGCCACCGACTTGGATCGGACTCGCTGGTAAGTCTGTAGAGGAAAAGACTATAGCAGGGTGTTGATAGAGAGCAAGAGCAAAAATATCATCTTATCAGTCAGTATTTATTTTCACCTGGTGACATGATTTAATAATAGAGTAACATTTTATTTAATCATAGGAAGTATGTGTGAAAGAATAGTGACTGACTAAAAATTAATTGTAGCTGGATTAAAGATTATCCATACCACATTTCTGAAGTTTTTGCAGTGAATCCATGAACAAGGGATGCGACAGCTGCCGTTGCTGGTGTTGCTGTCCATGTGGCCATCCAACTGATGGAAGTGATGATCTTGCAGAGGAAGTTCGTCCCTTTTTGCCTCCATCAAAACTTTATACAGATCACGTGTACCATAGTCACTGCTTTGTACCAGCTTCATCCTTCGCAGTGGCTCGAACTAAGACTAAAAGTTGAATGTGTCTTTTGGGGGATGTGTACATCGACATGTATATCAACGTGTGAGTGAGCATCCGTATTTACAAGCAGGCATCAGTGTTTGGGTATCTATGGTGAACCAAATGTATGAGTAGTGTGTAGTGGAAGTGGAAGACAGGGGGTGAAGTAGATGGAGAAGGAAAGAAAGAGAAAGTGTGTGTGTGTGTGCGTGTATCTTTATGTGTACAAATAATTGTGCTCGTAGTGTCGTCTACGAGGGTGGGTGTGAGTATATTGAGTGTCTGTCAGCAATATTCTAGAGTAGTGGCACTTGCCAAGTATTGCTCCCCAAACGTTTACCTAATTCTCTTTAACATCGACTTAAAGGGCAAAGTTAACTTGGTCACTAGAATTCGGACGTGCTTTGGGCTAGAACCAGGATGTCGAAAGAATTAAGAAATTTTCACATGCTTTTGAGAGAAAAGCCCTGAGGTTGTAGGTCACAAAATTAGAAGTAACAAGGAAATAATAGTCAGCGATTTTGTGTTAGAATGTTTGAAAACTCTAGTTGTCGTATCCCTATGGGCATGCAATTAAAGCTGGATAGTCATCTGTGATACCAAATATTATATTTTTTATTCTATTCTATCAATGTATTACTGATTTTGTAAAAATACCTCTAAAAATGTAGTAATGATGGAAGATCTTATCTCCCCGTTATGTACAAATACTAAGAAAGATACAATTCTTGTATGCTTGCAGGAGAAAGAGGAATGGGACATTGAAGGAATTCAACAAATATATTCTAGAAAAAAGATAACAATCGTGCTTTCTTCTTTACACCTAGCCCGAGTTCATAAGAACACCATTGCCATTATGCATTATATTACAATACCTTTCACATAACTTTCAGTAGAAAAAGAACTGCTTTCTTTGATGAGACCACCTTTCACACAAGTCTTTCAAAAACAGTTTCTGATACGCCCTCTGAGAGTGTAATAACCCAGATGTACACTTGACTGTCAGTTCCTGTTCATTCTTCTTTTTCCCAGTGTGTCAAGTCAAACAGCCAGGAAGTATAATTTCCTTACAAAGCTTTTTCGGTTTTACACTAAAGTACCGAGCACACAACATATCATTTCAATAGAGAAGGAAGAGACTGTATTCAGTAATCAAGTTCCCTTTCACAGAGCTAAAGTTAAGGTCGAATTAACTTTGCAACTGTAAATTGATTTGTTTTACATTATCATTAATAAGGTCTTCAATAATGTGATTTAAGGACAAAGGGACTTTTGGCAGTGTAGATTGCTACACAAGGTCCTGATATCACATTCTGATTTTAAAAACTTTTTCAAGTTATTGGTTTACCTGTTTTTTCATCAAAGAGTTATTAATATCATAATTCTGAATAGGAAGCAAAAAGATAGATAGACAGAAAATGATGTTATATTAAGACCTATGTCAGCAATAATTGCATTTTACCTGAAAACTTCACATTTTCTTTCTTTCTTTCATGCTTTGTTTCTTATTCTTATTCTTTTGCTTTTAATTTGTACCATATTTAAGACCAGGTAAACTGTAACATGGTCTTAAAACTGCTTTGAAAATCAGCTCATTCCGTTTTTAAGGAGGAACTTGTGTAGACTGACGTTTAACCGTATAATTCTCAACTTTGCCCTCATAATTTGTCAACATTTTTGTTACAATAAGCTAAAATTGTATGTATTTTAAGTAATTAAACAACTTCTTGATGTTTTAAAATGTTCTTAATCAAATAAAAGATTTTACCAATTGTGAGAAAGTTCATCGAAGATTTTCTGTGTTTTTAAGGTTCTCAACTGACAGACCCCATGTATCATGTTTACATGCTGTCAACATATCGTGTAAAGATTTATAAAAACAAATGCATGTAAGTGTACAAACGAAACTAAGGCTACGTGTGATGCTTTCTTTAAGCTAAATATCTTAGATGGAAGCTAGATAACATTTAATTAAACAATAAAGCTTACAGCAGCATTCACACGCGCATTTTAACGACTCTTCTCGAGGGGACAAGGAAGAAATCATTATTGACAATACGGAACAGAAAGAAACGAAACAGTTTTTGATAGGGAAAAGTATCACAGCATCTACATCCTTGTCTTATATTCATGTGTTTGAGTTAGAGACCTGCCTGTATCACAAACTGCTGTAATGACACAGTCCTGTCACAACACAACTGTCTGCTGACAGACCTGATGGCTAGGGGCGCTTAGAATATTAAGGTAAATGTTGCTCCAAAATCCTGTTTGAACAAGGGTTTAAAAATTTGTATTTAGATTTTTTTCATCTATTTCGTTTATGATTCAGATTTCTGATTGTCACGAAAGCAAGACAATATCTTGTTGGTATCCTGGGGATATCAAAGTTACCCCAAGTTACTTTTGTGAGAAAAACATCTACGACCTCTGTCTTCACTTTGCACCTCGCAGGCTCGACAATAAATGGAATTGTTTACTTTACTGCAAGGTCTAGATCCTCATCGTAACTTCTACTAGCACGGGAGTATATTTTACTGACTGTGTAACACAAACTTTATGTACAATTCCCTTCTCACAATGGCTAGAAAACTTATTTTATTTCAGTGCCATAACAACATGCGTGTGAAGCTAAGCAAGTGGCTTCAGGTTCTCCTGACTGTTGTGTGTATTGTGATAGGACTGGCAGCCTCACAAGGTGAGTCAATAGAATCATCACAAAACTACGTAAACTGGTCTTCTTCTTATTTTATTTTATGATCATCGGGAAATTTAGGTGTAGACAATGATAAAAAGACGAGTAGACATTTAGTAAAAGTATATTTTAAAGCTTGTATTGGCATTTATGCGAATCGAGTACCTAAGAATTTATTTGAAAAGTGCTGTAGGCATTGTGTTACTTTATTTATCTCTGTATCACATGTCTGTTTGTAAATGTCTTGGGTGGCTGCTTAAGAGGAGAATAAAATGTGTTTGAATATTTTCTAAATTGGCTCGCATTGTAAATCTTTTTCATCAATAAAACGTAACTAAATATTATGAAGGTGACAGTTCTCTCTTGTTTCTTTGAAAAACCAACATACACGACAACGGTCAGTAATAATTTGAGAGCAATAAAGACATTTTTGCTCGTTTTACAATTCATTCATGAAACTTCAGTAGTTAATACTGGATAGAAGCTCCAATATTTATAATTAACCTCGGCATTAGACAATCCTCAATATAGAGTGCAATGCTATAATCATATTTAAATTAAAAAAAAAAAACGAACAGTCTGCATCCCCTGTAAACCTCACATTGTTCCATTTCTTGACATTGTCACCAACACTACTCTCGAGAAAGTCGAGAGACAGGTCACGTGACAGTTTTAATTAAGAGACACTCTTACATCAAAAGGTCAACGTGCCACTATTTATACACAGAGCACTACCTGAGTTACGACAACGCCACCGGCTTACTGCACTTCCGGTGTCCGCTGGATTCTGATCTCAAAAACAACAAACTCATTGTTTCCACCTTCGGACGATACAACCAGCGAACTACCAGTGGACAGGTGTCAAAAATAGCGAACTGGTATAGTAAGTGGTTAAACTAGCTTTTATTTTGTTTAATCACTTCCTGTTTATACCTTTATCCGTTTTGTCACTCTGCGTTTACTCCCGAAGAGACTCAGAACATCAAAACTGATGTTTGTTGTTAGTGCAGAAACAGTCAGGATTAATTGTTCATAAGCATCTCCTCTCCCAGAACTGTATAGCTTATGCACCAGAAATATTTAAACCACTGCAACATGTAAAGAAGAAAACCTACTAACATTGAGATCTATCTTATACCTAATTACACTACTAACAGTCATCACAATGTTATTTCTGTCCAGACAATTCAGCGACCAAATACGACAACACAGGTAAGGTGGTGCTTACCACACGGCAGTATGGCCTGAATGGTTACCTGACAGACGTCAGGTGTGAAGACTCCTTCACCTACTACTGCTCTTACCACTTCCACCAGTCTAATCGGCAGATATCAGTTCGTCTAGACAACTTCACATTCTCCTTTGAAGGTATCCAGCAGATCTACTGATATAAAGCTCGTTTGTCTCTCAAAGCTTTACTATAAAGAGTCACCCTTATCTAAGAAGCAAAAAAACTTTGTTTAACCTACTAGAAAATTTTTAAAAAATTTGTACAAGTAATAAGTAATTTGAGAGATTTGAAGCTTAGTGTACGTCATCTTGAAAATAATGAATGTAAATAACTCGACACCAGATTAAAAGACAGACAATCCGGAATTTGACGAATATCACCTTAAATAATAAGGCAGCAAAATTTCGAAATGAGATCAAGAAAGAAGTTGCTAATATTCTTATATATGACGGATCAATGGTAAACTCCAAAACTAAATGTTCACGCATTTTTGCTCTAAGCGTGGTCTTCAAGGAAATGTCCAAGGATGTGATTCTACAGTTTCAATCTGTCATTTTACCAGTCTACTATACTTTCTCTGACCCTGCGCTATTACTGGACTTTCACCAGTCAAACCTAAAATTACTCTAAGATTATGTATTGAGGATTTTGACATTTCCTGTCAGTGTGTACTATATAGTGTCCCTGTTTCAAGTAATCCCATTTAAAATATTCGGATCTTGATCCTTCCTCCAATAAACCTTTCATTGGGCTTTAATTACTGTGAGATACATGTCATGAGACTTTCACACAGCAGCACACAGAACTGTTTGAGTAATTTTTTCGAACGAAAGCTGCTTTAATTTTTAATAGAACAAAATATAATACAGTTTTCAAATTATTATCATCCTCATCATCATCATCATCATCATCAACAACAACAACAACAGATAAAATACTAACATTTATTTTATAGCAATGTGTTTGAGATATCTAATGACATTCCTCGTTTTCTGTTAAATGATTGTTGTTAGATGACACAGAAGCTCAATAGTTTCTGTCATTTATACAATTGATGGGCAAGCTGACAACTGACTTACTATTTAGTTTGCGGCTTGATGTTGTTGTTAGTGGAGTTGATGATGCACTGCGCGTGCGAGAGAGTCGAAGCTGTAAAGTTGTAAAGTCTTACACATTCGGTGCATTTCTGACATATTTATATATATAATCTATTGAGGTAGTACACATTTTTTACAGAAGAGTTTTAATGTTTTTAATGCGGGTTTCTTTTTAAAATAAATTCTGTAGCAACAGATGATACAGAAACTTAACTCCCAATTTGTATTATTATCTCCACCAAGATGAAGTTTCCTGCTTTCTAAAAACAGTAAAAAGCTTGGTTTGTACTGAGGAAATCACATCTTCCGGACATAAAAATGTGTGTTCAACTTTCATGGTCCAAATTCACACAAAGATATCTGTTTAGTACTGAAATCAGGAACTTTGCTTATAACTGTTGCCAAGTATTTTATTCAAGATTAAAACTTGTGCACACATTTAGAAATGTAATTTGAAAGTTCGTGGTTCGAAGAAGTCGGAAGCGAGAAGACTGAAACATAGGGTTTTGTCATCAAGCTAGAGATAACAAAGTAATCCACTGTTCTCAAATAAAATAAATGTTCTCATTTATTTACCTGACATATACTTTTTATTCGAACAAGTAGATTTTGTAAATACAAGTTATCGCCATGTTTAAATATAAAAAAGATGTATTCGGCGGAGATTTTGATTTTCGATATACCGTGGACGTTTTGTGTGCCCATTATCTAAAAAAAAAAAATGTGAAATTTTCCTGAAGTAGATAAACACGCCAAAAAATATTAGTGATGATTAAAAAGAATGATCGTATTCAATGTAAATCAACGATAAATCGAAGTGTCAATCATTTTAGTCTATCTAGATACTTATCTTCCATTTCTTTTAAATTTTCTACTTAAAAATGTGATAAAGTCTGATTCTATCACTGTAACGTTGAATCGACACAGCCGTTTCAATGAAATGTTTAACCATCATATTTCATCAAATTATCTGATCCTTTCAATTTGCTTTACAATGTTTTCTGGGGGTGTGTGTAGGACCGCCCAGTGTGTCCATCGAGAGGCCACAGAATGTCCATCCCTGCCCTGGAGACAAGATGGAGGTCACGTGCCGCGCCTTTCTCGGCCGACAGACCAACTCCATCGTGTGGGAGAGCAGACCGCCGGACGGACAGTTTGTCCTCGACACCAACAGTAACATAAACCACAGTGTAATGTCTTTACTAACTTCTAGATATCATTTTATTCCTGTTTTTTTTTTTTGAAAATCTATTTTAAATCTAGTAGTTGTCTAAAATGAATTGCCTATTAAATTTCTTCATTGTTATCTACTAATGGACTTTTCGTTCAGTTTACATCGTCTTTTCCTGCGTATTTGTCATCTGCTCGCATGTTCTGTCTAAGCTAGACTACTGCAACTCACATCTTGAGGGCTGTTCACAGTACCTCATCAACAAGCTTCAGAAAGTCTAGAACTCAGATGCTTGTCTCGTTTTCGGAACTTGCAAATCTGAATGTTACACTACTTCTTCGCTCTTTTCATAGGCTACCATTTAAAGCCAGAATAGAGTACAAATGATGCACATGTTTAAATATTAAAAAAGATGTATTCGGTGGAGATTTCAATTCTGGATATACCGTGGACGTTTTGTGTGCCCATTGCCTATAAAAGAATGTGAAATTTTTCGGAAGTAGATAAACACGCCAAACAATAATAGTGATGATTAAACGAATTATCGTATTCAGTGTAAATGGATTCTTTGAAGGCTCCTCTCCCACCACCCCCACTACTTTACTGAAATCCTGTCTGTCCACACCCCTGCCCGAAACAGCTCTTCATCAGACTCCTGCATTCTCTCCTTCCTCCCACAAAGACAGTCACATACGGACAACGGATGTCCTCCCTCTGTGCTGCTGAGCAGTGGAACTCTGTTCCACATCACAGTCGACACTCGGATTACAAGGCTACATTCAAACACTCTCTAAAAACATATCTTTTCACAAAGTACTGTCCCTGAAATACTATTCTGAACTCCCTGGCAATACTGTCTGTCACATGAACCATCAAGTACAGCTTCAACTGTTTACAGCATCCTTCATATCTTCATCCACTCCTTTTTGTTGAGTGCCAGTACATATCTCACTGTCTACTATTTGTTCATTTATCATCACTGGTCTGCGCAGCAAGTGCGATCTATGTTGGTCGTGGTGCTGCCCATTATAAATATCCATTATTTTTTATGAATGAAATGATCAACAAGAAGAGTGCAGGTTAGCAAATGATCTTTTTTTTCAAATGACACCAAGTTTACCTCGCTTTCACCTGTTTTCTCTTAGTCGTACCAATGACGTGTATAGGTGGATTGCTGTCTGTCTGCCGAGACCAACGCTTAACCTCTTGAGAAGTTCTCCGCTGTTAGTCTCGGCGAGCCTAAATGAATGTGACTAAACAGGAAGCTTTGTACACATCTGCCTCGTTTTAGTAGTTAGCTGGAAAAAAATCGTCTGCCTGCAGTGCAGTAATACAAGTTCGTGATTGCACACGACACCGGTTTGCTATTTACCCAGTTGTTGGTAAGAATTCATTGCTACAACTAACAACAAAGCAGACAACGAGTGTCGCTATCTTTTATTCATGTGTGTGTCTGAGATATTTTAAAGTGAATGACGTCATGCACGTGCAGACACCCGTGGACACCAAGACCTGCAACTACTACGCCGAGTCCACACTGTCACTTGACGTGACGGCCGCTGACCACAAGAGGGAGTGGCGCTGCCGGCTCAGCTTCGGACATGCTGCTGCTACCTTCATCGTCATTGTGGACGGTACGGTGTTTTATATTAATTTAGACTACTATCTTAGTTTATATTGGTCATACTGTTTCCTGTCATCGTTTCTTTCTTACATCTTTTACACACGTACACACACGCGCGTTTCCTCACACACACCCTACAGACGAGTAGTTAATTATAGAGTTTGGGTCATTTTAACAATCAGACTTTAATTCTTTCGACCATTTAATCATGTACAGGCGTCTAAAGAAAAATCTCAATGATTACTTGTGTTGCTTCATATTTGTGATGTTGTTTAAGGTTCTTGTCGGAAAAACCAAAGTGAAGGCAATACTACTACTACACCACCGCCATTAACTTCGCCGCAACCACTCAGTAGTTCAGGTATTGTTACGATGATTTATATCATTATGTTTTCCTAAAATCTTTTTCCGTATTTATCAAAGAAATGTTCACACAAAATTAAAAATAATAAAATAATGTTTTAGGGTTTGGGATTATCACATGATCGGTGCAACTGATGTCGACAACAAAGTGTTTTAGCATTGTGGTTTTTTTTTCATTTTAATGCAGTGTGGAAATGTAGCTCGCAGGTGAAACAAAGAGTGAAAACAAATGTTGGAACAAAATCTTTCAACATGAATTTTTTATTATCGACGTACTCAGATGTGCAGTTTACATTTAAAAAGTGATTCGAGAGAAAGCAGTCAAAAAACTGTTCAACCTGGACTGCGATTGTAAATGTTTGTGGTCGGTCACATACTAGGATGTGTGCTTATCTTTGTCAAGCAGACACAGCGAAGAAAAGTTCTAGGTATCAGTGTGGAAACAGAAATAAAGAAATAAAAGTAATGTTTGTTGAAACATCAAAAAGAATGTTTTCTTTAAAAAAAACTTTAATTTTGTCATCCTGTGTAGACCGTTTAGCTGCTGACATTCATCCTTTGACAGCGCAGTTTTCTAAACAGCAATTTCTATTTTCTAAAAGTCAAATAATAGTTTTGGCGGAAAGTGGTTAAGTATTACAAAATGTTTGAACATAGTAAACGATATTAAATTATCATTTATCAGTGTCATGCTACTTTGTAACAACAGTTTGAAGCTGGTGCTTTTTAAAGCAGCTTTCTACCCCGACTCACAAAATAGAAACGACACCCACCTTAAATATGTCAAACGTATATTCAGTCACTGCCCTTATATCATAATCTTTATCTCGTGTGGGAACTATCCAGTCTATCATAATAAAAAGTAGCTGGAAAACAATAAATTTCAAGGTAAAAATCAGCAAATACTATAGTGACTGACAGGCAACAATTTCTCGCCATTAGTGAACGCTAAGGCAAGTTGTAACTGTAAAATCAAGAAAGTTCGTATGCTTGCTTATGCTTTGGACAGTCTACAGTTGCTGGTTGTTGATGCAACAAAAAGAAGATTAGAAAGAAGATCGTTTATAACCCACTAAACACATTTAAAACACATACGATAAAATTTACTAAAAGATAATAGTCACGTTATGGCAGAGTAAAAATTGGCGAAGAAAGACTGGACATTTACATGTGTATATCTCACTTGTGTTACGTTCCATCTCCTGTCATTTATTTATCAGCATCAATAACAATTTTCTTTATAAGCTTCTATCTTGCGTGTTCAAATTAAAGTCTTCGTCCTATTTTGTTACTGCGACATCTTAACTTCACAGGCTCTTAGTTTCAGTGCAATAACATTTTTCTCAGGACAAATGTAGACGAAAGTAAGATCAGAGTAAATGTCATTTGAAATCATTGCCAAATGGTTCCCGGCATTTGTCTTTTTGTATTCTACTGCGAAAGGAGACAGTCCATGGGCTAAGGCCAGCTTTTTCCTAGTCGTCCTGGTCTTGTTGACAGCAGCCGTCGTATTCCTTTTGTTTAGAAGAAACATCGTACAATTCAAAAACAAGTGAGTAAAATGATTTTAACACATTTAAAGTTGTGATAACAGATTGTAAAAAAGAGAGTGTCTGCTCAAAAAGATAACAGTATACTGTTTAAGTAAATGCATTGCAAAATATTTAATTAATAATACAAGTTTCAACCTTGGCGACCAGAAATACAGGTATCTATTTTTGTGCAGTTTAAATAAGCATTCGGCTTAGTTGGACAAATACTTTAACTATTCAAACATTCGCAAAAAGATTGGTTCACTAAGTCGATTTGTAACATTAACATGCATTGTAAGTTCCGCAGTAAATTCTCAAATTTCAATCACAACACCGATGCACGTAATTTTAGAAAGGTTTCCTTAAATCACAGACACACCAAAGCAGCTGTTTTGTCTCATTTCAGGAAAAGTGAGTCACGTGAAAATATCGTGAGAGACCAACAGATCGGTATCACCAGCGCACACAACGACCAAAGTCAGACGCCAGGTAATCTTTCTTTTCTTTCTTGTGGCAGAAAATACCTATATGGCGAAAACAAAATTCAGAATGCCTACAAAGCAGATGATAAATTCATAAATGTAGTATTGTATTTGTGTTTGGCACTCTGGTGGACAAAAGGCCAGGAAGTCTCACCACCGTTTATCTCCCCTGAAAGCAGTAGGCCTATGACCGCAGACCTCTTAAGTCTCGACGGACATAGCGCAGAGTCAGGTTGGAATGCGGGACGGTAGTGGTCACTGCAGGTGATCTCTCAGAGAAGGGGAGAGCAGTGGTCATAATACACCCGTTTATTGTAAGGCCGAGGTTTACATAGAGCAGGACAATAGCGTGGCTTGTTATTGCCATCCATTGGACACAGGTAGTGTATAGGAAGCCAGACAGGATGGCGCCGCAGCTGCAGTCCGCGTTACGGGTAAGTAGGGGTGTAGTTTGTGCAGGAATAAGACAAAGTGACCACCTGTCCATCGTGTGTTAGCTAAGGAGTGATTGGATGTAGCTAGGTAGTAGAGTTGTAACAAAGGTCTGTTCAAGACTGTTCAGATTCTCCGATGTGAGTTATCTTGGAATCGTGACGGCTCCAACTCAACTGCCTCAATAGGTGCGTTAGACCCACTCTAGCACAGAGTGTACAACACTTCATCACCAGTAGCTGTTTGGTAGCAAACAGTAGAGGCTGAGACTGGTAGATAAGTGTTGGTCCTCGTTAGGCGCTTTTAAGCTTGAGACAGCAGTCCGGCCTAGAGACGTGAGACAGACACGCGGTGGTGCCAGAGTCTCAGCGTTTGTGAAGGAGTCAGCTACGACCAACGGAGTAACATCGACGGATTCTCGGACGTCATCAATCGGAGGGCCCTCCGCGTGACAAGAGACTTTGTGTGGAAAGATAAGTGGCGAGTGTGTGTTACACGAGTGCGTGTGCTGTGTGTAGTGATTAAGGTAAGTGGCTCACCTTATCTAGACTAGGGATAGATAAATAACAGAACACCTAGGAAGCGGCCATACTTTGAGATTGCGTCTTTGTGTAACTGTTTGAAAATACTCTCGATTACTAATAACTGTCTTTAATACACTAAACTGCCTTGTGTTGTTTATGGGAGAGGTACGCTGGGGGCTTGAGTCAATTAAAGAGTAATGAGCAATTTAGTGTAAGTGTGCCCGTACACGTATATGTCTGCGTGAGTTTGTAGAGGTGTCGAGAGTGTGATCAGCCCGAGGCAGTGGCAATCGCAACCTCTGACCCTCATCACTCGCTCATTCCCACTAGTTAACGACAATGTTTGTGCACACACGTTTTTACAATCATTTAGTCATGTTGTCAAATGAAACAATGCAAGAGAACACATGTCAGCAAATAACTCAAAAGTGTCAATCTAAAATCTCTACCACAGCAGCCAATCATCTCGAGCCTCCTCCTTCTCCAATCCCGCTTAACGATGTCGTCGGAGACGACGGGTACGCTAAATGTTCTGACGACGGCGTGGACCATGACCCTCGACCTTCTGACCCTCTGGATCTCCTGGACATTAATGGCCAGACACCTGCTGCAGCTTCGCCTTTTGTTGATCCGGGTTACAGCGGACTAGATGATGACGCACGGGACTACAACAGACTTATTCACCATGGCAACAGTGACGTGATCATCAGCTTGGCGACAGCCTCTGAGTTGGACTACAAACATCTCGACATTTCTGCTTTCTTGGCTTCTTCACCTGGGTGTGAGTCTGACAAAAATGAGTAAAGAAATATTGTAACAGAAACCTGCTGGAGCTCAAAACATTTCCAAACTATTTGACAACTTGTTCCAGTCACTGCACTATGACCTTCCTATGATGTGATGGAACACTTACCAGCGACTACCATAAAAATAGTTGAAGACAGAAAACACTAGATGATTAGATTATACCTTGCTATAACTACGGATGAAATAATAAAAAAAACCTTATCATTATTGACCATTTTTATACTTAGCTTTTTCTCAAATTAGTCTTTCCATATAATATAGGTATTTGAGAAAGCCTTAGACAAGTTGTTTGTAACAACAGCTGATATACTCTAGCATTGGTGTAACTGGCTTTTTTTATTTTTTGTTTTGTTGTTGGTGTTTTTTTTGTTGTTTTTTTGTTTATAAAAAATGAGAAACTGAACTTTTTGTTTTTTACTTTTTGAATATTTAAACTGAATATAAAAAGTGGTCGTGGTGACAGGCTGTGTAGCTCTGTTGGCTACTAATTATTTCGCTTTGTTGAGCAGTTTGGCTGCTGACTGCTGTTTGGGTTTTTTTTTCCTAATGTGCTTTGTGTTTTGTTTCGTCTGCGAGTTTACTGAAGGCAAATCTAGAATGTATTTTGTTCGTGATTTTGCTAACGGTCCTACTGCTTGTATCATTCATGCGGCTTAGCAGCTTTGTAGTAGCCGCTGAGTTCAAAATATCGTTTTTGAATGTGAACCTGTGATAATTATTCAATAGCTCTCATCTTTTGGCAAATATTTATTGTGCAGTTGATTGTGTAGTTTTGGTGGGTTTTTATGGAGGAAGGGGGTTGCAATATTTCCTCTCTTCACTCATCATTTTTTATGTGTCTACTTTTCCTAGTCTGCGATGACTGCACCTGGTGATATGTCGATAGTAAAGCACACCTTTACCTTATTAAATCATCTCTTTATCTGTCAGTCCCTGTCCAGGCTCCCACAGAATATAAACTGCTACACTTTGCATCAAGTTCTGTACACGCTCTCCTCATTACTATTCTGTCCATCCAACTACCTACACTCCCAGCAAGTGTCGCTGTACTCTTGCAGGTACTTGCCTCCTTACCTCTCTCCGAATTAAGACACTTACCATTCAACATCACCTTACTGGAACACTTTACCTTCCGTGATGCGCCATTAGCAGACATCCAAGCGTTTGTCCAAGAACCAACTGGAGGTTTACACTACATATTTTACTCTGTTTTATAATTCCATCTCATCTGAAACTGTCACTATTTTGCTCACTTCTTTTTTATGCAATTATATAATTTTTATGTACTCGATTAGTGGTCAGACCATAACCCTTGTGTTGCAGTAGTGCGCTACGCAAATGTAAATTGTAGTTGTTTTTGTTATTATTATTATTGACTTGTATTTTTTAGTTGTTGTTGCTGTTGTTTTGATCCTTTTTATTGTAGTATATCAAAGCAATTCATTTCTCCAAATATCGCACTGTAACTATTTGACAATGCTGCTGCGCTCCCCACTCTCTGTGTGCATCGACAATGAGAGGGGGATATGGGGAATAAAAAAAATCGAAAAGCTTTTTCTATAAACTTAGAATTGTCTTTTCGTTTTCATGAATGGTCAAAACTAACTAGAACAACATTTGCCTTTTGAGTTGTGTTATGATACTAAACACAAAACGGACTGCTTCAAATCAAGAAAACAACTTTGTTTGTTAAGTCTGGCTTCAACAGAACTCAAGTAAAGTTTTTCATTTGCCTTGCAAGTGTTGACTTAATTGAGATGATGCCAAACGCCTCATGCATTTCAACTTATCAGTAAAGTCTCTTAATGAATGTGTGCTGAATAAGGACAGAAACACCTTTTTTGTAAGTGGGAACTGCATCATGCCATAACCTGATGTTTTATTTCTAGTTTCTTTCTTTTGATTGTATGGAGTTATCTTCTCGTTAAAAATATTTATTAACTATTTTAAGCACACATCGTTTGTCTGTAATAATACATTCCTATTATAATCTACATGTCCTTGTATTCACGGCAGTGGAAGGTCACGAATTTAACCCAAGTACTCTAACAAGAAAAACTGTGACAACAAGGGTTAAAAAAAGTAAACAAGAAAGAGTTTTCTCCCATTATGTTACATTTAATTAACTAATGCAGATTGCTGAAACAATTATGGCTTACGTCAAGATAAAGTGGCTTCTTGTGGGTCATTGATATTTTTTTCCAAAAATGTTTTACAAAACTGCCCACTACCCCACCCCCACCCCCGCTCTTAGTTTGTGATTTTTTTTATTCGTCTTTATCTCTCCTTTTCATTAATTCCCTTCTTTCTTCCTTTTATGTCTTTCATTTTCTTTTCGTTGAGTATGTCATTAGGATGTTCAGTATTTCTTTACGTCCTTTTTTATGTTTCTTTGTCTCTTTCGATATTTCTTGTATGCTTTTTGAAAGTTTGTTCGAACTCAGAAGACAACCGAGCTTGACAGCAAACGTAAAGACCAACGAACACTGACAAGGGTTAATACCACACAGTACACAACATACACAAGATGACACCCTCCCACACAGAATTCAACATACATGCATCTTCCCGACGTACATTAAAATTTCATAAATCTCTCCGTAGGGACTTCAAAAACCACTAACTAATCTGCATTACTTCAGGAATAAAAGCATCAAATATTTCAGCTCGTAAACTACTATAAACCTAGATTATTTCTCTTCCAATTATGATTCAGTTTTTTTTTAAAAAAAGCTATTGATAGTACAATGTATAAAATGTTATCTGTCGCACCCACTCTTAATCTAAGATTTTGGTTTTTTTGTTTCTGCTTTTTTTTTTTTTGCATTCACAAAAAGAGTGGAAATGGAATTTACTGAGCATCCTCTGTTGTAGAATTCTCGTGAGACTTTAGCCCCGTGGTATAGTAGTCCAGGTTCTAAAAGAAACGTATTTTCGCTCTCGAACATTACTAACGAGACTTAGAGAAGTGGATGTCCGGGTTATGTCAGGCTACACCGACGCAGAATGGGAGACGACAAGTCCCAGTCGGAAAGTGTCGGACCAGTGATGATGACACACGGAGGACACAGGTGAGCGCTGGGGGTCTGGTTGCTTAAGACGCCGCACGTGTCATTAAGCGGTTGCTATGGCAGGGGCTACGCTGGTCTGAAGATCCAACCCAGGGACATTAACTTTGACTATCTTATCCCAAATTGGAATATACGCCATCGCAGCAGCTGATACACACCAACAAAATTCTATTCTGTGGAAGTACCTGTAACTCGCAGTTTGAGTCCTACAGCTTGACTGTTTATATCTTATAAAGATTAATCCCTTCTTTAACTATTCGCGTGACCTATGCTATACAATGATCTTACTAAACACCAGATAAAGCTTAACAAATTGACCCAATATCATCTTTCAAAATCTGCATTCCCTTCCTAAGAAGAATCGTTTGCTAGATTGACTTTCACATTGATATCACTCTCAACCACAAGTCCACATTTTGTCAACAATGTTGCTACAGTAACACTAAAATACTTTTCTTTATTCAAACTGATTCATGATGCTTGTAGTGTCACAAACGTCTTTATTCTCGTTGCCAAGACTGAGATGATGACGAATGACTTTTTTTCTTCAGGTTTAATTTTTTTCCAGAGGACGAACACCTTATAAACGGCTATACTGCCAGTATATTTATTTTTATGGAGATTTTAAGGTAGTGTAAGCGTTAGTACAAAACTTTAGTTTCATAAGTTGCTTAATATTTTATTTATACGTATTTGCTAAGTGCAAGCTTTATAATGTTTAATTAAAGAATAGAGAAATAAAATTGTGTGCGTATGTGAACTTTAACGACTCTTTCATAGCATACGAGAAATAGAACCGGGAAATAAATATAAACCCGTTTTACATATGTCAGTCGTTATTCACAGTATGGAACTGAAAGAAACTAAATTCGTGATACGATACAGCTTTTAAATCCGTGCCTTAGGGTTATGTTTGTGACTGGGACACACACTTGTCATACTTTCGTTGACCCAGTGAAATCATCAGCGCACAAAACACACTTCTCCTCCGACAGAACTTGGTGTGATGATAATGGGTCTGCTTCTTCATGGACATTTAGTATTCTCACTTTGGTTTAATGTACTGCAAGGTCTAGGTCTTCAGCATCACGACTGCTGCTAGCACTGGAGTATATTTTACCAACTGTGTGACACAAATTGTATGTACAACTCCCTTCTCACAATGGCTACAAAACTTATTTTATTTCAGTGCCATAACAACATGCGTGTGAGGCTAAGCAAGTGGCTTCAGGTTCTCCTGACTGTTGTGTGTATTGTGACAGGACTGGCAGCCTCACAAGGTGAGTCAAGAGAATCATCACAAAACTACATAAACTGGTCTTCTTTATTTGAATCTTTTTATCATTGGGAAACTTAGGTATAGACAAAGATTAAAAGACGTCTAAGCATTTACTAAAAGTGTATTACAAAACTTTTACTGGTGTTTTTACAAAAGGACTTTTTTAAGATTTAAATTTTAAATTTTACTGTCGGGAGTGTTTTACTTTTTTTTTATCTATGTATCACATCCTGTTTGTAAATGTTTTGGATGGTTGATTTTAGAAGCGAATAAATGAGGTTGAATGTTTTCAAAATGGGCTCAAACACTAAATCCTTTAAACACTTTATCGATAAAACTTAACTAAATGTCATAAAAATGATAGAAGTTCTGTCTTGTTTCTTGGAAAAAAAACATACACTACATCTGTTAGTCAAAAGTTAAGAGCAGTAGAGATATCTTTCCGTTTTGCCATTTGTTTGAGAAACTTTATATAGAATATTTAGAATTAACCTCGGCATTAGGCAATCCCCAGTACAGAGTGCAAAGATATAATCATATTTAAATTATAAAAAAACAGTTTGCATCACCTGCAAAGCTGACATGGTTCCATTTCTTGACATTGTCACCCACACAACTCGCGAGAACTCGAAAGACGTGTCACGTGACAGCTTTTATTAAGAGATACTCTCACACCAAAACGTCAACGTTCCATTATCTATATACAGAGCACTACCTGAGTTACGACAACGCCACCGGACGCCTGCTCTTCCGATGTCCGCTGGATTCTGATCTCAAAAACAACAAACTCATTGTTGCCACCTTTGGACGATACAACCTGCGAACTACCACTGGACAGGTGTCAAAAATAGCGAACTGGTATAGTAAGTGGTCAGACTAGCTTTAATTTTGTTTTATTACTTCCTTTTTATATCTTGATCTGTTTTGTCTACCTGCACTACCGCCCCAAAAGACTCGGAGGTTCAAAGCTGATGTTTGTCAATGATTTAGAACGAGTAAGGACTGGCTGTTAATAAAATCTCCTCTCCCAGAACTTTATAGTTTATGAACCAGAAATATTTAAACCACTGCAACATGTAAGGAACAAGGCATAATAACCTCGTGTCATCTATCTCACAGTTAACTACACTACAATCATCACAATGCTATTTGTGTCTAGACAATTCGGCGACGATATTCGAGGACACAGGTCAGGTGGTGCTTACCACACGGCAGTCTGGCCTGAAGGGTTACCTGACAGACGTCAGGTGTGAAGACTCCTTCACCTACTACTGCTCTTACCACTTCAGCGAGCCGAATGGGCGGATATACGCTCGTATAGACAACTTCACCTTTGAAGGTTTGCAGCAGGTCTACTGATATCTCTCGTTTATCTCTCAAAGCCTTACTGGGAAGGGATAGCCTTATATAACAAGAAAAAAAAGAATTATTTAACCTTCAAGTCAATTTCCAAAACAAAAAAAAATGTGTACAATTAATAAGTAATTTGAAGAGATTTGATGTTTAGTCTACGTCATCTTGAAAGTAATGAATGTAAATAATTCTACACCAGCTTACAAGACAGAAAATCCGGAATTTGACGAATATCACTTTAATTAATAACGCATCAAAATTTCGAAAAGAGACCATGAAAGAGGTTGCTAATATTCTTATACATGAAGGGTCAATGCTTAACTTTAAAGCTAAATGTTTATGCATGGTTGTAGTAAACGTGGGCTTAAAGGGAACTTCCAACGAAGAGATTTCACAGTTTTAATGTCATTTTACTAGTCTACTATACTTTCTCTGATCATGCGCTATTACTGGACACCTGTCAAACTTAAAATTAAAAGATTATATACTGAGGATTTTGACATTTTCTGTCAATGTATACTACATAGCGTCCCTGTTCCTAGTAAATCCCGTTTAAAATATTAGGATCTTGATCCTTCCTCGCAAAAACCTTCCATCGGGCTTTAATTAATGCGAGTGAGCTCCATGTCATGAGACTTTCACACAGCAGCGCAATCATCATCCTCATCATCATTGATAAAACACGGTAATTTATTTTATAACAATGTGTTTGAGATGTGTTATTCCTTATTTCTTATTAAATGATTGAAATTGTTTTTCCATGATACAAATGCTGAATCTTTTTGGTCATTAATACAATTAATAGGCAAACTGACATCTGATTTACTGTTTAGTTTGCGGCTTGATCTCGTCTTTATTAGAATTGATGATACACTGCGCGTGAGTGAGTCGAAGCTAAAAACTAACAACAAAGTTGTAAAATCTTACACATTCTGTGCATTTCTGTGAGGTTTATATATATATATTCTCAATCTATTGGGGTTGTACAAATTTCTTACAGACGTCTTATGCTCGTAATGCGGGTTTCTTTTTAAAATAAATCCGGTACCTTCAGTTCGTACCGAAACTTATCTTCCAATTTGCATTATTATCTCTACCACGATATAGTTTACCGCTTTCTAAAATCAGAAAAAGCTGGATTTGTACTGGGGAAATCACATCTTCCCGACATAAAAATATGTGACTTCGACTTTCATGGTTCAAATTCACATAATGATCATTGTTTAGTACCAAAATCAGGAAGTTAGCTTACAACTGTTGAGAAGTGCTTTATTTAAGATTAAACTTTATAGAAATATTTCGAAATGTAACTTGAAAGTTCGTGGTTAGAAAAAGTCGGAAGCTTTAATACAAAAATTTACAATTTTGTTATCAAGCTAGAGATCAGAAAGTAATTCATTGTTCTCATTTACTTCCCTGCAATGTACTTACTTTTTATTCGAACAAGTAGATTTTGTATTTTAAAGTGATGCCCATGTTTAAATATGAAAAAAATTTACACGATGAACAGTTTGATTCTGAATTTACCGTAACCGTTTTGTGTGCCCATTGCCTATATAGGAATTCTAGATTTTCCTGAAATAGATAAACACACACACACACACACAAATACTAGTGATGGTTAGAAGAATGATCGTTTTCAGTGTAAATCCAAGATAAATCGAAGCGTATGTAATTTAGTCTATCTTTATACTTATCTTGCATGTCTCCTAAATTTTCTGCTTAAACTGTGGTAAAGTGTGTTTTCTGTAACTGTAGTGTTGTATCTACTCAGTCATTGGAATGAAAATTTAAAATATCGTATTTGATTAAATTCTCTGTTTCTATCAATTTTCTTTACAATGTTTTCTGGGTGTGTGTGAGTATAGGACCGCCCAGTGTGTCCATGGAGAAACCACAGAATGTCCATCCCTGCCCTGGAGACAAGATGGAGGTCACGTGCCGCGCCTTTCTCGGCCGACAGACCAACTCCATCGTGTGGGAGAGCAGACCGCCGGACGGACAGTTTGTCCTCGACACCGACAGTAACATAAACTACAGTGTAATGTATTTACTAACTTCTAGATATCAATTTCTTGATTTTTCAAATCTTTTACTATTTTAAATCTGTAAAGTGTCTAGAATAAATGGCATATTACATTTCTTCATTGTTTTCTGCTAATAGACATTTAGTTTACATCTCCTTTTTGTTTGTAGACCCAAGTTTCGGGCATAACAAACATACGATATATGCTAAGATGACAGCAAATCGTTTAAAATTTTACATTAAATATTAAATGAAAGTAATATAGCGACTGAAGTTTTCTTGTTAGTGATTTTACCAGACTTGTGTTACTAACGTACTACAAAACTTTGCATTCACTTCATTGCATGCATCTTAAACACTCTTTACTGACACCCTCAGTATCAAACTGTTTCTTATAGTATACAGCTACCGTAAGTAAACATATTTTCAGTGTTGTCCATAGGAATGGGAATCCCATGGGAAACGTCCCATGGGATGGGATGGGATGGGACAGCACACATTTGTATTTCCCATGGTAGTCGATACTTGATATTGCAAAATAAATTTACTGTTATTTCATTCATCAAGGATTTAAATCTTTCCTCTGAATCATCTATTGTATGTGAAGTAGCAGGAATTATAGAACAAAAGCCGAAAAGTGGTTTTCAGTGTTGTCCATTGGATTGTTAATACCATGGGAATCCCATGGGAAACGTCCCGTGGGATGGGACGGGATGGGACAGGCATAAATCGCCATGGGATGGGATGGGACGGGATAGAAAAATATGTCCCATGGACAAACCTGGATATTTTGTTTGCTAATCTCTTAATTTTTTTAATTTTAAAAGTACATTTATTAAACACATTTATTTACAAATGTGCCATCACTGACTGCTTGAGAAAGAAGTAATCGTGCTGTTGTTGGACTGCTGATGAAACCGTATTAACAAAAAGTAGGGAGACTACCACGGCTATCTTCCTTTGACCTTTTTTTTCCTCTTAGTCGTAACCGACACCAGTCTGCTGTTTACCCAGTCGTTTGTAAGAGTTCATTGTTACTAATACCCAAAGCAAACAACGAGTATCACTCTCCCTTACTTACGTGTGCGTCTAAGATATTTTAAGGTGAGTGACGTCATGCACGTGCAGATTCCCATCGACACCAAGAGCTGCAACTACTACGCCCAGTCTACACTGTCACGTGACCTGACGGCCGCTGACCGCTCGAGGGAGTGGCGCTGCCGGCTCAGCTATGGACAGGCTGCTGCTACCTTCTTCGTCACTATGGACGGTAATCTGTTTTATATCAATTTAGACAAATGTCTTAATTTATATTGGTCACAGTGTTTCTTCTCAGGGTTTTCTCTTTCTTACACCTTTTACATACGCACACACACGCGCGCGCGCATCTCCTTACACATATAAAAACACCCTACACATGCTCACATTATACATAAATTATACACTTTCGGTTATTATCAAAACCAGACCCCAATTCGTTTGGGGCTATTTGACTTTATACAGCTGTTTAAAGAAAAGATATAATGATCAGGTGTTTTGTCCATTCCTTGTAAAATTGTTGTAGGTTCTTGTACGGAAGTCGGAAATGAAAAAAGATCTGCACCACCGCCGCAATCAGGTAATAATTTAGATATTGTTATGATGATTTTTGTCACTTTTCTTTTAACATCTATTTTCGGTATTTATTTATCGAAATAAAGTTCACTCAAATTAAACAGCTAAGTAAGGTTTTAGTTTTTTTGAAATAATATCAAACGATCGCTCCAATTAAGATCGGTGACAAAGTGTTCCAGCAAGTCTTTAAGAGAACAAAATCTGGAAAGCAATAATTTTAAGGCTAAAAATAAGGTGACATTACAGACAAACAACAATTACTTCCCATTAGCGAATGCTATGGCGAGTTGTAACTGTCAAACAGGACAATTCGCATTCTTCTCTGGACAGTCTACAGTTGCTTGGTGCTGATGCAACAAATGATTTTCTCAAAAGAAGATAAGCAAAAGGCTCCTTTCTTACTCACTCAACACTTTTTAAACACATTAGACAATATTTAACTAAAAACGTAATAGTAACTTTATGGAGGAGCAAAAAAATTGCCAAGTAAGACTTAAAATAAAAATTTTCTTTATAAGCGTCCACGCTCGCGATCTGAACATTAAAGTCTTCGTGCCATTATTTTACTGCGACATCTTCACTTCACACGCTCTACGCTTCAGTGTAAGAGCTTTTTCTCAGGACAAACGTAGACGAAGGTAAGACCAAGGTAAATATCATGAAAAATCATTGCCAAATGTTTGCCTATATTTTTCTGCCTTTGTTCTACTGCAAAAGACGAGAGTCCGTGGGGTAAAACCAGCTTCTTCCTAGTCGTCCTGATCTTATTCACCACAGCCGTCGTCTTCCTTTTCTTTAGAAGAAAAATCCTACAATTCAAAAACCCGTGAGTAAAATTATGTTTATGGAAATCATTAATAAACATCTATAGCTTTTTTTAGTTTGAGGCTATTAGGTGTGATTATAAAGTATTGTAAAGAAAAAAAGTGTCTGCCCAAAATGATAGCAGTATACTGTTAAAGTAAATGAATTGCGAAATATTTAATTAATAATACCCATTTCAACCTTGGAGATCAGAAATGCAGGTAGCTAATTTTGTGCATTTTAAATAAGCATTCGGCTTAGTTTCTTTAGCGTGGAAAAATATTTTTACAAATCAAACATTCACAAAAATATTGGTTCACTAAGTCGATTTGTAACATTAAGATGCAATGTAAAATCTGCAATAAATTCTAAAATTTCAAACGCAACACCGATGCATGTACTTTTAGAAGATTCTCCTAAATGGCAGACACACCAAAGCAGTTGTTTTGTCTCGTTCCAGGGAAAGTAAATCACGTGAAAATATCGTGACAGACCAACAGATCGGTACCACCTGGGCACAGAACGACCAAAGTCAGACGCCAGGTAAACGTTATTTTCTTTCTTGTAGCAAAAAACACTTATACGGCAAAAGCGTAATTCACAATGCCTACAAAGCAGATGATAATGTATGGGGCATTGAACTTGTGTCTGGCATTCTGTCCCTTCATGTGTTCTTGTCTGAGTGTTTGTAATAGCATGTTGATGTTTCTGTGTTTGTGTGTGTGTCTGTTACAAACAGGGGCTAGAAGTGTGAGCAAACAAATTAAACTGTCAGTCAGGCTACGTGCGTGTACATGAATGGTGTATATTATGCGAGTCTGTGTGTGTGTCCAAGAGTGTGTGTGTGCGCGCGCGCACACGTTTTTACAATTATTTAGTCATGTTGTCATATGAAACTATTGAAGAGGTAACATTTCAGAAAATAACTCAAAAGTGTCAATCTAAACTCCGATCTCTACCTCATCAGCCAATGATCTCGAGCCTCATCCTTCTCCGATCCCGCTTAACGATGTCGTCGGAGAGGACGGGTACGCTAAATTTTCTGACGACGGCCTGGACTATGACCCTCGACCTTCTGACCCTCTGGATCTCCAGGACATTGACTCGCAGACACCTGCTGCAGCTTCGCCTTTTGTTGATCCGGGTTACAGCGGACTGGACGATGACCCACCGGACTACAACAGACTTGGTCGCCATGGCAACAGTGACATGACCATCAGCTTGGCATCAGCCTCTGAGTTGGACTACAAACATCTCGACATTTCTGCTTTCTTGGCTTCTTCACCTGCGTGTGAGTCTGACAAAATTGAGTAAAGAAATATTGTAACAGAAACCTGTCAGAGCTCAAAACATTTCCACACCTCTCTATGGAAACTTGTTCCAGTCACCGCACTATGACCTGTGACTGCAATACGCCCTCTGACCTTTCTATACTGTTCTGGAAAACTCTCCAGCGACCAACATAAAAATACCCGAAGAAGGAAAACAACAGATGATACTTTATACAACTACGGATGGAATAAGAAGCTAATCATTATTGCTCACTTTTGTATTCAGTTTTTCCATGAAATATAAACTACTACACTTTGCATCAAGGTTTGTACAGGCTCTATTCCAGCGGTTCTCAACCTTTTACATGTGGCGACCCCCCTGACGAACACCGGTACGTCCGCGACCCCCCTTAGCCGGCTAGGTCGGTGGAAGAGCGGGGGGGGGGGGGGCAGCTTTAGCTAACCTCGAACGCCGCGTCGAGGAAATCAATGCAATTCAACAACGGAAGAGCAAAGTTCGTATCTGCAAGAAGTATAATTGTTAATGAAATTTTACTAAAGCTAATAAATATTATTTTATTGGACACTCACTTTGATTAATGAGAAGGTTGAGCCTGCTTGCTGTTGCATAAAGAAGCGAACCTGTGTGCGATGTTCGTACCCACTGCTATTCGCAGCTCAGCCTCTGCGTCCACACGATTTCTGTATTTCGACTTCAGTGCTGCCAATGCTGAAAGTCCTTGCTCACACATATACGAAGTTGAAAATGGCAGCAGAACTTTCATTGCTTTCTCAGAAAGGAGAGGATATTCACCGTTGATGCTAATCCAGAATGTTGGCACTGGTGTTGTTTGGAAGACCATTTTCAGGGATTGGTCACTCGAAAGGTCGACGAGCTGCTCTTCTTCTTGCGTGGACAACCCGCTTGTGCTAGGATCAGCCAGAAATGGATTACGAATCCAATCGTATTTAGTCACATCAATTTCAGCGAAATAATGCTGAAACCTTTCTTGCAGTCCGTTTAGATGGGCAATAATTACATTCTTCACCTGATCAAGATTCAAGTTAACGTCAGCCTTGCACTTACACAAGCACGGAAACATATCAAAAATATTTTCTTGGCGTATCTTTTGCGTCCACAACGAAATTTTTCGGACGAAAGCATTCATCTTGTCAGTTGTTTGTAATATGGTGGTGTAATATAGGGGAGTCAGCGATGAGAGATTGGGGGAGAAAGAGGGCAAAAGGCGAGAGGAGGGAGATTGGAGGCTTAATTGTTGAGAGGGAGATTGTGTTTTGAGTTTTGGAAGTGAGAAGTCACTGCATGCCGAGACAGTGTACTTGAATAGGAAGAAGAGATTTGGAGTTTGAGCCCCCGCACCACTCGGTTACACAATGTAAACTAATTCCACTAATACCAGTATAAGAAACTTTTTTTAAAAAATGACCACCTTCGCGACCCCCTTGTAGGCACGTCGCGACCCCCCAGGGGGTCGCGACCCACAGGTTGAGAACCGCTGCTCTATTCATTACTATTCTGTCTCTCTAACTACCTAAGCTCCCAGCAGGTGTCACTGTACTCTTGCAAATACTTGCCTCCTTACCATTCCCAGGTTTAAGACAAAAACTATCTAACATCACCTTACTGGAACACTACCTTCGCTGATCCTCCATTAGCAGACGATAGTGTCATTCAAACGTTTGTCCAATAAACAACTGAGGTTAGACCCCATATTTTAGTGTGTTTTATTATTCCATTTCATCTGAAACTGTCTGTTTTGTTCTCTACCTTTTATGGAGTTATTTAATGTGTATGTATTCTATTAGTGGTCAGACCATAACCTTGTGTTGTAGTAGAGTGCTATGCAAATGTACATTGTAGTTGTTTTTATTCTGATTATTTTAATTATTATTATTGCTGCTGTTGTTGTTTTGATCACTTTATTGTAGTACATGAGAGCAATTCATTTCTCCAAAATGTGGCAATACTTACTGTTAGATAATGATGCTGCTTCCCCCTCCCTCTCTGTGCATCGAGATGAGATATAAGGAATTTTTTTTTAAAATCGAAAAGGTTATACTATAAACTAGTAACTGTATTTTCTTTTTCATGTGTGATCAAAACTCACTAAGAAAAACATTTGCTTTATGACTCTAAATACAGAACTGACTGCTTCATATCAAGAAACAAAATATGTTCGTTAGTAAGCCTGGCTTCAACAGAACTAAAGTCTTTCATTTGCCTTGCAACTGTTGACTTTATTAGATGATGTCAAACGCCTCGTGCATTTCAGCTTTTTACAAAAATGTTTTAATGTATGTGGGCTGAATAAGGAAAGAAAAATGTTTTTTCAGTGAGAAATCCATCATGTCACATCTCGCTGTCTTGTTTTTAGTTTCCTTCTTTTGATTGCATGGAGTATCTTCTCGCTGTATTATTTATTATCTATGTTAAGCACATATCGTGTGTCTTAATAATACATTCCTATTACAATCTATATGTCTATGTCTTTAAAACTCAGGCAGTGGAAAGTCACATTTTCCCCGAGTACTTAATTGTGACAAATCAATCAATAATCAATCAGTCCTGTCTGTGCCGTATGGCACGTGAGGCGACAATCAGGAACCTCAATCTGGTTCTGTTTCCTATTATTCTCTCCCTTTATACACTGCAGCGTTTAATTAACTGGTGCAAATTGCAGAAAAGCCTTGTTTCTAATAATCACCCTCTTTAGTTGTGACTTTTTTCTCTTTTTTTACTTGTTCGTTCTCTCTCGTTTTCACTTATTTCTTACTTTCTCCCTTTTATTTCTTTATTTTCTTTTCGTTCAATATAATGTTCGTTCACTCTAAGATTATTTTCTTCTGTATGTTTCTTTGTCTCTTTCGATCTTTCTTATTTGCTTTTTTCTTTTTAGTTCGTTTGAACTCAGAAAACAACGGAGCATGATAACAAGAGAAAAGAGCCAGGAACACTGACAGTAAACAACATACACAACATGACACCTATCATAAACAAAACAGATAAAATTCCACATACATACATCTTCCCGAAGTACATGAATATTTCATAAATCTCTCCGTAGTGATTTCAAAACCACTAACTAATCTGCATTACTTCATGAATAAAAAATATCAAATATTTCAGCTCGTAAACTACTATTAACCTAGATAATCTCTTTATAAATTATGAATCAGCATTTAAAATAAACTATTAAAAGCACAATGTATATAGGTTATCTATCTCATCCACTCTCAATTCAAGTTTTGTTTATTCGCATAACAAAAGGAAAGAGAATGTATTGAGCATCCTCCATGGAATTGTCGTGAGACTCTCTAGCCCCATGTATGGACAAACAGACTGAAACATCACTAACGAGACTCAGTGAAGTAGGTGTCCGGGTTAAGTGAGGCCACACTTTGGGAAGAAGGGAGACAAGTCCCAGTCGGAAAGTGTCGGACCAGCGATGATGACACACGGAGGACACAGGTGAGCGCTGGGAGTCTGGCTGCAGGTAACTCAAGACGCCGCACGTGTGATTAAGCGGTTGCCATGGCAAGGGCCACACATGTCTGAAGATCCAGCCTAGAGAAGCCAGCTTTTGACTATCTTATCCAAAATTTGAATCCACGCCATTGTGAGTGACGCAGCAATAATTATACATACCAACAAAATTGCATCCGGTGGTGGTACCTGTAACTTGCACGCTCCTCTGAGTCCTACAGTTTGGCCGTTTTTATCTTTTAAAGATTAATGTCTTCTTTAAATTTAAACATGATGCATGTTCTACTATGATGTTACTAAAGACCAGATAAAGTTTAACAGATTGACCTAAGAAGAATCGTGTTCTAGATACACTTTCACATTGACATCACTCTCAACCACAAGTCAAGAAGTGTTGAACAATATTGCTACTTTAACATTAAAATATTTTTCCTTATTCAAACTGCTTCTTGATGCGTGTGTCATACAAATATCCTCGTTGGCAACACGTTTTACTGAAATGATGATGAATAACTTTTTCTTCTGATTTGATGTGTTTCCAGAGGATCAACACCTTATAAACCTCTAGGATAGTGTTCACATGCTGCCATTCTGTGAAGATTAATTTGTTAGAACGAAACTTTATCATGTTTTTGTAGTGCTTACTATTATATGTATATACGTGCTACGTGCAAGTTTGAGAAAGTTTAATCAAAGAACAGAGTTATAAGAATTTGGATGTCGCCCTCACGACGCTTTTTGAACAGACGCTAAATAGAACCGGGAAATATTACTAAAATATAAATAAATATATCAGTCGTTATTCACAGTATGGAACTGAAAGTAACTATGCTTTTGAAACGCTGTAGCTACACAACATTTACATCCCTGTCTTAGGGTCATGTTTGGGACTGGGACACTCAGCCTGTCACAGACTTTCGTTGACCCAACGAAGTCATCAGCGCACACAACACACTTGTCCTCTGACAGAACTTGGTGTGGCGATAATAGGTCTGCTTCTTCATGTGCATTTAAAATTTTAAAGAAAACGATGCCATCACAGACTGTATCAACAACAGGTTTCAAGCAGTGAATTTTTTTTTTAGTTGAGCCTGTGACTGAAATACGGGTGTGAGTAGAGACTGTGACAGCTCTCTATTTGGAGTTCTATTGCGATATCAAAAGTTACCATAGTAAAACACTGATATCTGTGTAAATCTGTATATACCTTTCGTCTTGCGTGGTTAAGAAATCATGATGAAAATATCGAATGTATTTGGGAGGCTTGGATCATCCTCGTCATGACAGCTGTATCACCACATTAACAATTGTTAGTTCAGTCCTTGTGGTGGAGTCTGTGTGGCAGAAACTTTATATATGATTTCATCGTCTCTGTCTTGTCGCAATGACTGGAGTGTTTCAGTGTCATGACAACATGCTTGTCACACTAAGCAAGTTCTTCCAGGTGCTCCTGTCTGTTCTGTGTACTTTAATAGTACTGGCAGCATCACAAGGTGAGTCAGCTTTATATCACAATGCTATGTAAACTGTGTACTTAGTTTAACTGTAACGCATTCAGACAATCAGGTCTATGAAATCACTCTGTTCATATACAGACCATTACCTGGGTTACAACTCCACTACCGGCCTGTTACACTTCTGGTGTCCTCTGGACAGTGACCTGACAAACAATCATCTCATTGTCGCCACCTTAGAACGCTACAACCAAGGGACTACCAGTCGACAGGTGCCGCCAATAGCTAGTTGGTATAGTACGTAGATGATTTTTTTTCTTTTAAGTTTTTCTCTTCTTCGTTCTTTCTCACAAACTGCGTCTCCGTCTTAAGACATTGCCTCGAGTAAAGAAGTAGAAGAACTAATCTTGAAACGTCTTACCGTTATTACTTTACATCATCGTCATCATTTTTAATTTATTTTTACAGACAACGTACCGACCACATACGAGAATACAGGTAAAGTGGTCCTTGTCACGAGGCAGTATGGTCTGGCCGGCTACCTGACAGACGTGCCATGTGAAGACTTACAAACCTATTTCTGCGATTTCCGCCTTCAGATGCAGAATAGAGCTATATCACAGCGTTTAGAGAATTTTCCATCCATACCTGAAGGTTTGCAGTAGATGCAGCAATATGACCTCTTGTTAGTTCAGTCATAGCAATAGTTGTAGAAATTACGAATACATAATGTAACTGTATGTACCTTTCCAAATGTCATGTTAGATTATAATTTTACAATTTTGTAATCGTAATTATTATGAAGGAATTCAAGTTTACGCAATGTGATTCTAACGATGAATGTAAATATCTGGACACAAACTATAAAAACAAAAATACCAAAATTTCGCAAAAACTCCACCTTAAAAAATAGACATTGAAGAATTTTGTGAATTATTTATGACAGGAACATGATAAATGTGACAACTTAATGTTCACACATATTTACAGCAAGGGTGAGCCTCAGAAGTTAAAGTGATTAATCTTTGACAATTATAATCTGTCGTTATACTGTTCTAATCACACTACGTTTTAATTAGGAACTTTAAATACACTCCTAGCCTGTTTAAGAGGATCTTGTCTATTCCTGTAATTCTGGGCCGGGTACTGAATCTCTTCCCTTTGAATGTGAAATGAAATAAAGGATCTTGCCATAAAGTGGATAAAGTGGAATCCTATTTCTTGTTATAGGAAGAAACACTAGTCCTGTACTTGTATGAGAAAAGAATTGTTCGTTTCTTGCAGTCCACGGGTTTCCAAAAGCTTTCTCCTGGGATAAATCCGATTCTATTGGTCAATATAGATGTTAAACTTGAAATCTCTTGGATGTTTAGTTTTGTGTATGTAAAATAACTTCAATTGTGTTCCCTTACTCAGAATTAATTGTTTTAGGTTCATGTTCGAAGATCCAGAATATAATCACTGGTAAACCAAATACCACACCACTGGACGGATCAGGTATTATTATGATTACTGTAATTATAATTTAAAAACCTATTTACAGAATTAAAGCATGGAAGGAAGAGCAACATTATTTTTTTAACTTAGAAAACCATAAAGTACTCGCTTATTCAAAATTATTACTCTTCTGTATAAATAAGGTGTACAAACAACTGTCCCAGAATTGTTTATTTAATACAGTGAGCAAATACAATTTGTTTCAAGCCAAGGCTCGAACCAAGCACATGCACAGGTTACTAGGTTCACCGAGAGAGGGTGAGTGTGTTATCTATTTTTATCGCTCTCGCCTCGATGTAGGGGTCTGAGAGATTTGTGATGACTGAGGTCAGTAGGTCGTGGGTTTTTCTCGACGCCCTGTGGTCACCAGCTGATTTAGCCATTTGTTAGATGTCGCATGCGTGACGTCAGGCTTATCGACTTCCGACAACGTCCTGGTGACGACAAGAGCTACAGAGTTCAGTTGCACCAGACTTTGAGAAGCCACGTGGGCAGTTAGACAGGGCTAGGGGAGACTGGTGTTATTTTGCTGATACTCACTGACTGTAAGAAGAAAGCAAAGTTATATTGGTGTTCCTGGCAGAGAATAAACAAAGGTAAACAACAAGCCAAACCAGCATTCGTAACAGTTGTATCGTCGCCTCTGTCGTTCCATCCGTCAGCAGCTGATGTGAGAGGGTGGTTGGTGTGACTCCATCGACGGTATCGCTGTAGTTGTTATCGCCTGTAGTCGAATCATCTTCGTCATCGCTGTTGTCGTCCATTGCTCGTAGCAGCGGATGTGAGACAGTGGTGTAGTAGAGTGGACGTCAAGTGGGGTGACAGTCACACATCCAGGTCACCCAAGTGCTCTACACTACAGGACTATGTGTGTGTGTCAGGAGAACTGGGGCAGCTGGTCGTCTGATACTTCCCCCTGTGTGCAATGGCTGAGCTGTGATTTACGTCCCAGAGACTTGAGAATGGATTTATTTACCTAGCACAAACTTACAAGTCTACAGAAATCAAGTGAAATCTAACAGACGCAGAATTCAATGTGTGGAAATAACTTCTTTCAAAAGTGTTTCTGTTTGCCAGAGACGTTTTTCTTTGAATTTTGTGTGTGTGAGAGAGAGAGTGAGCTATATATAATTGTATTGCATCGTTCTCAGCATAGCCACCTTAATAATAACACTTTCAATCTGTGCATGTGACTATGTGACTATGTTACTATGTGACTATGTGACTATACTGTCAGTGTGAACGCCAGTTGAAACTAAAGTACATGTGTGAGAGTGTGGGCAAGGCGGGTGAGTGGGTGTGTGCACAGGGGGATCCAGTTGTAACTGTAAACATTAGCAGTGTCTTACCCCTTCGTGCTGCAACTCTCTGGATCCTGGACTTTTTAACAAACAGTCAACAGAGAGTTTCTGTTAACGGTCTTCTCTCAGATGCTGTTGTCACCTGTACAGGTTCCCCTCAAGTCTGCTGCTTGTCTCCACTACTGTTCATACTTACACTAACAGTTGTAGAGGCACTAAAGGTAGCAGTTTTCTTGTAAAGTTTGTTGATGACACTGCCTTGTTGTCTCTTTTATATGATAGTGAACATGGAAACAGATATTTCTCTGTCAGCTCTGTCATCCTCCCTCGTTTTTATCAGTCCTTCATTGAAATTTTCATCACTTTTTTTTTTTATCTCTTGGTTCTACGGCCTGTCCCTAGGAAAAAGGAACAGTATTGTCTCCCTTGTTAATATTTGTTTCAAGATCACCGGAACCAGGCAGAGGTATTTAGCCGCCATTTGTTACCAGCAAATCCTCAGGAAGTCATCATCCATCCTCTGTATGTCTGATCATGTGTTGATAAGTGAGTTTTCACTCTTGTAGTCTGGTTGTAGATACGGGATGTCTGTCTGCAGAACCAATCGTCACCACAACTTATTTATTCCACTTGGTAAAGTCTACTGGCCGTCATCTTGTACTAGACTGAGGTGGCCTGTGGTCACCCACTGTATCATCTTTTGTTAGGAATGTGTGTGATTGTGAGAGAGACACACACACTATTTCAACATATACATTTATATCATGTCTTTAAATCATGTGTATATATTGTTGCTAATACGAACACTTTTGTGAATGTCCCCCGGGATCAATAAAGTTGTATTGTATTGTATTGTATTGTATTGTATTGTATTGTATTGTATTGTATTGTATTGTATTGTATTGTATTGTATTGTATTGTATTGTATTGTATTGTATATAGGCATGGAGTCTGGTAGTATGACTTTCATGAAGCAGTAGACCTGTCTTTTTATCTTCAAGTTTTAGTTTATTTTCGACGATCAAAACTTCATTTCTAAGATGCTTGCTACTGAAGACTGAAAGGCAGCGAGCTCCCGCCTAAGTCATGGAAACAGAGGTGAGTGTCGTCAGCAAAAACCTTTCTGGAAATGGGGCGTGAGAATAAAATCACAGAGTCTTTGTGGATAAAATAAACAAAATCACCCCTAACAGCAACCCCTAAAGGGCCCCCTATGTCACAGGTACAACAGGGTGGAGGTGACTAAACTACCCTGGCCTGGATCCTACCCGGAAGGAAAGAACCAAACCGCGCTCCCTCGGTCCAAGGGTCCTCAAACAGAATAACCTGTCGTGTCAGCTTTTTCTGACTGGTCTGATAAGGTGAGTATCACACCTTCTCTTCTGTACCTTAAATCACAACTTCAAGGCAACAATACAGTGCCCTGTTTTTTGAACACGTTGTGAGAGCTTGTGTAGATGACAGTATTCAGTCCTCCGGAGAGGAAAAAGCTGGTTGATCAGATCTCAGTCAACCTTGACTCTTGTCTTATACACATGTGCAGACCAAGTGCATTACAGTTAGCACAAAACCGAGGCTAAAGACCCTGTCACAACACAACTGATGAGCAGGAAACTGTCTTCGAAAAACTTCCTTGTCTGGATCGAGTGTCTTCCTCGAGTGTCACCAACCAAAGGCTAGAGGACGCTTGATGTCAATCTGTATAGTAATTTGAGTCTTCTGTGAGCTGGTAAGTACTAGTAAGTCTTGGTGCAATAATAATAATTATATTTTTGTGTTTCAGAGATACATTTAAATAGCCAAACAAAATGATAATCTGCTAACTGTGCACGTTAGTACAGGGTTGATATCAAAATGTAAAAATAACGGTTTCGTAAGGTGACTGTAAGCTTTCTTGATGTTCACCGCAGTTGTTAGCAATATCAGCTTTCTAACTATAATCCTGTATGATCAGATTGACTTCTTATTGGTGATATTTCTAAGCTATTCGATCAACTGTTTAGTTGTGTGTGTGAGCGAGCATGTAAGTGTGAGAAAATGATTGTGTATAAGAGGGCGTGTGTATGTCCCTCTGTGTGTACTTCCCTGTGTATTTACCTTTGTGTGTGTTCTTCTTATATGTTAGCTTTAGAAAAATGAGTTTACTGCACTGGCGTCTAAAATGATTTTTAGGTTATTTAATCCAGGTACTAGAGACACGAGAACTTTCTCAGAAATATTTTAAAGAGAACTTCGTAACATCATGAAGATTGTGAACCTGACCAACATCTGCATCGTGGCATTTCTTTGCTGCATTACATTGGTGCAGAGCCGAAAGTACGTATATTTTGTTTACATGAAGTTTACAAAGATGTCAGTAACCTTAATATTAAAGAATGGAAATAGCTACGTACTGGTGAGAGAGCTGGGAAAAGGCAGGTCGGATATAAACTTGGCTGTTAGATTAGAGCTTGGCTATTCCACAGTGAAGAAAGAGAGAGATAAGTCAAAGGATTTGGACCCCTTTCTGTGAGTGGTAATGTATGTAGGGTGTTACAGATTGACGGGGGCTACCCTTTCAAAATTTTGGAATCAGTCTAAAAAAAACACGTAGTGATTTGAAAAAAGTGGTTAATTCTCTTTTTAACTTCAAAAATCCTTGAGACAAAATGGAGGGAGAAGGGGTTGGAAGTGGATCAAGCAGGCAAAAATGAACTATTCCAGTAACATTGTCCTTAAGTCTCAAATACACGAAAATGTCTGTGTGCCTAAACCTCTAATACTCTATTGCATGGACGAAAAAAAGCCGCAATCCAAACCCTGGAAGAACCTCAGCTAAACCAACAAAAACAAGTATTAGGACGTCAACAACATCAAAAAAGCCATCGACGACTAAAGCAGCAGTAACAACTACAAAAAGGACAACTACAAAAAGAACGGCAACTACAAAAAGGACGACAACTCCACAAAGAACGACAACTACAAAAAGAACGACAACATTAAGGACAACAGCGATGACACCACTTTCCATTCGAGTAACATCGACTAGCGCTACTTCAACTTCTGTTCACTCAACTAATGTTGAGGGGACTTCTTTACCTATGAACACTTCCATTTCCACTGGTAAATTGTTTCCTCTTTTGATAATATTAACAAGTATCACGTTTAGTCTATACATGTATATACCATATTCGTATTCGATAAATCTCATCTTTTTTGTTATGTCGCATTGAAAATGCTTGTCTCACTCACTTGCTGATTAATATATTCTGGTAAATATGCTGTATAAGCATATGTACATTTATCATATGTATAAGTTATCATTAGTAACCGTCTTAGAACGTTGAGCCGGGTAACATGGCCGAACTCTATCATCTTCCGCCGCTTTGATGTTGTCAGTGTACCTATCGTCTCCCAAACGACACCTTTTTTTCGGCATAAATTTTAACTGGTTAGTGATGCAAAGATGCGAATTAGAGGAGAATTATTCGGACAACGTGAACACGCATGTGCATCGAGCCTACAAATGCTATCGTACAGACTTTTCAACCTGCTTCTGATTTTGAAGTCGTTGGTGATTTTGAGTTCATTCCTGATGTCGGTTATGCGTGCGTTGCTTGCGGAGCCTCGGTCATACCTGTGGTTAAACACGTGACTACTGCAAGGAAAGCAGCAGCATCGCCTCCAGTGCAACGTGTCAAGGGAGGAGGCCAGCTCTCGAAATAAACTGTCAGTCATCTGCAAAGTGTTCCCAGAGCTCTACAGTTTGTTGTAGATAGAAAGGTTTTAGTAACTGTCTGGTGGTTTGGTTGGTCTGTGCAAAGCAGATGATGGTTTTCATCTCTGTTAGGCTGACTATATTGTCATCGTGCCTAATTTTCCATTCTGTCAGCCTGATTGTTGCCTTTGCCTTAAATAATTATTTGCAGCAGCATATAGCAGGGTCATTTCTAGCAAAAGCCGGGAAGCAAATTTGGGGTAGTGTAGGGAGGAGGATAGCTGCGGGGTTAGAGCGCTGGCATAGGAACTGAGAACGCACTGGTTCAAAGCCCCATTAGCGCAGCAAACTTCCCCCAGTTGATCCAGCTGGCTGGAATGGGTTCCTGACTCCTCAGAGGTTTGGGAAAGGTAAAGCAGCGAGGACACCGTCCTCAAGTAAAGCTGGCCCCGAAAAAAGTGAGATTTCTAATACCTCACTCCCTAACGACCTGAAATGGTTAGGGGATGACCTTTTTATGTCTAGACAATAGAGTTCAGGTGTATGCATTTTGTTTACCTTTTTTATCCGTTGTTGTGCGAACCATGAGCAAAGTGACACCATGACTCAATAGATAAGAAAGGTAATAACATTTATGCCAATAACACCTTTTTCCATGCAGAGAATTGTGGGTCTGAGGAAGATGCAAGTGAAACCACAACTGGTCTGAAAGCCGGGACGATGGCAGGTATAGGTGTTGCCGTCATAGCTTTTACAGCAGTCGTTGTCTTCATTCTCCTTATCATCAGAAGAAACAGAAAAGGGAAACATCAGTGAGGCTAATAAACAATTCTGACTTTTGCTCTACAGATAGTTTAAGCCAATATCATGAGTCTGGCTGGTGTATCAATATGTCCTTCATTAGCACATAATTAAGACAGTGTACTTAATGATAACGTTGTCATGCAAATGTTTGCCTTTAAAACAGCCTTAACTTGTGAGTCCTACATGTTAAGAAAGGTTTAAATGAAATAAAAATTTCTGTTATTTGTATGAAATAAAAATTTCTCTTATTTATATGAATTTCTGTTATAGGCAGAGCGCTGACTACGTTATGACTTAACCAGGATTTTCTTTAAGGTAATATTCGCTTTCTATTTTGATTTGTTTGATTTGCTTTTCTTTCATCAGTGAGTACAAAAAGTCATCAGAAAACTGCACTTTGAAACCCGCCTACGGTACTACTTCAGTGAATGTTGACATCGACAACCATCAGTTGAATCCCAATCAAGATGACGAGGCCTACTTCGAGCTGGAGTGCCAGGTAGATGGCGGTGCCGGCACGTGCAGCACTGCTCCCTGTCAAGGTCAGGATGCTGCACTCACCTCAGCAACAGCATCAGATGCAGCAGTTTATTGTAACGTGCGCCACCCTGAACACGTCGAGAGCCACCCCATGTCCACACCTTCTGACTTCCCTGACGACTATAGTGGACTACGTCATCAGGATGTAGGTGTGGAAGACGTGCATTCGGCGTCGGCTGTCGATGTTATCTACGGTAATATTCAGAACAACGACTCAGATGAGTACAACCGACTCCGTAGTGAGGACGGACGTGGAACTACCTTGTGTTCAACTGTAGAATTCGTTAACAACTACGATCATCTTCAAAGTGAGGACCCAGGGGAGTATAACAGACTTTGTCGGCCTCGTCAGGATGGAGGCACCCAATGCACAATACTGTCTTTACCAGACACCTATGATCACCTGCAGAACTCAAGTATTACTAACACTGCGCCTGTCTGTACGGATCATGACCCGACAATATCACAAAGACTTAATACTCCTCCGTCTTCTAGAACGAATTATGAAAACATAATGCCTGTAACGGTACATAAACAATACAATTGATGGATCATCTCAATTCAGGCTATTCCATTTAAATAATTTTTTAGACAATCTGGATACTAGCATCGCAGTATTTTTCATGGAATGTATTTGTTGTACCTATCTATGCGTCTGTTTGGTACACGTGTGTGTAAGCGAGTTCTAAATATGTAAAAAAAATCTAATTAAATCTTTCCTTTTCATGTTGAATCAATTATATAAAGTTACTATAATGAATGGTGGGGGTTCAGAGTCAACTTTCCACACCTTTAGCTCCGTTGAAAGGTAGTATCAGGCTTCTGTGTATTATTATTAGAACTCAGACTAACAGCAAACATTCTAACTGCACAATGTTACGAGTGGTCTGCAAACTAAACTTTTTTCCTTCAGCGCATAAACATTAGACAAGCAATTCTACGGTAAGAATTAATGTATTTCTAGCTTCTCCGACAATAAAGTATAACCCCCTATACGACTCACTATCTCAAAGGGTTAGAAACACTTCAGACACAAAATTAAATGTTGTTAATCACAATCTGCAGACATTTAGTTGTAAACTGTTACATGTGTGCGTCCTGTTGTATAGCAGTGTTATGCTTATTTGTTAATAGACGTGAAGGTATAAAAAAATATTAAACGGCGATTAAAAGTTTTGACTTTGTCAAAAATGTTTATAATTCTGTTATTTTTTAAAAGTAAAGCATTTGAACTGAAATGATTCAGTGTGAGTTTGTGTGGTCGGTTATTAAAATAAGTGTGTTTGTGGTGGGGCATCCAATATTGTAATTCACAGATTGGAGCTCATGGTGCACAGTCGCTTAAATATACCGACAATGGCATGGAGCGGACTAAGAAATCAAAGCTACAGCTACAGATCTATCTGTATGTTCGCCACAAGCTGCTGTCTTGTCATAGTCTCGTCGAAATCAAAGTACTCCATGATCTACACTGTCACAATAGTTTGAATTGTTTACTCCTAAACTGTTAAAAGTATTAATTAAGAAAATACTTGTAAGTCTTCTGACTGAGACTATGTAACTGATTTCTTCCTAAAGGCTACAATTATTTAATTTGTTAGTAGACATCTGCACGATGTGTCTAGACCAGAGACTGATATCACGCCCGTGGTCTCGACACAACTACAGTTACACCGATAACATTCGTCGTCATTAAATACTCCCATCTACCTTCTAACCTCTAAAAATTCGCTGTTTTCACGCAAATATCGACAAACAAATACTGTATTCAACTGTTCCTGTCACCGAACGATAAATGTGATCATGGAGTTCGTGGTGTCGTGCACTGTAATCCCACCAAGCGTGAATCTATTTTAGGGTCTAAGTGCCAGGATGTGCTCGTGGCCGGATGTGTCGTAGTGGTCCGAGGATCATGGGTAATGTTTGACATGTCGGCGACATTCCCGTTTCAGATCTCAGGCTCCAATCCACCATGAGAAGCGTTTATATTCGCTAATACACGTGTAACAAGAAATCTATATTGTAGCTGACAAAGCTCGCAATCAAGTCAAGGTATAACGAATCGTCTTCAAACAAAGTTTACAAACTGAAAGGTTAGACGAATCTCATTATTGCCGTTTATTTAAAAATAATCTACAGGAGACATCGCTGGATCTCCTGTACGCTGGTAAGTACTCGAGCTAAACAAGACATTTTTTTCCATCAGAAGATTGCTGGACAACAGTACAGATACCACAGAGGTGTAAACTTACAAAGCCTATAATTTCTCATCATACATCTACTATTTGGATAGAAGGCGTGACGCTGCTGCTGCTGCTGCTGCTGCTGTTGTTGTTGATGATGATGATGATGCTTTGGGAAGTAGTATCTTGGTAACTTCAACCAGACAATTTAAAGGAAAATTTAGATTTTTTTTGTTAGATTTTAATGTAAAAAATATAATTAAATGACGAGTGTTCGTTAATTAAGTAGGCAAGAGACTAACCTGGTAACCAAAATGTTTGCGTGTTTGCCTAATTCTTTTGCTACTTTAATGCATTGACAAAAAAGAAATCTAGGCAAGCATTGAAGGAGAAAAACAAGAAAGAGAATACTACCGAAAGAAAATGAATATGTCAACAACATCAAAGCAGCTGTCGACAACAAACAATGCAGCACCGACAAAAGGTACAAGAGAAGAAAATACAACAGAGACAACACCTCTTTCCAGCCAAGTGACATCAGCTAACTCGTCCTCAGCTTCCCCTCAGCTCGCAAACAGTTTGGGGACAACTTCCCAAGTGAGGCCTTCTGGCTTAATTGGTAAACTATGTTTCTTCACTTTTATAATATATCAGTTATGTACAATTAGTTTAAATTATACTAGTGTTTATACTTTGGATATTTTGTGATATGTTGCATTAAAATGGTGTCACTGGATGTTCCATTAATTCTGAGATATATATATATATGTGTATTTCGTTTCTAGAGATAGAGGGCTCTTGCCTGAGTAGTACAAATGAAAAAGCTGGGTTTTTTTCAAGAATAGTTATAAATTATGACCGAATGAATGTGATTTAAAAAATGACATTAACACAGATCGAGGAAAGAATGAGTGGTTATTAAGCGAAGGGAAATGGACGTGTTGTTTGAAATATTTGAAAAGGTAACGACACTTACATGAATGTATTTTTCTTCTACAGCAAAATATGACTCCCTACAAAGATCAAGAGATCTTTTATTAAGTCCTTCAACAGTAGCAATCATAGCTTTTGCCATTACAGCCACCGCCGTCGTCTTCATCTTTCTCATCGTCGGAATTCGCCAGAAACGCAGGCAACATCAGTAAGGCTAATAAACATTTTCGCAATATATCCTAATAAAATGTCTGTGATTTGACATTGGTCGGGTACCAATGTGTCAACCTTAAGATACAAATTTACACCAGATTATTCCTCTCAAACAAGAAAATTGCGTGTACATGTTCAGCAACACACTTATCAGCCTTTAATGTGAGCGTGGTGATCTTTAGTCGTTTGTTTGACTTTTTCAGCAATGTGAATGAAAGGTCAATGACGAATTCCTTTCAACAAGTCACCTTCAGAAGTATTCCTAGACACGTCCCTGGTGACATCAATCTACTGGGCTCTAAGCGCGATGACTCCATCACTTTCCATCCCATTTGCCACCCTGATGAAGGTGCCGACAAGAGCGAAACAGTTCCACTGCAAGGTGACGACACTGATCTCAGTTCAGCAATGGCAGCAGACCTAGAAGTCTATGGCAGCCAGCGTGAACTTAAACAAAGGGAAAACCATCCGACTCCCACATCTCCTGAAGTCATTGACGAGGGGGAGCAAAGAAGACGTCGTCATCCAGGTGCAGGGACCCAAAACGTCGATGACATCTAGGACCATCTACAAAACATCAGATGGCTCCAGTACAGATGGCTGTAAACTTGGCAACGTTAACATATTCATATTTACCCCTGATATTTGTGCTGTTTGACCTCATTCTACTCATAAAGATGTGTGTAGGCATAGATCTTGAGGACAGAAGAAGAATATTCACCGACATTTTTGAAAATAGTACACTCCCTCCCATTAGAAAAAGGAAGCTAAATTTGAGATATTATGTAATTACAGCTTATTTCTAGTTATAGGACAAGTAAAAAAAACTGTTTACCACTTTCATACTTCCAAACAGTAATTAAAAGTATATGATTAAATTTTCATATCTTCTTGTGTAATAATTTATTCAATCTTTAGTTTATTATTATTTTTTCAGGCAACAAAAGTGTAACATAATCCGGTACTACTTTTCACTGCAGATTCCAATTAACAGTTTTGAATATTAACATCACATATGAATAGGTCTTCTGCATAAATCAGAAGATACATTTTGCTAAAGGGAAAACTTAAACAATCAAAAGATAAAAAAAAAGACTAGCTCATGCAAAAAATACAAAAATACACATCCAAGCACTCATGTGCGCGTGAGTAAGCACACACACAAACACGCACACAAAAGATAATAAACAGTTAAAATCATTGAGCATGCGTTGCCTGCGTATATTTGTCCTGTAGTGGAGAAGCAACAAATATCATTTCAGGCGACAAGCTTTGCTTTTTTCACTTTCAGCCCCAGAACGTTGCTTGGTCTCCACGATTAATTATGGTATGCCTGTATATAATTTATACATATATACGTAAGAGCCACTAGATTGTAAACACGACAGGAGGACATATATTGCTTAAATTCAACTCGCAAAGGGACGTCCTCCCCTCCAAGCATCACGGGTGAGCCTGGCGTCTTACACAGTGTGATGGTCAAGTGCCGAGCAAGTGCTCAAACATCGAAAATGTTGGTCAAGGACTGAAATGTTCATTGTAGTGCTTGTCGTGGTCTGATTTCCTCAATACCAGTGTACACTGTGTTCTCTATTAGCAATCAGGAAACGCCCGCTCAGCGAGATAAATCGACAGTTAACAATTCCTGTTGGAAATTTCTTCCTGGTTCAAGAAGAGAAGAGACCAAACTGATACAAAACTGCGCAGCAGTCTGTTTCTCGTGAAGTAAACCCTATGCAAAGGTGGTTAGGGAAAACTAAAGCTACTCTGCGTTTGTCCAGGTCAGTGATAATAATAATATTGAATTATAATTGCAACTTTAGCATCTTTAATGACTTCTAATGCCAACTTAAGTAAGATGAATGACGTGGCAAGCACACTTTACTAACAGGCACTTGTGGATATGTAAATAAACTGCCACCATTTTAAACACTAAATTGTGTACAACAGTAAAGTGACGGTTCTAGAAGTGTACAGAGCACATTGTAAAGTTCGTGACGTGCACACAACACATTTCATCGTTATTAACAGTTGGCAAAGGACTGCTGTTACTTCTAACCTACCCCAAGACGGTTGCCCATTCTGCTGGTTATAGCAAAACATTGCCATCCAGCTTCTGCAATACTATTTTATTGTTTTATGTTCAGTGACGAGTCTTTTCACTAGACCTTGATGCTGAAACTGCCAAAAACATGAAGATTTTAGCCGGTACATTCTCTCTCTTTATTTCCATGGCCTTGACTTCTAACGCACGTAAACATAATTCAAGGTATGTGGAAATGGCTTTCGTTTTTCTTTAGTTAAACTAATAAAGTTAGATTCGTGTTATTTTGGTGTATATGTACAAGCCTCTCTGTCATAGTTTGGTAACTATCTATTTTACACACTCTTTTAAAAAAGAATCCACGGATGATCATAGAAAACACTCTTTATGAACTTGTCTAAAAAGTTTGTTAAGAATGATAAGATCTTTGTCAAATCCTTAAACAGTAATTAGAAGAAACAGACAACAAATCTCTCACAAAGTGACATTATTTCAGTGACGAAACTTGCCAGGAAGAGTTTCAATGGCTTGAAAGTCAAGGTAAATGTAAGTACAGTAAGCCTGTCTTCATTGTTGTTTATTATAGAATAGCGTGCGTTGATTTATGACAACTAACCCACATTGCTAACGAGTTCTTGAAATGTGTCTTGAGCAGTGTACGTCAGCTAGTGTGTTCAAACTTAAAGTTTAGGGCAGTTACAGAGTTCAGAGCTGCTGTCAGTCCTGTTGTCACCAAGTGGTGATTGTTTATTCTGGGTTTACTGGGAATACACGTGCTGTTTATGTACGAAAAGAATTTACATGTAGTCTAAAAATATTGTATTTGAATCTAGCCAAAATTACTTGACTTCATACAACCCTTTATAGTGTAAAAACAAGAATAATTAGTAATAAAGAAACCAAATTGTTCATGGTTGAATACAGTACTAAACATGGAAATAACAATTAGTGAGTGACTATTCAAAACGTTATTTAAGTTTCTTGTTTTACCATAAAAACAGGGATTTGTGATTTCAAAAAAGATTTTTGCGGCTGGGAGAACTGGAATTGGAAACGTGACGGGCGTAGTGAGTATATTAAGTATATTATCTGTTAGAAGTATAGCAGCGAAGTTACAGTAAAATAACCTGATTTGTATTGCACCTTAACCATCTCACATTTCGTTTGTACTTGCGTGGTTCAATGTGCGTTGTTATTGTTTTTATTGTGTGTGTGTAACGATGTGCCCCGTTTCATCTGTTTAGAAGCACAGGAAGGAAGCTGTTGCTTTGTGGAGGAGGGTAGTTGTGAACTGACTTCTCCATACCTTTGTCACACTGACCGCGTGTTCTACACAATGAAGCTCCACTACGAAATTCCAGAACCAGATAAATACTTGTTATCTGTGAGCTTGACAGCGAACAACATCGGACACTTATTATGGCAGAGTGACATTGACGACAACAGCACGACGAAAGAGCTCAACATCACTGTATGCACAACACCACAGAAGGTGAAGCTTGTCTTTTCACGAGCTGATGTCTTTATCCAGCCTCTGAGTCCATTCTTAAAGTTCAGCGGTCATCTCTAGTATTTCTGTGCTTTTAAGACAAGTTGACCATTCTCATTATGCTGTTTCTCGTCAGACTGGCTGCGTTGAGTGCTGCACTGAACATGTCTGAGAGACAGATAAGCAGAAAATGAACAACTAAAAACATTGAAGCCACATTTATTAGCATTGAGCTAAGACTTCAGCAGCTGATCATTCTTCACATATCTTTTGTGAGACTGCATTTTGGACGACGTGCTTTTGTTGAATCCCATTTTGTCATTGAATATTCATTTTGGCTAGCCTTGTAAGCTACTGAATTATCGCAGTAGTCGAGCAAATATTTCTGGCAAAAATTTCTCTCATGAAGCTTTGCTAACAAATTTGTGGTATCACTCATTTCTTCTTGTACTTTAGAAGACAGATATAAAATGTATATATGGCTGGTAAGTCGAGCCAACTCTAGAAACTTTTGACTCACAGCTTACATGGTCATGAACAGCCTTCGATATTAAATTCCTGTAAACTATTCAAGACACTTTACCCGCTTTTGGTCACAGTACGAATTGAATACTTGGGGGATTCCATGTGTTTTCATTGTCTTAACTGTCACAGTTATCCCCATCTTTGTACTCTTACCCACTAGCTAGAACATTGAGGTCTACTTCAGGATGTCTCTCTATAAAATCACAATACTCCTTTGTCCACTTTTGGCAAGTTTCATTTGCTGTATTTGTAACAGTGGACAATATCAGTCTTACCCATTTGGAACTTAAAAGTCATCTAGAACTTCCCTTTTATCAAAAATACTTTTCACCTAGGAACTTTACTATAGTCTTACTACATTAATCTTTCTACATACTCATACGTCTTTATAATTTACAACAGCCACACTGTGCATGCCGACTCGTTTGCTGTTTAAAAGTTTGCATTAAGTTTAATCTTATTTTCTAGTTAGTATTTTTGTATCTCAATATTTCTTACTTTATTTCGAGTACAGTTGTGTTAGCAGAAGTCCTACTCACTTCACAAATTGATTGGTAGATGACTGTCAGACATTTATTTACTTTTATAACCCATTGTTGCATGTTTCTGTACAGATTACAATTCAAGGCGAAAATGCCGACCCGTTTAAATTGGGTGTTGATGGGGCGATACTTATTTTCAACGTTTCATTCCATCGACTATCAACGACCGAAGCAATAACATCCTCTGCACAAAATGGAACTTCTTTCTGTGCTGACACCGACACAACGACTAGTGATAACTGGTTCAGTTCTCGTGTTGATCAAGCTTCGATGACAACAACGTCAACATTACAATCATCAGATGGTCTGACTACAGCAACAGTTGTGGGAGGAGTTGTTGTGGCTCTCATCCTTCTAATTATCGTTGTATTCGTGGTCATCAGACAAAAAAAGAAGAAATATAAAAAGAAGTACGTTTTTTTCATTAAATAATGATTTTAGCAGACTTTAATCTAAAAGTATTTCCAAAGATAGAAGGAAAAAAGAAGCTTACTTTGAAAATTTAAACATTGCCGAATATCCACACTAGCAGGAGATAACTTTAGCAAAAAAAAAACAAAACAAAAAATAAAACAACTGTACATTGTTCTGTTTTTCACATCACTGTGACAGCGTTCCTGCGAGTGACATTCCTCCACTTGATGTCAACATTGCTCACCCACCCGAGTACCCATACCCTGCAGGTAAAGAATTGAACGTTAGTCATATGGTAACATACTTTGTGCCTTCCCTTTCCTCTTTTATGTGTTTTGCTACTTTTTCTATTCATCCTGGCTATCAGGTTCCGTAAGATCCTTAACTTTTAAACTATAATTGGGTAGTGTGCATCTGAATACTAGGTGCAAGTATTTGTTCTAAAGCCCGGTGACAACTGCCAAAGCGAGGACGTAGGAATCTTCTTCAACTCACATGCAAAAGATTTGTCCGCCTGCAACAAGATGAACTGATATCACTAGAGACAAATCGTGTTTCACATACAAGTTTAATTTGTGTTCAGCACGTCTGCCGAGTTCCTGCCATACAAGTGCAGGCTGCAGACACTAACCACTGATAACCCGCGTCTGTGCTTCCTTCCGACTTTACAGCTCTGTATACGTCCTGCCAACGACTTTAATGCGCGCGCCCGCGTGTGTAAGCGCGTGAGTGTATGTTCCTCTGAGTGTGTGAAAAGAAAGAGAGAGAGAAGGACTGTCCAAATTCGTGAAATTATATCAAATATGAAAACTAAGTTCAATTTTCAGTATCCAGCACCTCTGTCATGATTACTCCTACTCGTGACCAGCTTCACAACAACACTGTGCACCAGGAGCCTCAACACGTGACCGCCTACAGTGTTGTGGTGAACACAGACACTGGACATTGTAACCCTGAGCATCCTCATGGCTTGAGTCCTGACAAATGTCTTGCTGCCCACGACAGACTTGCTTTTCGTGATAACAAAATCATATTGGACTCGACAACTGGAGATGAGCAAGGTAACTACGAATATGTGCAGGATCCTCCTCATGAAACTCCCCCTGGTGGGGCTGGAGGTACCGGCTCCTCAACGTTGCCTGCTGACGACGTCTACAACCACACACATGATAGTGTCAACAAGCAGCTTGGTCGCCATGGTGAAGGTGGAGGGGGTATATACTCCACTTTGGCTACTGAAGACACCTACAGTCATCTGCAGGGCAAGGAACACCACAGATTTGATCGGCAGAGTGACGGAAATAAAAACCCACATTTAGTCACAGCTCCTGAGGACCATTACAACCATCTGTAACATTCTATCTTCTCCGGCGAAATGACTGTAAGATAGTCGATCATGGGACTGCGAGAGCATCACTCACACAGGTGTAGTGTCTACCTGCTGACATGTCTTGCTAACGCCCTCATGTTTCGTGACTTATCCTTCATTCAAACTCATTCATTCGTCCACACTTTGTTTTAGAATGTGTGACTGACAGACGTCTTCTTTTGAAATTCCTATCATCGACAAATTTATCTATATCGCTTTGACGGGGAGATCTTCCTCCTTTACTTTGATGATATTGTTTTTAAGTATATCTGCTTGCTGACATTATTTTGTCTATTTAAGTATTATATGTTTAGATTGATAATGAATCAATATTTATATATTTCTTTATTTTAAACTTTCTATCAGTTCATAAAAATCTGAATGTTACTATTTACTTTCTTTGCAAACTGTTATACAATGACAAAAAACTAAACCTAGCGGAATATTTATGCTGACGTCATGTTTTTAAAATGTGTGTATTACAGATCAGTATGGCATGTGAACTACCCTTTTCAGGAGACAATTGACAGTTGACTACTTCATTGCTGGTCTTAGATATGCCACTGAGAATCAAATGCTGCAATTATTATAGTAATGAGGAAAAAAAGTGTAGCGAAAACATCTCCAGATAAACTTCCAAAGAATTCTTGTTGAGTTTTTCTGCCAAGCAAAGAAAACATGTTTGTTGTTGACTTGCAGCCCATCGATTGATGATGCTGGTTATATGTGCCATGATAAGTGCATCAACAGATGTCAATATAACTTTGTTTAGAACAAATTAAATGATTCACAACAATTCCAATGCATATGACATTGTAGTAATTGATACCATCAACTGATCCATCAAAAAAAGTGTGCCATGAACTATATTTTAAAACATTAGGAAGTTTAAGTGTATTCTGCTGAGCTTTCATGTAAGCTGTGAAATTCTTTCATGTTGAAATTCTTTCATGTTCTTACCTGCTGTTGGGTAGTTGTTTCCAGGTCTTCTTTATTAAATCTTTCAATCCATTTTCTTCATTTATGCTACCATTAATTTTTTCCTCCCTCAATTGAAAGTTACCAAGCATTTATGAGCACAAATATGTTTACTGTTTACATCATAGGACATAACATTAGTTTTTTAGGAACTAACAAAGTTGTTATTGTTTTTTAGCTGTTACCAGAAAACACACAGAAGCTAAACATCTAAAATAGCATTTATATAAAGATATCTCTGTGTGTCTCTCTGTGTGTATGAAACAGAGAGGGGGCTGAATGTGCGAGTGTATGTTGGATATATGTTCAAAGATCTGTATGAAAGTGAGAATAAAAATATAGTAGTTACTCCCACTTTATCATTAGTAATTAAGGCCTTTCTTAATTTGACACTAATTGCCATTTCTATACAACATCCATGTATAAAACTTTACCAAACAGACACATATCCCATGAAGTGTTTAGTTGAGAAAGTCTCTTAGTCCATGTACTGTACATGTATCTTGGTTACAACTTTTAGAAACAATTATTTTTGTGGTAGCAGGAAGATGTACAGCCGTGATTCTGTATTCCTTTTTTACATTTCCTATTCAACCAAATGAAAAAAGAAATAAGTGGTTCACACGTTTGAGAGAAACGCAGAAAAGAAGAGAAACTGTAACGAAGGGAACTAAACCACCAACAGACACCTAGTCCTTGACTTATCTCCCTTTGACCATATAACGCCGCTTCCCTCGGTGTTTGTCTTCTTTCTGCTTCTGGCATCTCTGACCCTCGCATAACTCGCAGCTCACAGCATCTGGTCTGTCGTAGCCGCGTTAGATGTTGACTTTCGGTGAGCGACACAGTTACATTAATATATTATAATATACTAAACACTGTCGGATCCATCAGGTCAAAGTGAGATAGCTTTCTTGTGGATGAAAAGTGTTTTGCGTGCTTTAATACAAACGGGGTCAATGGAGCATACAGAGATGTTTACAGTGCCCTCGCCAGTGTCTGCTAGTGTTTATTTTCTTTAGACGAGCTTTCAGAAACGCGTATATGCCATAAAACTTATTTTAAAGGACGTGCGGCTTGATGAAAATGCTGTAATTTAAAATAAAAGAATCTGACTTACAGCTCCATTTCAGTTCAAAATGATTGCTGTTGATATTACTCACTTACCCCCTTGAAATGGACTTATTAATAAGAAGCTCTGAGCTCTCTCTCTCCCCCCCCCCACCACTCTCTCTCTCCTTTTCCTTCCAGTTTCATCGTCGTCCAGCATGTGGTGCAACAGATGACACACGTTAATACAGGTTGAATACTAGGCGCTTGAATGTGCTAATACATTCTAATACACATGCAGCCCAGTGATGATTGACCACGCTAGACACTACGACTATGTAAAAATAAATATTTGGTTGTTACGTTTCTTTCAAAGTTGGTTTGAACACCGAAATCATCAGAAAGCTCCACTACGAAAGATAGACAAGTCATTAAATTATACATCAAAACAAAGCTTTGTTTTCAGCCTTTTACAAACCTGTTCTGACAATTTTTGTACCGACAAGTCCGCGCATGAAGACTCACCAGCAACATCGCCGTTTACAGCGCTGGAAATGACAAGGTAACTGTGTGTCCTGATCCTGGACTTTCTCTTGACATCAACACTAACAAGTCTATTAACAGGATGTCTTTCCCTTAAAGCGATATTAACGGCGGCATCTACAACCACACACATGTGAGCGCACGAGTGAACACACACACACACACACACACACACACACACACACATGCACACACGCGTACAAAAGATAAGAAACAGTTAAAGTTATAACGTGTCTGAACATATTTGTCCCGTAGTGGAGACAACTCGCAACAAATATCATTTAAGGTGACACGTTTTGCTTTTCTTTACTTTCAGCACCAGAAAGTTGCTTTAACTCAATGATTACTTATGGCAGGGATGCACAACCTACGGCCCGCGGGCCATATCCATAATTAATGGTAAGTACAACTTGTTTCTAATAAAAAATAGTATCTGCTCTATTTTTTTTTCCTTTTTTGTATTTTTGCGGTGAAGTGGCCCGCGACACGGCTGTCCGAAATGGATATGGCCCGCAGGCCGAAAAAGGTTGGGCATCACTGACTTATGGTATGCCTATATATATACACACATAAAAGGCACTACACTGTAAACACGACAGCAGGACAAGTTTTTGCTTAAACTCAACTCGCAAAGAGACGTCCTCCCCTTTGTTTCAATCCCCAAGCATCACGTGTGAGCCCGGCGTCTTACACAGGACTTAGTGTGATGGTCAAGTGCCGAGAAAGTTTTCAAACATCGAACATGTTGGTCGAGGACTGAAATGTTCGAGCTTTGTAGTGGATGTCGTAGTCTGCTGCAATCTGTTAATGCCGTCAATACCAGTATACATTGTGTTCGCTGTTAGTCATCAGGAAATGCCCCGCACATAGGCGTAGTTAAATCGAGATTTAACAATTCTTGTTGGAAATTTCTTCCTGATTGAAAACTAAAGCTTCTCTTCATTTGTCCAGGTCAGTGATAATAACAATATTAGATTATAATACAACTTTAGCATCACTAATGACTTCAAATGCGAACTTAAGTGAGACGAATAACGTGGTAAGCACAGTTTACTAGCAGTTACTTGTGGGTAATGAAATAAATAACCACCACTTTAAAACTTAATAATGTACAGGAGTAAAGTGACATCATAGACATCATTGTTCATTGTTATTAACAGTTGGCAAAGTATTGCTGTTGCTTAACCTAACCCAAGATGGTCGCCCATTCTGTTCGCTAGAGCAAACCATTGCCTCCAGCTTCTGTATATTTTATTGTTTTCTGTTCAGTGACAAGTCTTTTCACTAGATCTTGATGCTGAAACTGCCAAAAACATGAAGATTTTAGCCGCTACCTTCTCTCTCTTTATTGCTATGGACTTGACTTCTAACGCAGGTAAACCTAATTCAAGGTATGTGGGAACAGTTTTCGTTTTTCTTTAGTTAAACTAATAAAGTTAGATTCGTGTTATTTTTGTGTATATGTACGGACCTTCCTCTCATATTTTTGGTAACTAATTTAGTACACGATTTTTTTAAAAAAGAATCCGCGCAAAATCATACAAAACGCTTTGGATAAACTTGTTTAAAACTTTCTTAAGAACGATAAGACCTTTTTCAAATAATTAAACAGTTATTAGAAGAAAAGGAGAATAAATCTCTCACAACGTGACATTATTTCAGGGACGAAACTTGCCAGAAAGAGTTTCAATGGCTTGAAAGTCAAGGTAAAGGTAGGTACAGTAAGCCTGTCTTTATTGTTTATTACTATAGAATAGCGTGCGTTACCTTATGACAACTAAACCACATTGCTAACGAGTTCTTGAAATGTGTCTTGAGCAGTGTACGTCAGCTAGTGTGTTCAAACTTCGGGGGAGTCACAAAGTGTTCAGAGCTGCTGTCAATCCTGTTATCACCAAGTGGAGACCTGTTTATTGTGGGTTTACTGGGAATGCATGTGCTGTTTATAAACGAAAATATCTTAAAAATAGACTAAAAAATATTGTATTTGAATCTTGCCAAACTGATTCCATACAGCCCTTAATAGTGTTAAAAAAAATTAGGAATAAAGAATCCATGGTTGAAATTGTCCATGGTTGAATGCAGTGAACATGGAAATAACAATTAGTGAGTGACTATTCAAAACGTTATTTAAGTTTCTTGTTTTACCATAAAAACAGGGATTTGTGATTTCAAAAATGATTTATGCTGGTGGAAGAACAGGAATTGGAAACTCGACCGGCGTAGTGAGTATATTAAGTAAATTATCTGTTAGAAGTAATGCAGCGAAGTTACAGTAAAATAACCCGATTGGTATTGCACATTAACCGTCTCACATTTCGTTTGTACTTAGGTGGTGCAGTGTGCATCGTTATTGTTTATTTTGTGTTTGTGTGTTTGTGTGTTTGTGTGTGACGATGTGCCCGGTTTCATCTGTTTAGAATCACAAGAAGGAACCTGTTGCTTTGTGAAGAAGGATAGTTGTGAGCTGACTTCTCCATACCTTTGTCACACTGACTGCGTGTTCTACACAATGAAACTCCACTACAAAATTCCAGAACCAGATAAATACGTGTTGTCTGTGAGTTTGACAACGACTAACAGCGGAAAGCTATTATGGCAGAGTGACACTAAGGACAAGAGCAAGACGAAAGATGTCAACATCACTGTATGCACAACACCACAGAAGGTGAAGTTTGTCTTTTCACGAGCTGATGTCTGAGTTCATTCATAAAGTTCTTTGGTTATCTCTATTATTTCTAGCTTATGACAAAGTTGGCCATTCTCATTATGTTGTTTCTTGCCAGACTGGGTGCGTTGAGTGCTGCACTGAACATGTCTGAGTGATAGATAAGCAGAAAATGAACAACTAAAAACATTGTCACATTTATTAACATTGTGCTAAGACTTCAGCAGCTGACCATCCTTCACCCATCTTTTGTGAGATTGTATTTTGTCATGTAATATTCATTTTGGTTGGCTTTGTAAGCTACGGATTTATCCCAGTAGTTGACCAATGACTGGCAAGTATTTCTCTCATGAAGCTTTGCTAACAAACTTGTAGTATCCCTCATTTCTTCTTGTGCTTTAGAAGACACATGTAAAATGCAGACATGGCTGATAAGTCAAGCAACTCTAGAAACTTCTGACTCACAGCTTACATTGTCATGAGCAGACTTTGATATTTCAGTTCCTCAAAACTACTCAAGACGCGTTGCTTGCTTTTGGTTACAGCACGCATTGAATACTAGGGTATTCCATGTGTTTTCATTGTCTTAACTGTCACTGTTTTCCCATCTTTGTACTCTTACCACCGGCAGTAACCCTATGTTCTATGTTAGGATGTCTCTCTATAAAATCTCAATACTCCTTTGTCCACTTTTGGCAAGATTCATTCGCTGTATTTATAACACTATAGAATTTTTTGTTTACTTATTTGAAACTTTTAATTTGCCTTGAACTTTACTTTTAACAAAAATACTTTCCGCCTAAGCCTAAGCTCTTCTTTTGAACTCTACCATAGTCTTACTATATCATTCTCTCTATATAAGTATTTGCTTCAACATTTTCAGCAGTTGCTCTATGCATGCCAGTTGGCTCGCTGAGTGAAAGTTTTCATGGAGTTTTATCTTATTTCTAGTTAGTATTTTTGTATCTCAATATTTCTTACTTTATTTCGAGTACATTTGTGTCAACAGATGTCTTATTCAATTCAAAAATGTATTGGTAGATGACTGTCAGATATTTATTTATTTTTATAAACCTTTGTTGCGTGTTTCTCTACAGATTACAATTCAAGGCCAAAATGCAAACCCGTTTAAATCGGGTGTTAAAGGGGCGATACTTATTTTCGACGTTTCATTCCATCGACTATCAACGACAGAAGCAATAACATCCACTGCACACAGTGGAACTTCTTTCTGTGCTGACACCGACACAACGACTGGTGATAACTGGTTCAGTGTTGACGAAGCTTCGATGACAACAACGTCAACATTGCAATCATCCGATGGTCTGACTACTACAGCAACAGTTGTGGGAGGAGTTGTTGTGGCCTTCGTCCTTTTAATTATCGTTGTATTCGTGTTCATCAGACAAAAAAAGAAAAAATATATAAAGAAGTAAGATTTTGTAATTAAATATCGATTTTAGCAGCGGTTAATCTAAAAGTATTTCCGAATATACTAAGAAATTTAGAAGCTAATTTTGAAATTGCCGAAAATCCACGTTAACAGGAGATAAACTTTAGCAGGAAAAAAACCAACCCCAAAATAACTGTAAATTTTTCTGTTTTTCACATCGCTGACAGCGTTCCTGCGAGTGACGTTCCTCCACTTGGTGTCAACATTGCTCACACACCCGAGTACCCATACTTTGAAGGTAAAGACGCGTTAGTCATCTTGTCCCAGATACTTTGTGCCTTCCCGTTCTTCTTTTATGTGTTTTGTCTCTTTTTCCATTCATCCCGGCTAGGTGCATGTATTTGCACTAAAGCCCAGTGACAACTGGCAAAGCGAGACCGTAGGAATCTTCATCAACGTTCATGTAAGTGATTTTTCCGCCGGCAACAAGACGAACTGATATCACTAGTGACAAATCTTCCGGCACATAGTTTAATTTGTTTTCTGCACGTCTGCCGAGTTCCTGCCATACAAACAGACCACAAGTATTCGCTCCACTGTGCAGCCTGCAGACTCTAACCACTGATAAACCACGTCTGTGCTTCCTTCCGACTTTACAGCTCTGTGTACTTCCTGCCAACGCCATTAGTGCGCGTGCCCACGTGTGTACGCACGTACGTGTATGTGTGTGTGTGAAACAGAGTGGAGAATGTGTGAGTGTATGTTTGATATGTGTTCAAAGATATGTGTGAGACTAAGAATAAAAATTTAGTAGTTACTCCCACTTTATCATTAGTAATCAAGGCCTTTCTTAATTTGGCACTAATCGTCCTTTCCATACTACCACCATGTATAAAACTTTATCAAACAGCCACATATCCCATGATGTGTTTAGTTGAGAAAGTCTCTTAGTCCATGTACTGCACGTGTATCTTGGTTACAACTTTCAGAAACAATTTTTTTTGTGATAGCAGGATGTACAGCCGTGATTCTGTATTCCTTGTTTACGCTTACCCTTCACCCAAATGAACAAAGAAATAAGTGGTTCACATGTTTGACAAAAACGCACCAAAGAAGAGAAGCTGTAACAAAGGGAACTAAGCGACCAAGAGGCACCCAGTCCATGACTTATCTCCCTTTGTCCTTCCCTCGCCGTTTTTCTTTTCTATTTCTGGCATCTATGACCCTCGCAGAACTCGCCGCATTGCAGCTTGTCAACATTATCTTATATTACAGGTTCTACTACTCGCTTCCTTCGTCTTGTGTCTTCCACTCAAACCGTGCAAAGTCGTGTGTTCGCGCGTGTGTAATAGAGGTAGACAACAAGAGAAAAAATGAAAGAAAAGTCATTGAATATACATCAAAACAAAGCTTTCAGCCTTTTACAAACCTGTTCTGATAACTTTTGTACCGACAAGTCCGCACATGAAGATTCACCAGCAACATCGCCGTTTACAGCGCTGGAAATGACAAGGTAACTGTGAGTCTTGATCCTGGACTTTCTCTGGACATCAACACTAACAAGTTTATTAACAGTCTGTCTTTCCCTTTAAAAAGATATGAACCTTGATATTAACCGGCTGCTCTGTGTTTGTTATTGGCGGCATCTACAACCACACACAGGTAAAGACACAACTTGGACATCAAAGTCCAAATGATGGGGGAAATACTTCATGTTCGCTACTGAATACATACATGCTGTTTATAAATACTAAAGTCATATCCACCATGCATGTTTCTGTGTGTGTGTTTTCAATGAGAAAATACTAGTATTTAGCATACTTCTCCTATCAGTGGTCTCCTATATTAATGCCCAGGTCAAATGAAGCGTGGAGAGACTGGTCACGTGGTGATCATTGCTTATGTTACATCAAACACACTGTGCTTTATTTTCTTAAAAACGTTTCTAAAAACAGTTCAGGATTCTGTCGACAGTTGACCTTCCTGCTCCACAATATTATGTCAGATTACAGAGAGCAAACACATTATAAACTCGACAAACACTCACAGTGTCAACTGTAAACATCTTCCTGGTTTCTTCCACGGAGCAGACAACATACAACACACTTGGTATCTACTGCAAGTCTACACAGTCGCCTGTTGGTCGTGAGTTAAACTCTGAAATTGTGGTTCAATGAAAAACCTAAATTTTACATCTTTACTTCTGTTCTTAACATTCATAACATTAATCTTCATAGTGTTATCGCTGTAAAGAGCAAGGAAAAGAGCAGAACGTGTAGAGGTTGTCAGGAAGGAATATTTTAGCTGCAACATCAAGATTTTTTCAAATTCTTTGAATCATTATCTTGTTGTGGTAACATTTATATTCACGTTTGATAAGATCGTGACACTGCTTCTGTTTTCAAGAGTAAACATGATGAAGATCTCAGTCTTTTTGCTGCTTGTCTTCACTGAGATGGTGTTGTGTTATACAACAGCAAGGTACGGGAAACTTGTTTTTTGTTTCTTAAACTTTTCGTTCTATAACAGTTATATACATTTGTGTTTGGTTGTCCCTTCATGCACTGCGTATATCTATGTGTATTTGCTCTTTTAACTCTTTCTTTCTTTCTTTTGACTTTGTTCCAACACAACTCATTCCGTCGAGTGATAAATTTTCAATGTTCTTTGTTCGATGTCAATACCTTTAAATAATCCCAATATAAGAAAGATGTACACCAGCGGTTCTCAACCTTTTACTTGTGACGCCCCCATGACGAACAAAGGTACGTCCGCGCGACCCCCCTTAGCCAGCAATGTAAGCTAATTTCACTGATACCGGTATAAGAAACTTTAAAAAAATGAGCACCTTCGTTCCCCCCTTGTAAGCACATCGCCCCCCCCCCCAGGGGGGCGCGCCCCACCGTTTGAGAACCGCGGAGGTACACGAACACAAAACTTCTATCACTTACATATACAAGTCGGCATTTAAACATTTAACAGTTGATATATAATTATCTATATCGAGAAGAGACAGATGGAGAGTGGAAAGAGGTTTAGAATCTTGAGGAATATAGTATCAATTTATTTTCAGCACTTGTGAAAGTTTTCGGTGGCTTGACAGTAAAGGCAACGGTGAGAAAAATTAACAGATCTTCAACCATCCCTATTTCTTTCTATCGACAAAATTTCTATCTCATAATAATTACAATAAGTACAGTATTTAAACACACTAGCAGAGAGGTTCTTGAATAATACTAATAACGTAGATTATTAAATAAATAATATTTTTATATTTCTGTGTGTAAATTAAACTATAAAATTGAAACAGACTGCTATAGGACTTTGACTAAAACCGTGTGTCCTGTAATTTAACGATGATGTATTTGTAAATAAACGCGGATGTCACAGTTCATGATATGACGAGAACCTAAGAGACTACATCGCTAAAAAGTGTTACAAGGAACATGATGCACAGATAGTAGGAAATAATGTAAAAAATAAAACTATGGAAGCCATGTAGTCCAAGTTATTTTTCTATGCAGACTATGAAAATGCTTTAAATAAAATAATTATAGCTAATTCATTCTTCTGTATTACTCCACTCTATCAAAACAGGAAGCTGTGATTTCATGACAGACTTCTGCGGTTGGACAAACTACAACAACTGGAAGATAGGCTGGTGTTGTGAGTACGAACAAGTCTAAGCATCTGTCATGTAGACTGTCTTGTAGGCAAGGCATATCATGTGTAGACATCTACTTAGGTGTTCTGAAGCAAGAGTAAGTCTTTGCCAAGGAATAAAATAGAGAACTCAAGGAAAAGTGTCTTGTTTCCGAAGTTAATGATGTTAAGAGTCACGGGCACTTCTTGCTACTTTATTCCGGGGCACATTTCTCACCTTGTAAGTACAGTGATCTGTAAAACATTTGTGGGGTCTGTAGACTGCTTCATAATTTCACAAACAAGAGGCGTGTCCTTGAGTTTCCCATCTTGCCCTAGTGCAAACTGAGACATACCCTTGCTTCATGACTATTGCCTTGGTGGGTTTAACAGAGCTAAACAACAGTAAACAATTAAGTCCTACAACATAGTGAGCACATAGGGCTTGGTGTTAGCATCAGTGTCTTTATAGAAGAGACTTTTGTATCGGAGAGGGACATCAGTATAGTCATGGCTGACGGATGTAAGACATAAGCAGATGTTTCCGATCTAGTCATTATCCTAAGTTTGGTCTATTAGTGGTGCAGTCCTCTCATCAAGTTTGTGTTGTAGAGAATTATCATCATGTTCTATAGGCGCTCCCTTAACTTTTTTGGTGGCTTGTTAGGGGCAACCAGTGTCAGAGAGGAGTTGGGCCTTTGCCTCACATAAATACTGCAACAACAGTGGGGTCTCTAACACCGCACTTTCTTACCACCAATGGGGTAGGGAAGTCTTCAAGATATGGATGATGCCATTTATGATCATTTTGTAGCTTTACCTTATGCTAATAATTTTATATCTGTAGTAAAATGTAGTAAAATGTCATACTTTTCGTTGAGGTGAGGGGGCTTATTTTGTGTTTAGACACACATTACAGAAACTGCTGCTTTGTGGAAATGAAGAATAATGAAAAAAGACAGCACCTGATGTCACCACAGCTTTGTGGTAGTGAGGACGTCCATTACACAATGAAGCTCCGCTATGAAATTCCAAACCCAAACATGTACACTCTGTATGTGTACTTGATGACGGATCAAGATTGGATACGGTTATGGCAGACTGATAACAAGCAGGACTTTTTAACTGAAGAGCTTAACTTCACTTTGCCTCAACTACCCTTCCAGGTGAAGCTCCTCTTTCTACTAATTAGAAGTTGATTGTGAGTCTACAGTAAAATTTTTAGAGAAATTTACCTTCGATAAAATTTCTTTCTACTGAGACATTGTCATCATTTTAAATATTTTTGGTATAGATGACGATCACTATGACGATTACAATGCCCACATTTAAAGATCGGGAACGATATTTTATTTTAAAAACCCGATTCATTGAACATAACATGTATTTAATACATTTAACATAATTTTAGAGGAAGTTTTCTTTAGAATATTTTGGTAACTTAAAATTTTTTTTTAAAACACTAGTACATTAATGGTTGTCTGATATTTGTACATATTTATAGATTTCGTGTTACTATTACTGTACAGATCATGATTGAAGGCGAAAACAAGGCAGATAGGTGGGACGGGGATCAAAATATACTTATCTTAGACGTTTCGTTCCATCAAACGAACATACCAAGTGAAATCGAAAGAAATAGCGCTCTATCTACACCTGTTGTCACCAAAACAATGATCAGCGATAATGGAAATAGTTATCGTACAAGTGATATTTTAATGACCACGACAACCACATCAATGACGATGGATTTTACTTCTCTATCGACAAACATCACACAGGGATCATTGACAGTCAACACCATACCTGCCACGACACTTTCGCAGTCTATCAGCAGTAAGTACCCTTTAATGAAGACCTTTTTTATTTATATTAATGTAGACTTTCTTTTGTCATATCTTGGACCTGCTGTAACAAGATTTATTCCATTAACTTAAGGACCTTTTAAACTAACCACAAATTGTTTAACTTGACTATATTCGATCAAACGTTTGTATTGTTGTCATGAAGAACATATTTGCTAAAATAAACAACGTGTCTGGTTGTGAATAATTTTAAAAGTACATTACCTCCTCCTCCACCTTCCCCAAAAATACCACTACTACTATACTTCGCTTGTGACTCTTGTTTACAATGAAATAATTCGCCAAAATTAAGCAAGATTTTGGGCAGCGCCATAATGCATGGTGCAGACAAAAGTCCTTGTTACCTTAGCAAAAGTAAAATTTACTGTAAGAGTCGACAGGATATGAGACTTTCTTGTCAGCTTAGTACAGCTGCATTCTGATGTAAAAAATAGAAACATAGAACAGAAGAGTGTGATTCCTGGGGTTAAATGATTGCTGATCGTGGAAGGAATTACCCTGTCACGAAATGTTCTCTTGCTGTCACAAGATGTGATCTTGTTTGGACCTTAGATACACTAATATAAACATATGTCCATTTTATATTTACTATCTTATGACTTATGTGTATCTAATTCATATTGATATGGTATGATTTTCTTGTTTAAGAAGTGGCCTACCACCGTTAGGACAATGGCTACATAAAAAGCAAATTTTACTTGTACTGCCACTATCCTTCAAAAATAATTGTTACTGTAATTGTCATTGTAGTCAGCTGTGACATCTTTTCATCTTTTCAGCGTCAGGTATAAACACTCTGATCACGACAACACAGTTAATTATTACAACATGCATCTAACTGCAGTCGTTAATTCCACTGATGATTGTAGGATTAACACTGACCACACAATAAAGTTGAAAGTTTGTTCTTAGTAATTCTCTCACTTTTTTTTATTCTTTTACTGCATCATCTTCGAAGGCAAAAGACTAGTAAGGAAACGTTCATAAACACTCACACACATATATAGAGAGAACAGAGTAGCCGTTATCTGCTAAAACGATTTAGTCCATGCACGCGGGGTAGTAGACCTAAGGAAATTTAAAGCGCCTGAATGTGCTAATACATTCTAATACACATACAGACCAGTGATGATTGACCACGCGAGCCGCTAACACAATATGAAAATAAATATTTGGTTGTTACTTTTCACTCAAGTTGTTTTGACGACCGAGGTCATCAGTAAGCTCCACGTCTTCGCTTGCCCTCCTCCAGCTTGATGACTTCCCGGCAACGAACGCAAGTGTCAAATCCTTCATCAGATAAAACTTTGGGTCTGGGCACAGTGTGTTCACAATATCCGTTCTGTATTGCAGTTTGTCAACATTATCTACTTACAGGCCTACTAGTCGCTTCCTTTTGCTCGTGTCTTCCACTCAAACCGTGCAAAGTCGTGTGTTCGCGTGCGTGTGTAATAGAGGGAGACAACAAGAAAGAAACAAAATGAAAGATAGAAAATCCATTGAATATACATCAAAACAAAGCTTTGTTTTCAGCCTTTTACAAATATGTTCTGATAAGTTTTTGTACCGACAAGTCCGCACATGAAGACTCACCAGCAACATCGCCGTTTACAGCGCTGGAAATGACAAGGTAACTTTGTGTCCTGATCCTGGACTTTCTCTTGACATCAACACTAACAAGTCTATTAACAGGCTGTCTTTCTCTTAAAACGATATTAACCTCGATAAAGACACAACTTAGTCGTCATAGTCCAGATGATGAGGGATATACTTCATGTTCGCTACTGAATACATACATGCTGTTTATAAATACTAATGTCATATCCAGCATGTAAGTGTCTTTTTGCGATAAGAAACTACTAATATTTAATATATTAATGACCTGATCAAATGAAGCTTGGAGAGGCTGGTCACGTGGTGAGCATTGCTTGTATTGACATCAAACACACTGTGCTTTATTTTCCTGAAAATGTTTCTAAAAACAAGCCAGGATTCTGTTTACAGTCGACCTTCCTGCTCCACACAAGTGTCCGTTCAGCCAGATTACAGAGAGCAAACAAATTACAAACTCGACAAACTACTCACAGTGTCAACTGTAAACATCTTCCTGGTTTTTTTTCCACGGAGCAGAGACAACATACAACACACTTGGTATCTACTGCAAGTCTACACAGTCGCCTGTTTATCGTGAGTTAAACTCTGAAATTGTGGTTCAATGAAAAAAAAGTTAGCTATTTAAGTGTTTATTTCTGGTCTTAACATTGTTTGCTTCATCTCCATAGAGTGTTATCGCTGTAGAGAACAAGGACAATAGCAGAAAGTGTAGAGGCTGTCAGGAAGGAATATTTTAGCTGCAACATCAAGTGTTTCTCAAATTCTTTGAATCATTATCTTGTTGTGGTAACCGCCGCTACTTAGTCTCTGTAAACAAAGAATTGCAGTGAACTTATACCCACGTTTGATTAGATCGTGACTGTTTTTGTTTTCAAGAGTAAACATCATGAAGATCTCATTCTTCTTGCTGCTTGTCTTCACTGTGATGGTGTTGTGCTTTACAAAAGCAAGGTACGGGAAACCTGTTTTGTTTCTTAAACCTTTCGTTCTATAACAGTTATCAACTTTTGTGTTTGGTTGTGCCATCATGCACTACGTATACTTATGTGTATTTGTTATTTTAACTCTTTCTTTCTTCCTTCCTTTTGAGTTGGTTCGAACACCACTCATTGCGTCGAATTTTCCATTTTCAATATTCTTTGTGCGCTGTCAAGGCCTTTACAAAAGAACAATATAAGATAGATGTATTGTACACGAACACAAAACTCCTCTTGATCACAAATACAAGTAAGCATTTAACATTTAACAATTTATATAATTATATTTATCGAGGGGAGACAGAGAGAGAGCGAAAAGAGCTTTAGAATCTTGAGGAATATGGCATCAATTTATTTTCAGCACTTGTGAAAGTTTTCGGTGGCTTGACAGTAAAGGGAAAGGTGAGGAATATTAACAGTATTTGAACCATCCCTATTCCTCCCTATTGACACAATTTCTAGCTCATCATATTTACAATGAGTACAGTATTTAAACACACTACAAGAGAAATTCTTGAATAATATTAACAACGTAGATTATTTTTATATTTCTGTGTGTAAAGTAAACTATAAAATTGAAACAGACTGCTAAAGGACTTTGACTAATATCGCGTGGTGTCCTGTAATTTAACAATAATGTATTTGTAAATGAACGCGGATGTCACAATGCCATGATAAGAAGAGAACCTAAGAGACTACATCTCTAAAAACTGCTATGAGGAACATGATGCACAGATAGTAGGAAATAATTTAATTTAAAACTATGGAAGCCATGTAGTCTAAGTGATTTTTCTATTCAGACTATGACAATGGTTTACAAAAAAATTATGGTTAATCCCTTCTTTTGTATTACTCCACTCTATCAAAACAGGAAGCTGTGATTTCAAGACAGACTTCTGCGGTTGGATAAACAACTACAACTGGAAGGTAGACTTGTGTGGTGAGTACAAGCAAGTCTAAGCATCTGTCATGTAGACGGTCTTGTAGGCAAGTCATATTGTGTGTAGACATCTACTTAGGCGGTGTTCTGAAGCAAGAGTAAGGGCTTTATAGTAAAGACTTTTGTATCGGCTAGAGACATCAGTATAGTCATGGCTGACGGATGTGAGACACAAGCAGATGTTTCCGATCTAGTCATTATCCTAAGTTTGGTCTATTAGTGGTGCAGTCCTCTCATCAAGTTTCTCTTTGTGTTGTCGAGAATTATAAACATGTTCTATAGGCGCTCCCTTTACACTTTGGTGGTTTGTAAGGGGCAGCCATTGTCAGAGAGTAGCTGGGCCTTCGCCTCATATAAATACTCGACAACAGTTGGGTCTCTAACACCTCACTTTCTTACCACCAGTGGGGTAGGGAAGCCATCAAGATATGGATGATGCATTAAATGATCATTGTGTAGCTTTACCTTATGCTAATAATTTTACATCTATGTAGTAAATACTTTTCGTTGATTGGGGGCTTATTTTGTGTTTAGACACACATAACAGAAAGTGCTGCTTTGTGGAAATGAAGAATAATGAGAAAAGACAGCACCTGCTGTCACCACAGCTTTGTGGTACTGAGGACGTCCATTACATAATGAAGCTCCGCTATGAAATTCCAAACCCAAACATGTACACACTGTATGTGTCTTTGATGACGGACCAAGATTGGATACCTTTATGGCAGACTGGTAACATGGAGGGCGTTTTAACTGAAGAGCTTAACTTCACTTTGCCTCAACTACAGTTCCAGGTGAAGCTCCTCTTTCTACTAAGTAGAAATTAATTTTGAGTCTACGGTAATATTTTTAGAGATATTTATCTTCGATAAAATCTCCTTAGAGTGAGACATTTAAATATTTTTTATATAGATAATGATTACCATGACGTAAAATATTTTATTTTAAAAGACCGATTCCTAGAACATAACATATATTTAATACATTTAACATAATGTTGGGGATTTTTAGAAATCTTTGGTTACTTGTAAATATTTTCAGACACTAGTACGTTGATAGTTGTCTGATATTTATACATATTTATAGACTTTCGTGTTACTATTACTGTACAGATCATGATTGAAGGCGAAAAGAAGGGGGATAGGTGGGACAAGGATCAAAGTATACTTATCTTAGACGTTTCGTTCAATCAAACGAACATACGAAGTGAAATCGAAAGAAAGAGCACTACATCTACACCTGTTGTCACCGAAACAATGATCAGTGATAATGGAAATAGTTATCGTACAAGTGATATTTTGATGACCACGACAACTACCTCGATGACGATGGATTTTACTTCTTTATCGACAAGCCTCACATCGGGATCGTTGACAGTCAACACCATGCCTGCCACGACACTTTCGCAGTCTATCGCCACTGTGGTTATCACCAGTAAGTACCCTTTTATAAAGACATTTTTATAGAGATTGATGTAGAGTTTCTTTTAATGTCTTGGAACTGCTGTAACAACACATTCAATTACCTTAAGGACCTGTTAAACTAACCACAAATTGTTAAACGAATGGCTTTATTAGACCAAACTTTTACATTGTTGTCATGTAGAACATATTTGCTAGAATAAACAATGTGTTTGGTTATGAATAATTTTGAAAGTACCTTACCTTCTCGAAAAATACCACAACTGCTATACTTCCCTTGCGACTCTTGTTTACAATGAAATAATCTCAGAAATAAAGGCATGCTGCAGACAAAAGTCCTTGTTACTTGAGCAATAGTAAAATTTACTTTAATAGTCGACAGGGTATTAGAGTTCTTGGTCAGCTTAGTGCAGCTGCAATCGGATTTAAAACATAGCAACATGGAACACAACAGATCCCTGGGGTTAAATGATTGCAGGCTGATCGTCGAAGGAATTACCCTGTCACCAAACGTTTACATGTTGTCACAAGATGTGATCTGGTGTGGACCTTAGATATGCTAATATAAACATATGTCCACTTTACAATTACTATCTTATAACTTACATGTATCTAACGCATATTGATATTATATGGTTTTCTTGCTTAAGCAGTGGCCTACCCTCTTTAGGACAACGGCTACATAAAAAGCAAATCTCATTTGTTCTATCACCCTTCTTCACAAAGAATAGTTACTATAATTGTCATTGTAGTCAGCTGTGACATGTTTCCATCTTTGCAGTGTCAGGTATATACATTATGATCACGATAACACAGTTAATAACGACAATAATCTTACTGTAGTCATTAATTCAACTGATCATTGTATGATTACCATTGCCCCCAGGAGAATGTTGAAAGCTTTTTCTCAGTATTTCTCTACTTTTATTTTGTTTTCTTACTGTATGATCTTCGAAGACAAAAAAAAAAGAAAAAATAGTAATGAAACCGTTCATAAACACACGCATATATATAGAGAGAAAGAGAACAGAAGTTGCAATCTGCTAAAAACGATTTAGTCCATCCACGAAAGGTGGTAGACCTAAGAAAAATTTTTAATAACCGATAACTCCACTCTCTTAAACTGTTTGTATGATTACTTAAATTATTCTTGCTGATCATGCAGTAGCGATAGTATAATCAAAAAGCCTAAAGGTATATTTTTTTCTGCAGACAATACTTCTATACAGAATGAGAGGCAGCCAGGTGATGCCATCGGGAGTGTAATTCAAGAGACCCATACCACCTCTGATACACAGTCAGCAAACTCCACCAGTGATCCGACAACAGTAACAGCAGCAGTGGCAGGCGCTGTTATCGCTGTTCTTATTTCTGTTATCATTGCCGCCGTACTCATCAGAAGAAAAACAAAGAAGACGCGAAACTCGTAAGGATGTGTTGTAGATTAATTATCATTTTTTGACTTTAATTATCCCTTCTTGTCTGAGTTAAACGCGTTTGACATGGATTTCTGTTGATGTCTTTTATCCCGAAGTTATCTTAAAAGTAGGAATTTTGCCGATTGTGATTAACTAGCAAATATTGACACCATACTTGTAACTGCTTTGATTTTGTGATCAATGTGACAGGCTGCCTACAGTTAACCCTTGTCTCCTTCCTGTCAACACTGCTCGTGGACACGTCATCGCTTCTGTTGCAGGTGAAGACTTGCATTATTTCTCTTAGAAAATTAATTTTGTTGCATTTCTGCATCTCATTTTATATCCATCCAACTATCACAGATTACTGGGAAACACAGCTGACTATAAATATGATGATGGATGTATGTGTGTGAACGCTGTATTCTTCTTGGGGTGATGTCTGTTTGTGTTTGTTTGTATGTGTCGGTCAAACTTGGGTATAATATCTTTTGCTTATTTCTTGTTTTAATTAAATGTCGTGACATTGAAAATATTTCCACAGCGGGATCCGACCCAGACCACTACGATTGTGTGCAAGATGCTCCTAGAGGAAAACCACGTGGTGCAGCTGCAGGTACCGACTCCTCAACGTTGGCTGCTGACAACATCTACAACCACACACACGACAGTGACAACAAGCAGCTCTGTCGACATGGAGATGGTGGAGGAGGTATATACTCCACTTTGGCTACTGAAGACACCTACAGTCATCTGCAGGGCAAGGAACACCACAGATTTGATCGGCAGGGTGACGGAAATAAAAACTCACATTCAGCAACAGTTTCTGATGACGACTATCATCATTTGTAACAGCGAAATAATTGCTTAGTCTTTCCTCAAACGATTTACAGGTAGTGGACGATAAAGGAAACCTGTAAATCTAGCAATCTAGTTTATGCTTCAGTGCAACTGATTGTAGATTATTTAAATTGTCAGACAAGTATGTATATAAGTGTTTGACATATGTGTATGTAAGTATGCGCTCGCTTCATATGATATGCAACATTTCTTGACTTCAAACGGTCTGTTCAATCAGTTTTTGCGGTTGAATCTTTTGTTGATGCGGTCAGAGTATTTGTTGTTTAAACTGTCTCTAAACAAAAAGAAAAAAATAAACAAAAACTCAAAAACTACAAGATTATTTCTTGAGGTGGTCTCTGACACCAAAACCACTTTTCAGACCTGTGGTCTATCGTCATGACCTGATATTACACGATGCTTACAAAGAAAAAAAAAACCTGTTTATCATTGGTAACACTCTAAACAAAAGTCTACATTTCTTCAGACTAGGTCCTTATATACTTAGCCTTGCAACGTGGTTACTTAGCGACATTATATTTTAGAGTGGTGATTAGGAAACAAAATCTAGTTAAACTGTAACAGTCAAGTTTAACCAAATAAGTTCAGGTTTAGGTTGTGGATGAAATGAATATATCTATAATGTGAACTCATCCTTATCTAAGATATACATGTATATTAAACCAGGATGCAAACACGGTTACGAAATTTTAATATAACACAAATTTCCAAAACAGGTTGACAAGCAAAATTAAATTTATTTGTATTTAACTTTATAAAAAAATCGAAAGATGATGTCATTGTAACCATGCACTTTCAAGTCAGATTAATAAAATGTCTTTAGATGGATGATCTATGTAGAAAACTCATTGCATTCCTCAATGCCGTTGTTTTCCTAACCGACCACAAATTTCATTATCACATCAGAGCACAAATTACACAGATTTATTCTCCCCACCCTTCTAACGAGCTCACCTCCCCTCAGCTGTTTAATCATATGTAATACCAACACTTCAGCTCTCTTCTCAAAACAGAACACGTACATAATAAATTCATTACATCAGTTGTGTTAGTCAAACTGCAATCAAATAACAAAAGCAAGTCAGCTAAATATATAAGGCACTAAATAAGGCAATATGCCTTACTCTTTGTAATGGGTTACATCCCATGAGCGAGGAAAATAACACTGACACTCGGCCCACCTATAGGGCTAGTTGGTGATGTCAACGTTTGTCCTATCAACGTATCGTGTGAGTAAAATTGTCGTTTCCATGTTATCAAAAGTAAGGGAAGGCTTTGCTCATTTTGTCCATCTCTGTCGCCATTCGTGCAGCAATCTGAAGGTTTCTGGAGTTTCGTCGAGTGGAGTCCGTGGACCTGTCGATGTCGACAGTCGTGCTCCCTTTCTGCAAGTTAGGTTTCTGTAAAAGAACGAAAAAGCAAAACCGTTTCACGTATGTGTAGATGTAACAAATATCTGATGAGCAATTACCTCAGAATTATTCTACTTGTTTTTCTAAATAATTTTCGAAAAAAAAATACGCGTTTGATTTTATAAAGCTTGTCTGTAGCAAGAGCGTTTACTCGTTGAAAGTGGAAGCTGAAAATACCAACCAGTTGCTGGAGAAAGACTTCTACTGAGCTCAGACTGATGTCCATCAGTTTCTTCAGACCATCAGCGAGCTTTGGATACACGGACTGCTGTGTGATGTCACTTAGGAACTTGTCCAACAGCTGCGTGAAGTTGTTGCAAACGTGAAACATTCCTTGAAGCATTTCCTGAGGAAAAGAATTTTAAAAAATTATGATCGTGCGATTAATTTCTCTTTCTCCCTCTCTCTCCACACACACGCGGACGTACAGAATCAACAATTAAGTTTACTAAAGACACTCGCACACAAGCACTATTTTATGATTTCGCAACTGCCCTTATATACTTTTATAGCTTTTATTTTATTTTATTTTATTTTATTTTTTCCAGAGAACATAAATGGCTCTTACCCCTGTGCTTTGGTTTCCTCCTTGGAAGCTTGGAGGGTCGAACGCCAATGGATTCACGACGCAGATGTTTGTTATACTCAAGCACTGCATGAACCATGACAGAGAAAGTAAATAAGGATTAGATAATCGCAAAGACCAGTTTTTCTTGAGTAAAAATCATCTTGCACTGTTTATACTCACAATGAACGGTATTTACTTAGCCCTTAATGAGATAGAATATTGTCTTTCCCTATTGTGTACCTATTTGCTTACCAACACACATGTACATACATTCATACGTCATCAGTCATGTGAGCATCAGATATTTTAAACATTCATTCATCTCTCAAGTACACCATCTTTATTAAATCCATGCTAGCACACTGCTCTATGTCTTTACTACACTCACATTTACAGACAGCTTCACACACTTACATTGTCCCAGAAAGTACGATTGGCATCCGTTCTTGCTTGCTTCAGCAGGTCATTCAAACGTGAAATATTCTGAGTCGACATTTGGGATTGGTCAACTGGCAATGCTGTGATACCTTAAACAGAGAAAGTAAAATAAAAATGAGACGAAGAATCTTTTCTTACACTATTTTGTTTGTCTATATTATTTGGTGTTTTGTGATTTGTGCAAAACTAAACTAAACTAAACTCGACACGAAAGTTATTACCCAACTAGAATTCAATATCTAGCACAGTCAGCAGTTCTTTAAGCAGTTAAAATTCATAATTTTTAAATTTCTTTCAACTTATATTTGCTACTAGTGAAGTTCACATATCAATCTTCTACTAAACTGTTGTAAAAATTTTAATATATACAATATTTTTCTCTTTTAGTGTGCAAGGTTTTAAATTTGTATCGTGTTCACATCTTTGTTGTTTTCTGTTCTTTGCTGGTAAACAACTATTTGTAATCCAGTCGGTTCCTCTACCCATATTGTTCTCGATGAATGCAATAACAATAAACATCAATCCTAAGCTTTATTTGCTATATAAAAAAACATTTAAAACAAATTTCATCTGTCTGGTCATCTTTTTTCTTACTTTTTGATAGCAGTCTTTCCTGCTCCTGTAAAGTTATTAAAATGTACATCTACAAGATTTTTGTTTCTGTAGTTATACATCCCCCCGTTGGTATTAATTAAAAATATTTTCCTACTTCAGGAAACATAAAAGTATCTAAAACATGTTTCTTCTCTGAGAAAATACGTAAAAAAGCAGCAAAATAAACCTTACTCATAATCAGAGAGACAGTCAGTAAACCAAACATTACTGATCTCAAAACCTCCATGTTTCCAGTGGTATGTCTTCACTAGCTCCAAAGTTTATCTGTTGAAGGCTCTTGTCTTGATGCTGTCAAACTCTACCTTTTATATATGACTGGGTCTGGAATTCTGGAGTTTCTAAAATACAGGTGATGACAACTCAAGGATATACTTTTATCAACAGTTACTAAAGCAAGCATTTCACAACTTACGACTATGATATAAAGTGTGCTTGGTTTTACCTGAACATCTCAGTTTTCACCTGACAATTCATTAACTAATGGTGATTGGCTTTTATTTCGAGAATGTTCTATCCGATGAGCTGTAGGGTGACCGTGTGTAGTCTTTATCGCATCCTGTTCCTTCTGTATCCCGTTGATAGTCGCTGTGTACGTGTACAATGGCCGTCAGTGTGACTGTCAGTCTGTGAAGCCAATGGAGCGTGAGTAACATGAACCTCAGTGTGTGTGACTGTATTGGGGTCGTGACTGGCGGAAGTGCTCACCGACCTCATCCTTTTTTACGAACAGAGGTGAGTTTTGATACCATCGACAGGCAGACAATCACTTCCGTCGACACTGTTACTGACCATCCCGCATACTTGAAGAAATTTTATATCCATCCTGTGAAACAATATTCTTTAATCCGCTGTGTTGTTTTCTCTCGAGGTATTGATGGATTACAAAGACGAATCGTACTACTTGTCTACCTGTCTTCTTTTGTTGATTGTTTTCCCTTTTGTTGTTATTGTTGTTGTTGCTTTTTGTTGTTTTGCTGATGTTGTTATTTTTATTGCTTTCATTGTTGCTGCTGTTGTTGATATGATGATGATGTAGTTGTCCCATCTCGTTAGACACAAGACTAGCATCTGGGTCTGTTTGGTTTGTGGCAATGACTAGTAGGATCTGAGGAAATTCCCTCAATTCTGCAGTAATTCTGGAGAAGTGCAATTAAGAACTATGTGCTCGGGTAGGGATTGGAAAACTACGGTATTAGTAAGAGCCTTTTAGGAGCTTCAGAGCAGAACGGCAGAACAGAGAACATAGGTGGGAAGATGTGATGGTGGCGCCACTTCTACCTTCTTCCAGGAGTCCTTAGGACATCGGCTAGTCTTCATTACCTCAACCTTTCCCCCATGGTGCAATTTTTTTTAAGAAGAACTGAGTGACATTTTACCACCATCTTTTTCTCTTCGTAACCAGACAAAGTTTTATTTAGGCTCCTATGGTGAAACTCAGTATAATTATGCGCAAGGTATTATCTCTGTATCAATATTTGTTGTCTGTGTGTATTTGATGTTTTTTATTTTCTTTTTAGCTAATTTTTTTCTGTGCTGATAGATTTTTTAATTTATTTTATACCATTGTTATTCAAAAAGAATTTGTGTTTAATGTAATTTCTTTGTTAGTGCTTTTGTGGTTGACTTGTTCGTTTCCGCTTCTGTCCAATCGAGGGAGTTCCACAAACAATGACTGAGAGGTTGTGTTTCAATAGAGTGACACTGAAACTGTCGCACTACAACAAAGACACAATATCCTCAAATAAAGGAATCAGGAAACAGATTATACACCATCATGAATGTAGGTTGACAATATTGCCAGCTTTTTCCTAATTCTGACATTTGATCACCTTTTAGAATAATTGTGCAGTTTATCACAGTAGACGGTTGCTGAAGACGTTTCTTATTTCATGACTCCTAATACTTGCTGCTTTCTGTCTTAGAATTACAATGGTTCTAAAAATATTCTCAGATTAACTCTGTATTTAACTTCTTAAGCTTTAACCTACAGATAAAGATATTTTTTCTTCTTTGCGTTTAAACATAATTATTATCAGCTAGCAAAATAATTGTCTTGCTTCAAGATATAGAAATCAAGCAAACGGTTGGACTGATGGACAGATACAGAAATTGATATGGAGAGCGAAGATGTCTTTTGGTTTTCTAACCACGAAATCAAGAATATTGCCAGTCACCAGCAGGGGTTAGTTTTGACAGAGGACGGGGTACCAGGGCCGGGTAAGAGCCTGGTGCCGGTGTCAGACACCAAGGAGTGGCTCCGTCATGCTGGACTCGCAGGACGATTGCAGTTATAGGATGCAACACCAGGCTAGCACATAATTTGTTTGATTGCTGCCTCTGACTTTGGTAGGGCCTGAATAAATTCCTTTTCCTGCACTAATTTTGGAGAAGATAAACTGGAAATCTATGACTGAAAAACTACGGCTTTAGTTAATGACCTTTCCCCGATTTGAAGCACAGCGGCCATGGGCAGCAGGGCGAGACGATGAAGTGTTTCCTCATCGAAACGGAAGTTAACAAACGTGTTTGTGATGAGCCTGTCAGATGACTGGGCCAGCAGGGTGACTAGGTCAGAAAGTGGCTAGACTGGTTAGATAGCTAGGGTGTGGTGAGTCAGCAGACAGCAGGTTACATTGCTACGTCGATGAGCATCTGACTGAAGGAACTTCATTGCAGCCATCTTAGTTACTGCACAAAACGTCTCGCACACGTCGTCCAGGTCGCTGTAGTCCATGTATCAGTGTGCCTGTACCTGTATCTGTTGTTGTCTTTGTGTGTGCGTGTGTGGTGTCTGCTTTTTTTATAAGCGAGTGTTTACCATATTCCCTAAAGTGGTGACTGTGTGGGAGACTGTATTTTAACCGAGCAATGCTAGAAGCCCCATGACACAAAAAGACAGTAATTTTATATAAAGGCACCACTACACCGGAAACAGACAATATTAAATATAAATAGTATGACACTGGCAATACGTTCCTAATACTGACATATGAATTTAGGCGTTGATTTTCTCTCTCTATTTATATATATAGTTAGATCGCATATGTAAGTATTTATAGATGCCACACTCATATAAACTACATGTCGTTTCACCAAAAGTACAGCCAAACAAGTTCAGACTCATAATTAAGTTTATTGTACAGGCATAAAACACGAAAACTCTTTGCGATGTCTAAATGATCAAATGCAATTCATATTATTCACATCATTTAACAAATATGTACAAAATTCTCTTTCTTGTAACATTTGATTAATGATTATACAATTAACATGCTGCATGTTTATGTTTTGTTTATTTTCTGCTCATTATTCTGTTTTGAGCCAACACAACTTGATTTAGCTGATTAACAAACACCACGTACAAGATAAATGTTTTCTTGTAAGAAAAGTCAAAAACAAACAAAATATTTTTAAAGAAAAAGCTTTCAAAAGCCACGTTCACAGTAACAATGTTTTTTTTACACCAGACAATCCAAATGTCTTCAACTGTGATAACCTCGACAAAGGAAACAAACTACATTTCTGAAGTTCGTCTCCTTTTGTCATTTTCCTAGTAAAATATTTCATCAGCGCTCCTTTTCGGGATTGCTCTGAATAATATCGGCTTTACCCCAAATCCATGTAACCCTCTGATGATTAGTTAGTCATAGATATTACCACGGAGACATAAGCACGCGAGAATGAAAAAAATACAGACTCTTATTCATTTTAAATGTCAGATGTCAATATTGTTTTTCAATAAATTGCTTTTCCTTCTTCCTTTGAAACAGTATTCCTTAATAAGACTGAACATATCTCAAATTTCTCGTGTCCTTAAAAATGAAACTGATCCTGTCTCTAAAGATCACTTTCTTCGCTATTATCTTTTTCCTCTTTTATCCTCATTCTCAATTATGTAAAATTAATCACAGTTTCTTTCAACAAAGCTTGATTTTTCAACAGATAAAAGTTGTACATATGTATGCACACGTGTATTATACATGACTGAATACCACAGTCACTATTTACAAATGAATAAATTATTATACGTTCAAAAAAATTCAATATGAAATAGAACTTAAGGCAATATGCCTTACTAGTTGCAATGGGTTACATCCCATGAGCTTTAAAAAAAAGCCTTGCATCAGTCTCTTTGACTGGTCAGTGTCCACAGCGATGTTCACTAGCCAACACAAAGATGACTAAAGATACAAGGCGGTTCCAGCCTGTGATTATTTTTCTCACAGGTTCGAAGCAAGAGCGTACATCATGTTGTTCATCTCCGCTGTCATCTGCGCGACGATCAGAAGGTTCCTGATGTTGCGTTTACTGATGTCTGAGGATGTGTCGATGTCAACCGATGAGTCCACCATCTTCATGTCCGGTTTCTACAAAAAAAATTTTAATAGATGTACAATTGTTCAAATGGATGGAAATATCTTCTCACTTTGTATGTGGATTTATATATATCGTGTCTGTGAGAGAAAGAGAACGAGAAAGAGGGGAAAAGTTTTAAGGCAGCGGGTATATTAGAGTATCAGAGATCTCTCTCTTCTCTCTTTGTGCACATATATATATATGCGGCGCCTGTGACAGAGAAGAAAGGGAGAGACGGTCTTTGGACAGTAGGTATACTTGGATAACATTGAACTGACATGTATGACAGAGAATTGTGTTTGTTTTGTGGAAAGTACGAACCATGTCCATGATCTTGGCCCTGATGGAGCCCAGGCTGACGTCCCGCAAGAGGACGAGGTCTTCACGCAGATGCGACAGGCCGGGCTGCTGCGCCACGTCCGCTGAGAACTTGTCCAGCAGATGCTGGAACCCCACGCACACCTCGTTCATGTCGTCCAGCAGGTTCTGAAATGATGTGTTTACAGCTCTTACCCTTATTCCAGAAAAATATCCAATGGTGGATTGTGTTGTAAATAACGTGATGATCATTTAATGATAAAGAGAAGATTTATAGGTTGTTCAATGAACGTAGGGTGTACGTTCACATCCAAATGGAGATCTTCGGTACTTAATACTAATTGAGCAAAGCTTGTGTATTTGTTTATAAATACACAATAATCTACTGTACTTTAAATTAATATTATTAGAATTATTTTCGATATCACATATACATGATTTTATTACATTTATGTTTGAATTGGACTTCAGTTGTATACATTTGAAATCGTAGGAAGAGGTTTCCAAGCAAATATGAAAATCTCTGTAATCTTTTTTAGAAAATATAATTTTCTTGTATTTTACTTTTTATTTAAATCAGAAAAAATCCATAACCATCTTTACTTTTTGCTACTTGACCAGTAGCCACTTTTAAATGGGATTCCTACTTTTCTAAAAGTAACAAATTTACATAAATGTCACTTACATCTATGGTTTCGGTCTGATTAACTACGAAGTGTGGATAGTGGGACACTTCCTGTGAGTTTTTCCCAGTGGAGCCAAGCATTGTACATATGATAGGATCCATCATTTTCTGGCACTAAGACAATAAAAAAAACAGACATAGTGAAACAATGTATGGCACCCAGCAGTTGTAAACAGCGCATCGCAAAAAGCTTTGTGCAGACAATCAACACAAGTAATTACAAAGAAGTTGTAGTTTGACAGATTTTAACACAGTCATGACAGCATCAAAAGCCATTTTGGTACCAGTTGTACAAACTGTGTGCCAAACCTACCGACCGAACGATACCAGACTCCTACAGGCTAGACGTCAGTAAAAATCTTTTTAAGGATTATCATCATCATCATTATGGTCGTCGTCATCGTCATCATTATCAACAACACAACTACCACCATCATCGCCGTTATACTCACATTGACTGAAAAAATGTGGTTTGCGTCGTTTCTGGCTCCAGTGACGAGCATCCGCAAGTCAACAAGCTTTGGAGAGACCGTGGTGGGGTCACTGGGTACAAGGGGTAGAGGACTCGCATTCGTCGTGTCCCACACTGTGAGACCTGCAATCACGATCCCATGCACCACTCAGAGAGGAATAAGTCATTTAAAGAGCAATGAAACACGTGACAAAAAAGGAAAACGAGCTCTTCAGTAAAAGCAAGGGAGACAAGCATGCCTTCCAAAGTAAAACAAGGTTGTAGAACACAATATGTTTGAAGACATCCTTCGAGATACTGGTAGGAAAATAACCATAAATAATTTTGTTTTTAAAGCAGTTTTTTTTCTTTGCAAACTAATGCTACAATTAATTTATCTCCTATTTCTTTTAATTTTGTTTTCATTGCGGCTTCCGTTACTTTTCATTAATGTCTACATCTTTCCCTTTCTTTGTCACTGTAATTAATATACCACATAGATCGCTCAAAAATAATTGAAGCTTCATTGTGGTCATGAAAAGTTTTCTTAATGACGTATTTGTCTACACTTTTATAAAAAAAAAAATTCTATCCTCCAATAAATGAAATAAGTCTCTATGACTCCTTTCGTTGAATAAATGATTTAAATTCTCTTTTATCCAAGTAGGATCCTTCTAAAATAGTTATTTTTTCCCTAACAATTTCTTGTAATTTTAGTGCTTTGGTTTTACTGTGTTTCTGATAAGTTAATTAGAGAAGAGAAATGAGTCTAATAAGCAATAAAATTTGATTCATCTCACCGAAGACTAGGAAGATGGTCAATGAGCGAGTGGTCAATGTTTTGAACGCCATCATTTCACGAGGGACGTGGAGACCTGTCCTACAGTCTGTTCAGAATCCGCCGAAGGTTCTTACCTACTAAGCTCTACCCTGCCTACCTTTTATACTTTACAAGTAACTAATTTGGGATCAGACGACATTGCAGACATATTAAACAAAAGGGAGATGTTCAATAGTTGTGTGTATGTGTGACGGAATCGGGTGAAAACAAGAAAAGGGTTTACCCCAAGATTCTCCTTTCTCTCTCTCTCTCGCTGCCCTGCTTCATCCTCGTGAGCTGCACGCAGTTTAGTTTGGGTTTCGCATGTGTGATATCGCTGATTGACTTGTTATCGTGTGGGACATCCCGTCACTCACGAAGGGGTGGGCATTGACAAGGATGTCGGCTGCGGCGGATGAAAGTGTTCTCACCTTCATTTTGATTTCCACAGAAGCTAAAGGCAGACACGTAATTGTCAGCCTCCACCACCATCATCACTAAACCATATATTGTATGTATTTCGTGGCTGACGTAGATGGACATCTACCTTCCAGTGACAGCTACTTGGAAGTCCACACCTCTAAACTTTTACTTGACTCGCATTCCTACCCGCCCTCAAGGTGGGACGCTACAGACAGCTTGCGTGAGGACACGAACTCGAGAGTTTCTATTAGACGAGGTCATGTATATAAATACATGTATAGATAGTTTGTACTAAGCCTCATCCTAAAAACAGTTTACAGTACAGCAGCAGGTACAAAACTTCTCTATAGACTGATGTCGAGACGCTTTGACCACATGTTGCTGGTGGGCCTTGAAATGAGTTTTGTGTACTTGCGTGATTGTATGTCTGCTCGCTTGTGTGTTTGTGTGTATGCGTGTGTGTAATGCGCGTGCGCGCGTGTGTATGTGTACTCGCTTATGGACGTGTGTTATTGTGTGTGTGCTCGGGAGTGCATGTGTCTGAGAGTGTAGGTGTGTGGATATGTTTACGTTTATGTCGGAAAAGGTGTGAGTACCTTTGTAATCTTGTTTCTTTGAGTGCGGTTGTGTATGAAGGAAACGCAAGAGAGAAAGAATGTGTGTGTGTGTGTGTGTGTGTGTGTGTGTGTGTGTGTGTGTGTGTGTGTGTGTGTGTGTGTGTGTGTGTGTGTGTGTGTGTGTGTTTTCATGCGTGTGCACATGTGTAGGCGTGGGCATGGGTGTGAATAATGCGTTTATGTCTGACAGAAACATAAACTACTACATTTTTGTTTCCCCCTTTGCGTGTTATCACGCCACCCAAGTATGAAGTAACAATTAAGTTCAAACAAAAAAGTACCTGTCGGTATCTCCCATCGATGATAACAAAGAAGTGATAACAGCTGATAACTCAGTGATCAGGGCTTGACCAGCGTTCACTAGTTTTACTTTCGTTGAAACACTTCACACAACACTTCATCATCAGCTGTTTGGTTGCACACAGTGGAGGCTGAGGCTGGTGGACACGTGTTGGTCCTGCTAGGCTCTGTAAGCTCGAGACAGCAGTTTCAGCCGAGGGACGAGACAGACACGTGGTGACAGTGATGCCAGAGTCTCAGCGTTTGTGGAGTCAGCTACGACCGATGGAGCATCAACGGATTCTCCGACGTCATCAGCCAGAAGGCCCTCACGTGACAAGAGACTTTTTGTGTGGAAAGATAACTGGCGAGTGTGTGCTACACGAGTGCGTGTGTTATGTGTAGTAGTTAAGCTGATTAGTGGCTCACATTATCTGGACCAGGAATAGATAACGAAACACCCTAGAAAACGGCCATATTTTCAGATTGCATCATCTTGTAAATTGTTGAAAATACTCTCGATTATTAACAACCTTCTTTTATACACTAAATTGCCTTGTGTTGTTTATTGGGGAGGTACGCTGGGGGTTTGGGTCCATTAAAGAGTAATGAGCAATTTAGTGTAAGTTGCGCGTACACGTAAATGTCGAGATGGTAGAGGTGTGGAGAGTGTGATCAGCCCGGGGCAACGGCAATCGCAACCTCTGACCTTCTTCGCGTCCTCATTCCCCGGAGTTCAAGACACAAACAGATCCATGTATTAAAACCTGATTCTGGTAAAATTGGCTTACACACGACAAGAGGACGAGGAATTATGGATTTAAAAAAAAATTCTGACAGATAAATAATCCTGAAAGAAAAGTTTTTTACGCATTCACACAGAAACTGTAAATATTATTTTTAGAAAAAAAATTTCAGATACTATTCTTAACTTTTGAATTTTTAAAGCCTTCATTCACTTTGGGTAGACTAGGAAACAGACCAGTTATGGATCCAGTCATCTACGAAAAATGTGAGTGTGGGTGTTTCATTGTGAGAACCTCGCCTTGTCTCACCTGATTTTTCTGAGAGAAGAGCTACAAAAATGTGGCATTCAGGTAAAATTTACTTACCTGACACCCCTTACCTGCATGACACGTTTCATGGAGTCATAGAAGAGATAAATCTGTCTGTATTACAAAAAATTACTCTATCGTCATTTTTTCTGCTTTTGTAATAAATGTTGTTTATTTTGTTGTTTTAACATACTCAGTTGTTTTTTCTGCTGTCGTTTTACTCATCCAAACTGTGAACGCCAAGGTTTAAGCCAAGAACACAAAGTGTATAAGATGTAGGTTGTGACAAACTTTATTTGCTTAGAGCTAAGGAAACGCTGTTGATGTGATAGTCAATTTAAATACAGAACATTATAAAGTGCGGGGCTCATTAATAAGGACCCAGAAGTGAAGCACAAAGTAAAGTTAGAGATCACAGATTATTAAGCTGTGCAGTTTACATCAACTTAATTACAGTCAGATAAAAACACACATTAAATAAGAATCCAATACAAATTTTCAATAAGCAAAATTAAAATTTATCTAAATTTTTTTTTAATCAACAGATGCCATCATTTTAAAAATATACTTTCGAGTCAGACTAATAAAATGTCTTCAAATGGAGGATCTGTATAGAAAACTTATTGCATTTCTCAATGACCCCATAAATTTAAAATCACATCAGCACACGGATTACACAAATTTCTCTTTGTTTCTACCCCTCCACAATCTCAGTTCCACTCAGCTTTGTAATCACATGTAATACAAACACCTCAGCTCTCTTCTCAAAGCAGAGCACGTACATAATGAATTCATGACACCAGTGTTGTCAGTCTAACTGATACAATAAAATATAAGTCAAAAGCAAGTCAGTAAGACAATAACTAAGGCAATATGCCTTACTCTTTACAATGGGTTACATCCCATGAGCTAGGAAAATGAAACCGACTATCGGCCGGACTATAGGGCTGGTCGGTGTTTGTCAATGTTTGTCCTGTCAACGTATCATGTGGATATTGCTTTGGCGAATATGTTGCTTGCAGGTCATTGAAGAACTTTACTCATTTTGTCCATCTCTATCGCCATTCGTGCAACAGTCCCCAGGATCTTTTTGATGTGTAGAGAGGAGTCATCGGCAATCGTGACAGTTGTAGTCACGTCCTGCACATCAAATTTCTGTAAAAAAAAAAAAAGGCAAGATAGCATAAACCATTTGTGCAGATATAACAAATGAATGGAAAAATCTTTGAAACTATCCTGCTCTTTCTTCCCACAATTTCTTCTAAAGAGCATATAAGAAGCGAGGGAGTTGTATAAAACAGACAGGAAGTATTAGAAACAACAGATTTTTTAAATTTGAAGTTTACTGAAAAATACCAACCAGTTGGAGAAATTTGTTAGTTACTGATTGCAGACTATTTTTACGAAGGAAGGTCAAGCTGGACGACAGTCGGGCCGTTAAATTACGTTTTGCCTCTGTTAACTGGTCCAGCAGCTGTGCAAACTCTTTGCAAACTTTGTACTGTTCTCGAAGCACTTCCTGGAAAAAAGTGTCAAAAACACCATATATGTGAAAATTTTCTTTGATCATTCTTCGCCCATCTCTCTCTCTTGCTTGCTCATTCATTCAACCGTTCCTTCTCTCGCACAGTCTCTATACTTTGTTCTATTTTCATGCATGCTTTAAAGTTTTTCCACATTTTGCCAAGATTTGAAATCTTTACAAATAACATATCTACACAGGGGGTGGCTCTTACCATTTGGTTTTGTTTCTTGTCACACACGCAGCTTGGAAGGTTGGAGTTGGTGCTTGCTGAGTTGTATAATTCGCTGCAGTCATAGACTTTTTCGACCAGGCACTGCATCAAGGTGGACAGAAAACAAAGGTGTGAACATTACTCTTCACAGTCCACAGCATCATCACTTATAAATAATACTCATAAAATCACCAGACATTCATTCTTCAGTACCTACTTCTCTGCTTGCTTGTCTACCTCCATACATACTTTCGAAACTACATGAACACTTACTTCCCGAGATACATAAACATTCCTGTTTGTACACATTCAACTCTCAATAACAGCAACCTTTGTAAACGCTCTCCAAGTTTTAAACTTATTCTTTACTTGCTTTTACAGATATCTTCATACACTTACATTGTCCCAGAATGTACGATTAGCATCTGTTCTTGTTTGCTTCATGAGTTCCTTTAAATCCTTAATATTCTCATCCGAGATTTGTGATTGGTAGACTGGCGATGCGCTTGCGCTCCAGTGTGTTGTGATATCTGTAAATACAGAAATTAAAATAAAAATAATATGGAAATATTTGTGTAGATATAATTCGTCTGTCTCTATCAATTGCGTGTTTTTCATTTTTTGCAAAATTAAAATAAACGCGGTACAAAAATGTTATCATCAATATATTATTCAATGTGTGGAGCGAGCAGCGATTTAAAAAGTTAAAATTCATAATTTTACAATTCCTTTAAATTGGATCTGATATTGATGAGTAATCACACATAAATAAACTGTCAAATTCTCTTAACAATTATAGAATACCCAGTTTTGTTTTCGTTGAATCTTCACGATTTTGACTGTTTGCTGTACCCGCACCTTCTTGGCTCTTTTGTTTGCTTCTCTACAAAAATGTTTAATCCAGTTGGTCTGATATATTTATATTGTTCTAGAGGTTTGCGATAGCAATTAAAATTGTAACCAATGCTTATCTGTTTCATAGAAGTTAATTTTAAACAAATCTCATCTGCAAGATCGTCTTTATCCCTACTTTCAGAAAACTTTCTCTAAAGTAGCAAAATAAAACTTACGCAGAATTAGAGAGACAGTCAGTAAACCAAACATTACTGATCTCAAAACCTCCATGTTTCCAGTGGTATGTATACACCTAGCTCCAAGGTTTATGAGTTGAAGGCTCTTGTCTTGATGCTGTCAAACTCTGCCTTTTATACATGATTGCGTCTGGAATTCTGAAGTTTCTAAAATACAGGTGATGACAACTCAAGGATGTACTTTTTCCAACAGTTACTAAGGCAAGCATTTAAACACGTATAACTATGATCTAAAGTATGAATGGTTTTACCCGAACATCGTTGTTTTCACCTGAGACTTAACTCGTTAACCAATGTTTATTGGTTTATTTTGCGAGAATATTCTCTCCGATTAGCTGTAGGGTGACCATGTGGTCTTTATCGCATCCTGTTACCTTCTGTATCCCGTTGATAATCGCTGTGTACGTGTACAATCGCCATCAGTGCGACTGTCAGTCTGTGAAGCCAATGGAGTGTAACACGAACCTCAGTGTGTGTGACTGTATTGGGGTCGTGACTGGCGGAAGTACTCACCGATTTTTTTCCCTTTCTCAAGCGACGGTGCATTTTTTTTCTTTTTTTTTTTTTTTTTTTGATGTCGCCATGAACAGTCAGACAATCGCTTCCGTAAACACTTTTACTGACAATGCGGCATAGTTTAAAGACATTTTATTTATCTCACATCCTGCAGAATATTTGCCTTGCTTCAATCGGAAGTTCTCGCCGACAATTTTTGTTCCATGAACCATCACGCGACACCATCAACAGTCTGACAGTCGTGTCCGTTGACATCCTTTATTTACGATTCCGTATACAGTGGTACCTCGACATACGAGTTTAATTCGTTCCGTAACCTTGCTCGTATGTCAAATTGCTCGTATCTCAAAGCAATTTTCGCCATTGAAATTCATTGAAATACCATTAATCCGTTCCAGCTCCCAAAACACCACCTCAGTTGTTTTTGTTAAGTGTTTTTGAATAAGAAAAAGTGTATTTACAAGAAGAAACATTTATTTATGAATAACAAATACATATTCTATAAAAACATATTAAATTCTACGTTTGTGGAAGTGTGTGGGATCTGCTTCAGCAAATCACCGTAAATCGCTCGTGCCTTCTCACACATGATGCTTTGTGTTAAGGTTCCTCCTTGAAGCTGCTTCTCTGTCACCCACACAGTCAATAGTTTCTCCAT